>JAHRHZ010000059.1:1631385-1669556 GCA_024137785.1 Ginglymostoma cirratum
TCCCAGTGACGAATCCCCATTACCTCTAACTGCATCCATCCCACCTACATTACCCCAGCCCCACCCTTCCTCCCTCTATTTATTTTCCAGCTCCCGTCCTCACCAATACAGAGGACCCCACGTTGGGATTAATGGTTACAGTTGACCAGTTTGGAGGACGTACAAGTGAACCCCTGTCGAATATGGAAAGTTTGTCTTGGGCTTTGGATGGAAGTGACAGGGGACGTGTAGGGGCAGGTATAGCACCTCCTGTGGTTGCAGGGAAAGTTACCTAGTGTGGTGGGGTTGGTGAGGAGTGTGGAGCAGACGAGGGAGTCAGGGAGTGAGCGGTCCCTACAAAAGACAGATAGGGTGGGGAGGGAAATATCTCTTTGGTGGTGGGGTCAGATTGTAGGTGGCGGAAGTGACAGAGGATGATGCGCTGAATATGGAGGTTGCTGGGGTGATACGTAAGAACCAGGGGACTCTGTCCTTATTTTTGTTGGGAGGGGTTTTGAGGGTAAAGGCGTGGGAATTGCAAGAGATGCAGTTGAGGACATTTTCGATCACTGGAAGGGGAAAGATGCAGTCCTTGAAATAGGGAGGACATCCGAAATGTCCAGGAGTGAAATGCTCCATCTTGGGAGCCGATGTGGCACAGGCGAAGGAATTGGGAGTAATATCACCATTCTTGCAGGAGGGTTGTTGAGAGGAGGTGTAGTCCAGGTAGCTGTGGGTGTCGGTGGGTTTGAAATAGATGTCGGTTCTGAGTTGGTTCCTGTTCTAAGAAATAGGCACGGAGGCAGAGGTGGCGGAGGAAGAGTTCAATATCCAGACATGAATGGAATTCATTGAAGTGTGGGCACAGGTGAATGAAGGAGAGTCCTTTGCTGAGGACTGGTCGTTTGTCCTCAGTGAGAGGGAGGTCTGGGGGAATGGTAAAGACCCTACAGAGCTTGGTGCTGAGGCCAGGTGTAGAGCTGGAGCTGGGAGTCGGAGTGGAGACTGTCATCTTGGGAGTGGGTGTGTGTATGAGGATGGCAACGTTGGTGGAAGCAAAAGTGACGTTGACGATGGCAGAAGTGACGTTGTCAGTGGCATCAGCAGGAGAAGCTGAGACGACCGCAAGGTCTGGGAGAGAAAAGCACTGAGCTGGGGCAGGGCTGACTGTCATTCAAGAAGATGCTGGCACATAGCTGCAAGCATGGAGCTGAGGATCTGCAGAGAGAACTGTTTCTGGAGACTCTGAATGTACTGTAGATAACGGTTGTCACAGTTGGGCCAAATTGGGATGGTCTGAACGTTGTTTGAAGTCCACTGGGGAGAAGCTGGTTGCATAGGCAGGTAGTGAGAAAGGAGACATGGCTGTAGTACTAGGTTTGTTTCTGGATGTGATCAAAGAGCTTTGAAGTGGAGGAGGTCACCAGTGGGTTGCAGTGGAATAGAGATTCCCTGAGGTCTTTCTGGAGGGAGGAGGACAACATCTTCAAGGTGGGCATCCTTGGAAGAGGCTTCACAGTGGGGTTATAAATCACTCAGAGATAGTAAGAACTGCAGATGCTGGAGTCAGATACTGGATACAGTATGAAGTTGGAGGAACACAGCAGGTCAGGCAGCATCAAAGGAGCAGGAAAGTCGATGTTTTGGGGTAGATACATCATCAGAAATGGGGAGGGGAAGGGAGATGGAAAATAAATAGAGGGAGGAGTGGTGGGGCTGGGAAAAGGTAGGTGGGATGGTGATAGGTGGATGCAGGCAGGGTTAGTGGAGATTGGTGATTGGGATGGGTGGGGTGGATCAATAGGGAAAAACATGGACAGGTAATGTCAGGTCGAGGAGGTGAGGATGAGAGCGATGGGTGGACATGGGATGAGGCTGGGGGTGGGGAGATTTTAAAACTGGTGAATCCCACATTTACGCCATCGGACTGTAGGGTCCTGAGGTGGAATATTAGGTGTTGCTCCTCCAGTTAGCAGGTGGTGTCATTTTGACACTGGAGGAGGCCCAGGATGGACATGTCATCAAGGGAGTGGGAGGGGAAATTAAAATGGTTAGCAACCGGAAAGTGTTGTTGATTATAATGTATGAAGTGCAGGTGTTCTGTGAATCGATCACCAAGACTGCACTTGGTCTCACTGATGTAGAGCAGGCCACATCGGGAGCAACAGATACAGTAGACCAGGTTGGAGGATGCACAGATGAACCACTGTCGGATGTGGAAAGTTTGTCTGGGGCCTTGGATGGAGGTGAGAGGGGAGGTGTCGGACTGTCACTACCTGTCTATCTTCTTCCCCACCTATCTGACACACCCTTCCCACTACCCCTATCGACTTCCAAATATAACCATCCCACCTACCTTCCCCTGGTCCCTCCCCTCCTACTTTTATTTATGTCCCAGCTCTCTTCTGCCTCCCTACTCCTGATGAAGGCTCTAGGCCCAAAATATTGACTCTCCTCTGAGGAGGAGGCTACCTGGCCTGCTGTGTTCCTCAAGTTCACATTGACAGAATGCACAGCAGCAATCCACCAAATCTTCTTTTGTTGCACCTCAAAACTTCATGATTTGACCAACTAGAAGGACAATGTTAGAAAAAGCCAAAAATACTGCACATGCTGTAATCAGAAACAAAAGAAATTGATGGATAAGCTCAGCAGGCCTGGCAGCATCTGTGGAGAGAAATCAGAGTTAACATTTTGGGTCCCATGACCCTTTCTCAGAAGTGATGATAGCTGGGAATTTGTCAATTTATTTGCAGAAGATAGGGTGAGGGGAGGGGTTAATGTGTAAATGATACATGGGGATAGTGCCCAAACAGAGTGAGAACAGATAAAGGAGTGGATAACAATCAGGCTGGAAGGTGAATGGTAATGGGGACTGTTAGTGGCTAACAATGTGTTGTGTGTCATAGTCAACTATGTGTGAACAAGGCTTGGCGTGTAGGGGTTTGGGTAAGGACATGGGAGAGTTCAAGCCCTAAAGTTATTGAACTTGATATTGAGTCCAGGGGGCTGCAGGGTCCTCAAGTGGAAAATAAGGTGCTGTTCTTCCAGCTTGTGCTGAGCTTCACTGGAATACTGCAGTAAGCCCGAGACAAAGATGTTGGCCAGGGAACAGGGTGGTGTGTTGAAGTGGCAGGCAACTGGAAGCTCAGGGTCCTTTTGTTGCGGACAGAACATAGATGCTCTGCAAAGCAGTCACCTAGACTACGCTTTGTTTCAGTAGACTAGATTGTATGAAGTGCAGGTAAAGCGCTGCTTCACCTGGAAGGTGTTTTTGGGACCTTGGATGCTGAGAAGGGAGGAAGTAAATGAACAGGTTTTACACCTTCTGCAGTTGCAGGGAAGCTGCTGTAAGGCTGTGGGTGGGGTTATTTGGAGTTGTTGGGAGTGAAGGAAGAGTAGACCAGGGTCACCCAGAGGGAACAATCCCTGCAGAAAGCAGACAAAGGAGGGCAGAGGAAATTGTGGCTGATGGTAGCATCCTGCCGGAGGTGGTGGAAATTGTGGCTAATGATCCTCTGTATCTGCATGCTGGTGGGGTGATAGGTGACGACAAGGGGAACCCTATCACTGTTGCAGGAGACAAGAGAGGGAGTGAGGGCAGAAGTGCAAGAGATAGGTCAGACATGGCTGAGGACCTTAGAAAACAATGGTGCTAAGGAATCATAAGAATATAAGAACTAGGAGCAGGAGTAGGCCACCTGGCCCCTCGACGCTGCCCCGGCATTTAATAAGATCATGACTGATCTTTTTGAGACTCCGTTCCACTTACCCGCCCACTCACCATAACCCTTAATTCCTTTACTATTCAAAAATCTATCTAGCCTTGCCTTAAAAACATTCATCGAGGTAGCTTCAACCGCTTCACTGGGCAGAGAATTCCACAGATTCACAACCCTTTGGGTGAAGGAGTTCCTCCTGACCTCAGTCCTACATCTGCTTCCCTTTATTTTGAGGCTATGCCCACTAGTCCTAGTTTGACCTGCTAGCGTGAACCTCTCTGCCTCCACCTTATCTATTCCCTTCATAATTTTATATGTTTCTATAAGATCTCCCCTCATTCTTCTGAATTCCAATGAGTATAATCCCAGTATATTCAGTCTCTCCTCATAATTCAACCCTCTCAACTCTGGAATCAACCGCGTGAATTTCCTCTGCACCCCCTCCAGTGCTGGTATATCCCTTCTCAAGTATGGAGACCAAAACTGCACCCGGTACTCCAGGTGTGGCCTCACCAGGACCCTATACAGCTGCAGCATAGCTTCCCTGTTTTTAAACTCCATCCCTCCAGCAATGGCAGACAAAATTCCATTTGCCTTTTTAATTACCTGCTGCACCTGCAATCCTACTTTTAGCGATTCATGCACAAGGACACACAAGTACCTCTGCACAGCAGCGTGCTGCAATTTTTTACCATTTAAAAACAAAGTCCATTTTGCTGTTATTCCTACCAAAATGGATGACCTCACATTTATCAACATTGTATTCCATCTGCCAGACCTTTGCCCACTCATTTAGACTATCTATATCCCTCTGCAGACTTTCTGTGTCTTCTGCACACTTTGCTCTACCACTCATCTTAGTGTCATTTGCAAATTTTGACACACCACACTTAGTCCCCAACTCCAAATCATCAACGTAAATTATAAACAATTGCGGTCCCAGCACTGATCCTTGAGGCACGTCACTAGGCACTGACCGCCAACCAGGAAAACACCCATTTACCCCTACTCTTTACTTTCTACTGGTCAACCGATCCTCTATCCATGCCAATACATTACCTGTAATACCGTGCAACTTTATCTTATGCAGCAGCCTTTGGTGTGGCACCTCGTCAAATGCCTTCTGGAAATCCAGATACACCACATCCACAGGTTCCCCATTGTCCACCATGCAAGTAATGTCCTCAAGGAATTCCACCAAATTAGTTAACCATGATCTACCCTTCATGAACCCATGTTGGGTGTTCCCAATGGGTCAATTTATATCCAGATGTCTTGCTATTTCTTCCTTAATGATACATTCAAGCATTTTCCCCACTACCGAAGTTAACTGGCCTATAGTTACCTGCTTTTTGTCTACTTCCTTTTTTAAACAGTGGCGTCACATTGGCTGTTTTCCAATCTGCGGGAACCACCCAGAGTCCAGTGAATTTTGGTAAATAATCCTCGGTTGAGGAAGAAGATGGGCATTTCAGATGTTCCCTTGTTGAAGTTGGCATCATCAGAACAGGTGCAAAAGAGATGAAAGAACTGGGAGAATGGAATAGAGTCTTTACAGGAAGCAGGGTGTGAGGATGTGTAATCGAGTCAGCGGGAGTCAGCGGATTTATAGTGGATGTTGGAGGCCAGCCTATCCCCAAAATGGAAACAGAGATGACGAGGAAGAGAATGGATGAGTGAGAGATAGACCAGGTGAAAGTGAGAGCCAGGTGGAAATTGGAAGTGAAATCGTTAAACATCTCTAATTCCAGACAAGAGGGGGAAGCAGCATTGACGATATTATCAATATATTGGAGAAAGAGTTGTGGGTTGGGCCGGATAGGACTAGAACAAGGAATATTCCATGTACCCTACAAAGAAACAGGCATAACTGGGACCCATGCAGGTACCCATGGCCACCCCTCTGATCTGAAGAAAATGAGAGGAGTTAGAAGAAAAGTTGTTAAGGATAAGGACGAGTTCAGCCAGACGGAGGAGGCTAGTGGTGGGTGGGGATCGTCCAGGCCTTTGTTCCAGGAAGAAGCAGCGTGCCCTGAGACCATCCCAGTGGGGGATGTTGTAAAGGGATTGCACGTCCATAGTAAAGAGGCGGCGGCTGGAGCCTGCAAACTGGACGTTCTGAAATTGGCATAAAGTGTCAGAGGAATTGTGGATGTAAGGGGGCAGGGACTGTACTGGGGAGAAAAGACTGAGCCAAGGTAGGAAGAGATACGTTCTGTGGGGCAGGAGCAGACAGAAACAATGTGTCTGCCTGAACAGTCCTGTTTGTGCATGTTGGGAAGGAGGTAGAAGCAAGCTTTGTGGCGTCGGGGAACTATCAGCTTGGAGGTAATGGTGGGGGAGTTCACCAGATGAAATAAGGTTGGTGACTGTAGTTGACACAACTGCCTGATGTTCCATCTTAAAGCCATGGTCCAGGGGAGACAGGAAGAGGTATCAAGAGAGCTGGCGATCAGCATCTGCAATGCAAAGGTCGATCTACCAAACAACAGCACCACCCTTATCGGCAGGCTTAATTACGATGTCAGGGTTGGATCTGTGAGCATGGAATGCAGTCAACTGAGGATTCCCCAGCACCGCTGTTGATAAGGCCCTCAGCCGAGTCCAAACTATCTCCTGAACATTGGCCCTTCCCCCACACCCCCACCCCCCACCCACATCCATCACCACTCCCGACAGCCTCACAGCACCTTTTCCTGCAACCACAGAAGGTGTAACACCTGTCTATTTACTTCCTTCCTCCTCAGTGTACAAGGGCCCAAACCACACCTTCCAGCTGAAACAGTGCTTTACCTGCACTTCACATAATCTAATCTACTGCGTTCTCTGCTCACAACGTGGTCTCCTATGCATTGGGGAAATGAAGCATAGACTGGGTGACTGCTTTGCAGAATATCTATGTTCTGTCTGCAAAAAAGATCCTGGGCTTCCAGTTGCCTGCCACTTCAACACACCACCATGTTTCCTGGTCAACATCTGTTTCAGGCTTGCTGCAATACTCCAGCAAAACTCAGCACAAGCTGAAGAAACAGCACCTCATTTTCTGCTTGGGGACCATGCAGCCCTCTGGAGTCAATGTCGAGTTCGGTAACTTTAGGGCTTGAGCTGTCCCATGTCCTTATCCCAACCCTCACACATCAGGCTTTGTCAACACATAATCAGCTATTACACTGTTAACCACTAACAGTCACTATTAAGAGTTATTCACCCTTCTAAGCAGACAATTATCCACTCCTTTGTCTATCTAACTGTTCTCCTCTCTCTTTGGGCTCTATCCCCATGTATCATTTACTCCTGAGACCCTCCACCCACCTTATCCTTTGCATATAAACTGACATTTTCCAAGCTACCATCAGTTCTGAGGATCCGAAATGTTGCTCCAGAGGAGACAGCAGCACCCAGCCCTGCAGAGTCTTCACCATCCCCCAGAACTCCCCCTTACTGAGGATGAACGGTCAGTCCTCAGTAAAGGGCTCACCTTTGTCCCCCTCCAACCAAACATCAACGAATACCGGTCACACTTGGACGTCGAACAGTTTTTCCGCTGCCTTTGCCTCTGCGCTTACTTCTTTAACCGTGAGCCTAACCTTCCTTCTACTGACCCCTTCTCCTGCCTCCAACACACCCCCTCCTCCTGAACACTACCCCAAGGCCTCTTACTCTCTCTCGACCTCTTCATCTCCAACTGCCATTGAGACATCAATCGCCACAACCTCTCCACCCCCTCACCCACTCCAACCCCTCCCCCACAGAACGTGCAGCCCTCCACTCCCTCTGCTCCAATCCCAACTTGACCATAAAACCCGCAGACAAGGGAGGCGCAGTTGTAGTATAGCGCACTAACCTCTACATTGCCGAGGCCAGACGCCAACTCTCTAACACCTCCTCCTACCGCCCCCTTGATCATGACCCCACCCCCAACCACCAAAACATCATCTCCCAAACCATCCACAACCTCATCACTTCAGGTGACCCGCCACCCACAGCCTCGAACCTCATCATTCCCCAACCCCGCACCACCCACTTCTATCTCCTTCCCAAAATCCACAAACCTGACTGTCCTGGTCGACTCATTGTCTCCGCCTGCTCCTGCCCCACCGAACTTATCTCTACTTACCTCGACTCCATTTCTCCCCATTGGTCCAGCAACTCCCCACCTACGTCCGTGACACCACACACGCTCTCCACCTCCTCCAAAACTTCCAATTCCCTGGTCACCAACACCTCATCTTTACCATGGACGTCCAGTCCCTATACACCTGCATTCCCCATGCAGATGGCCTAAAGGTCCTTCGCTTCTTCCTGTCCTGCAGGCCCAACCAGTCCCCCTCCATTGACACCCTCACCCGCTTAGCCAAACATCCTCACCCTTAACAACTTCTCTTTCAATTCCTCCCACTTCCTACAGACAAAGGGTGTGGCCATGGGTACCCGCATGGGCCCAAGGTATGCCTGCCTCTTTGTAAGTTACGGGGAACAATCCCTCTTCCGTAGCTACACTGGCCCTAAACCCCACCTCTTCCTCCATTACATCGAAGACTGTATCTGCGCCGCCTCATGCTCCCACGAGGAGCTCAAACAGTTCATCCACTTCACCAACACCTTCCACCCCAACCTTAAGTTCACCTGGACCATCTCTGATACCTCTGTCTCCTTCCTGGACCTCTCTGTTTCCATCTCTGGTAACCACCTGGAAACCGATATCCATTTCAAGCCAACCGACTCCTACAGCTACCTAGAATACACCCCCTCCCACCCACCTTCCTGCAAAAATGCCATCCCCTATTTCCAATTCCTTTGCCTCCACTGCATCTGCTCCCAGGATGAGGCATTCCACTCCCGAACATCTCAGATGTCCTCATTTTTCAAGGACCGCAACTTCCCCCACTCAGTGGTCAAGAACACCCTCGACGTGTCTCCCACATTTCCCACAACTCATCCCTCACACCTCCTCCCCGCAATAACAACCAAAACAGAATCCGCCTCGTCCTCACGTACCACCCCACCAACTTCCGGATCCAATGCATCATCCTCCGACACTTCTACCATCTGCAATCTGACCCCACCACCAAAGACATTTTTCCCTCCCCACCCTTATCTGCTTTCCAGAGGGACCACTCTCTCCGTGACTCCCTTGTCCGCTGCACACTCCCCTCCAGCCCCACCACACCCGGCACTTTTCCCTGCAACTGCAGGAAGTGCTACACCTGCCCCTACACCTCCCCCCTCACCCCCATCCCAGGCACCCAGAAGACCTTCCACATCAAGCAGAAGTTCACCTACACATCTGCTGATGTGGTATACTGTATCCACTGTGGCCTCCTCTATATTGGGGAAACCAAGCAGAAACTTGGGGACCACTTTGCGGAACACCTACGCTCGGCTCGCACTAGACAACTGCACCTCCCAGTCACTAACGATTTCAACATCCCCTTCCATTCCGTAGATGACACGTCCATTCTGGGCCTCCTGCAGTGCCACAACGACGCCACCCGAAGGTTGCAGGAACAGCACCTCATATTTTGCTTGGGAACCCTGCAGCCCAATGGTATCAATGTGGACTTCACAAGCTTCAAAATCTCCCCTCCCCCAACCGCATCCCAAAACCAGCCCAGCTTGTCCCCGCCTCCCTAACCTGTCCTTCCTCCCACCTATCCACTCCTCCCACCTTAAGCCCTACCCTCATCTCCTACCTACTAGCCTCATCCCGCCCCCTTGACCTATCCCCTCCCTAACTCCCCACATACACTCACCTTTGGCTCCACTCCCGCCTCTTTGACCTGTCTGTCTCCTCTCCACCTGTCTTCTCCTTGATCCATCTTCTATCCGCCTCCCCGGCTCTCCCTATTTATCTCACAACCCCCTTCCCCTCCCCCATTTCTGAATAAGTGTCTAGGCCCAAAACGTCAGCTTTCCTGCTCCTCTGATGCTGCTTGGCCTGCTGTGTTCATCCAGCTCTACACCTTGTTGTCTATTAACTCTGATTTCTCTCCACAGATGTTGTCAAACCTGCTGAGTTTTTCCAGTAATTTCTGGTTTTTTTGTTTTGGACAAGGACAGCAGGTACATGAGAACACCACGACCTGAAAATTTCCCTCTAAATCACAGACTATCCTGACTTTGAAATGTATCCGTAATTTCTGAGGAAGGTGGTTGAAAATCCTGGAATTCTCTATGTGACTGCATTGTGGGAGTATTTTCACCATACAGACTATGGTAAAAAAGCTCATCATTACCTTCTTGAGGGCAGTTCCAAGAAAGGCAACCACCGTCCCATCTGTGGTAGTAAAGGCATACAGCACTCTGTCATCTGCCGGTTAGCTACTGCTACCTCTGATTATTTATCATCTTATCCTACAAAAGAGAGGGATATGTATCAGTGACTGTTGTGCAAGGTGTTTGGGTGATGCATCATGATTGAATAGCTGGCGGTGTTTGGAAGTTTCGCAATTTTAAATAAGGAATGAACTTTGCAGCATTAATTAATTTATGAGTGTGACCTGAATTTATGAGTAGTAAATATGGTTCACGTTTGAAAGAGATGATTGATAGGTGAGTGATAGTTTTGGACACAGCAGTGTGAGGGACTAATAATGCACATGGTAGGATATGGTATTTAACGATGCATTTACTGACCATGACAACTTGTGTGAAGTTATTGAGCTTTTTGCAATACTGCATCCTAGTCTTCATGCTAAATACCACCATAATTGTTCAGTACCATTGTTTTCAAAGAATTTCATCTGAAAGCCCTGTATGGATGACGTCTTACCTCCGCCTTATCCTGGATCAAGGCCTCCAGTGGACTGTTATGTTATGTTGAAGTCCGGTCTTTGCTCTTTTTATTTTTCTCCCGTCACCAAGTCATCCTTTCTTTATTTCTGCACAGTGCACAGGCAGTGGCCAGCTCGGAGTCAGTCCCCTGAACTGAGGAAATGCTAATCTCCTGTTTATATATATTTCTTGTGTGTGTGCAGGTGTGAGACATGGTTTAAAAAAATGACTTTATTAATATACCACCACCAGGAAAACCTGGTGACCAAAGAACCAGTAAAAAGCAGAGCCCCTAGGGGCAAAACCCTTTGCTCTTTGTAGTGATTGTAACGACGTCAGCCAGGTGGACCTCATAGTATACAAGCGCCCCAATTGGGGCTGTTAATCTGGTCCATACAGGGAGCCCTGCCTGACCGATATCCTGTTCACACTGAGAGCTGGCTCTGCGGGAGCTGGATCAGTGTCAAGGACTTTCCACTTGTAAATAAAGGGTGACTTGGTGACGGGATTCCAGCCTCTAGAGTTATTTCACTCGAGCTTTATTTTTGTATTTTTCAGACCAAATCACTTAGAGTATGACTTCCAGCACCTACACTCTGCAAAGTCCATTTTCCCTTTAAAAGGTTCAGGCTGACTTTAGGTAGCATCATTATCTTTGTTCAGAGTGTGGTTAAAGTCTCCCACAGTCAGAAATGAAGGATTTTCCAATAATTCGACCATGTTGCTGCAGTGCTAAAGCGAAAATAAATACTTAATGTTTCGTAATAGTGAAAAATGAAAGACAGTAATTAATGTGCATTCTTAAAAAAGGAAACCTCATGCATCTGAATATGTATCACCAGAGTGTGTGAAGATGGGAAATCATATTTTGACAGTATGTTCCTGAATTAGCTAAATACAACAGGGAATAAGTACAGATATTTTATAATCAACCTGTTCAGAGATATTTGTACTCACTTCTGCAGCTGGTATGACTTAAACCTGACTTCCTGGCTCAGAGATAGGGACATTACCACTGCACCAAAAGAGCCCTGGGGAAGGCACAGACTATTAATTTACAAATAATCTAAATTGAACTTTAGTTTTAATACAATTAATACAATTGCAAAGACTTTCAAGGAATAAAGAGGTTAAGCTCACTTTTAAATACCTCACATTGTGATTGTTGGATTGTTTTCATTAGATTGCTGGAAGCTGGGGCGACCTATAAGAAACATACAAAATTAAAGAGGTTATGGTCACTTTTAAATACCTCACAACGTGACTGCTAGCAAATGATTAAGGACTAGTTAGATGCAGAATAGAGGCTTCTGAACATTTAATAATCATTTCCATTACTTTATTAATATACATAAATATAGAACATATAACAATCAGCACAGGAACAGGCTCTTCAGCCCAGCATAACTGTGCTGACCATGATGCCATTCTAAACTAATCTCATCTGCCTGCACAATGATCCATATCCTTCTATTCCCCACCTGTCCATAATTCTAAGTGCCTCTTAAATATTCCTGTGTTATCTGCTTCTACCACTTTGGCAGCACTTACCAGGCACTTATCACCCTCTGCATTAAAAAAAATTCTTCTCACATCTCCTTTAAATTGTCCCCCCCTCACCTTAAACCTATGCCCCTAGTATTTGACAATTCCAAACTGGGAAAAAGACCCTATCCATGCCTGTCATAATTTTATGTATTTTTACCAGGCCTCTCCTCAGTCTTCAATGCTTTCGTGAAAACAATCCTAGTTTGTCCAACCTTTCCTTCTAACTAAAAGAGTCCAATCCAGACAACATCCTGGTAAAGGATTTTCTGAAGAAGGGTCTAGGCCTGAAACGTCAGCCTTCCTGCTCCTCTGATACTGCTTGGCCTGCTGTGTTCATCCAGCTCTACACCTTGTTATCTCTAACATCCTGGTAAAATTCTTTTGCACCCTCTCCAAAGACTCCGCATCATTCTGGTAGTGTGGCAACAAGAACTACACGCAATACTCCAAATGTGGCCTAACTAAAGTCTTATACTATTAAAACATGATGGATCAACCTTTCTACTCAATGCCGCGAACAATGAAGGCAAGCATGCCGTATGTCTTTTTTACAACCTTATCCGGCTGTATTGCCACTTTCTAGGATGATCTAAGTTTTCTTAACAAAAATTCTTCTGGAATTTATCATGCAATTGTACCTTTATTGTTAGTTATTCCCTCCTTATTGGACTACAGTTTAGAAAGATACTGTATGTCTGTCTATATCACTGGGCAGAATCCTCCATGCCTGAGCAGACCTTTTAAAGGGCAGTTGAAAGAACTTAATTGGGCTGGAGGCAAAAGTGCTCGTTCTTGATGGCGAATTAGAGTTTTGGAAAATCTTCAAAACTGTTTACATGGTCAGCTTTTTTGCAAACATTATCATGCCATTAATCCTCATTAACTTTCCAGCTACTGGAATTATATTGATGAACACGACATTGTTAGGCAAAAATGGGAAACCAGTATGTTCGTAAATCCATATATAAATGAAGCAAGAGGGCAAGAGGTAGATAGCTTCATCCAACCTCTGGTGAGTACAAATCACTTCACTAACTTGGTTCCAACATAATCAATTAATTTTAATGTGCGACTGCTTACAGAGGAAAGAAGGCCATCTACAGTAATTTGAAACATATAACTTAGAGGGGCAGAACAGAGGGTGAAGAATTCAAATTAAAAAATTCCAACCACCATCTTTCTGTGTAATTAGACTTGCAGATAATACATGTTACAAACCTGCTGTGGTGATTCTGCTGAGGTATTACTCCATGTGCAACCATGTAGGAGCATTCACAGTCTATGTTTCTGTAAGTTAGGGAAATGCAGATGAAACTGTTATGCAGGCAGTAGATTCTTATGTTGTACGCCTGTACTGGAGGGGATAATGAAGGCAATATAAAGATCAGGCTACAAATAACTGGCAAGAGGGCTCTTGTGGCACAGTGGTAGCGGTCCTACTTCTGAGCCAGAAGGCCTGGGTTCAAGTCTTATCTGCTCCTGAGGTGTGTAAAAACATCACAAATATGTTTATCAATAAAATCTACAAATAGTTTGTACATGGCAGCATCAAGAAAGAGAAAGCCAGTCATTGATCTTGGAAGATACACCTCACCATGTAGAGATTGCTGCAGGGCAGACTTTCATCTAACACATGAGCAGCCTGGCAAGAGCACAAAGGATGGCTTGACTCTCTCAAGGTCTCAAATTGAAGGCACATTTAACACGTGTATTAAACTGAAGAGACTAAATGATGCAGAACAGATAACTGAGACGGATTACATGTGAATGAAACCAGAAGGTATGAACACCCCCAGCTTCTACGGGCTTCCTAAAGTACAAAAACCAGACATCCCCCTCAGACCCATTGTCTCCCTACCGGGCATACGTTCAAACAAACTGGCCAAGGACCTTCAACAGAGACTGAAACACCTAGTCAACAGATCACCCCATTCCATCCACTCAATCCAAGAATTCCTCAAAACCATCAAGAACATAAAAATCAGCGATGTCACAGCATTATTCACATCAATTGACATCCCACTAGCCAAAGAAACATTGGCCACATTATTAGAGGAAGCAGGAATGCAGACCAGCAGCTCCATCAGCAATGATAACATACTCAAACTACTAGACTTGTACCTCACCACACACTTTGTCTTTAATGGTCAAGTATACAACCAGATCAATGGCACACCCTTGGGGTCACCCATCTCAGGACTCATCGTAGAGGCAGCCATGTAAAGACGAGAACACACATCTAGCATCGAACTACGCACCGGAAAAGACAATGGCAGAAACAACCTTGTCAACCATGCAAAGTCCTCCTCACTAACGTCTGGGGGTTAGTGCCAAAATTTGGAGAGCGGTCTCACAGACTAGTCAAGCAACAGCCTAACATGTTCATACTCACAGAATCATGCCTTACAAACAATGTCCCAACACCACCACCACCATCCCTGGGTATGTCCTGTCTCACCGGCAGGACAGACTCAGCAGAGGGGGCTGCAGAGTGGTATACAGTCAGGAGGGCGGTGCTCTGGGAGTCCTCAACATTGACTCCGGACCCCATGAAGTCTCATGGCTTCAAGTTAAACATGGGCAAAGAAGCATCCTGCTGATTACCACATACCATCCTCCCTCAGCTGATGAATCAGGACTCCTCAATGTTGAGCAACACTTAGAGGAAGCACTGAGGATGGCAAGGGCACAAAATGTACTCTGGGTGGCGGATTTCAATGTTCACCACCAAGAGTGGCACGGCAGCAGTACTACTGATCAAGCTGATCGGGTCCTAGAGGACATAAGCTGCTAGACTGGGTCTGAGGCAGATGGTGAGAGAACCAACAAGAGGGAAAAACATACTTGACCTCATCCTTACTAATCTGCCAGCCGCAGTTGCATCTGTCCATGACAGTATTGGTAAGAGTGACCATTGCACAGTCCTTGTGGAAACGAAGTTCCGCATTCATATTGAGAGCAACCTCTGTCGCGCTGTGTGACACTATCACTGTGCTAAATGGGACAGACTTTGCACAGATCTAGCAACTGAAAACTGGGCATCCATGTGGCACTGTGGGCCATCAACAGCAGCAGAACTGTATTCCAACACAATCTGTAACCTCATGGCCCAGCATATCCCCCATTCAACCATTACCATCAAGCCAGGGGATCAACCCTGGTTCAATGAATAGTGCAGGAGGGCATGCCAGGAACAGCACCAGGCATACTTGAAGATGAGGTATCAAACTGGTGAAGCCACCAAAACAGGACTACTTGCATGCCAAACAGTGAGAGCAGCAAGTGACAGACAGAGCTAAGCAATCCCACAACCAATGGATAAAAGCTAAGCTCTGCAGTCCTGCCACATCCAGTCATGAATGGTGGTGGACAATTAAACAACTCACTGGAGGAGGAGGCTCTATAAATATCCCCATCCTCAATGATGGAAGAGCCCAGCACATCAATGCATCAATGCATTCGCAGCAATCTTCAGCCAGAAGTGCCAAGTGGATGATCCATCTTGGCCTCCTCCAGTGGTTCCCAGCATCACAGATACCAGCCTTCGGCCAATTCGATTCACTCCACATGATATCAAGAAACTGTTGGAGACACCGAATCCTGCAAAGGCTACTGGCCCTGACAACATTCCGGCAATAGTATTGAAGACTTGCGCTCCAGAACTTGCTGCTCCCTTAGCCAAGCTGTTCCAGTACAGTTACAACACTGGTATCTACCCAACAATGTGGAAAATTGCCCAAGTATGTCCTGTACATAAAAAGCAGAACAAATCCAACCCGACCAATTACAGCCTCATCAGTCTCCTCTCAATCATCAGTAAAGTGATGGAAGGTGTCATCAACAGTGCTATCAAGCATAACTTGGTCAGTGACGCCCAGTTTGGGTTCCACTAGGGCCACTCAGCTCCTGATCTCATTACAGCCTTGGTTCAATCATGGACAAAAGAGCTGAATTCCAGAGTTGAGGGGAGAGTGACAACCCTTGATATCAAGTCTGTATTCAACATAGAGTGGCATCAAGGAGCCCTAGCAAAACTGGAATCAATGGGTATCAATGGGCAAACGCTCTGGTGGTTAGAATCATACCTGACACATAGGAAGATGGTCATGATTGTGGGAGGTCAATCAAAACCACCACTGCCAAGTTTCCCTCCAAGTCACTCATCATCCTGACTTGGAAATATATTGCCGTTCCTTCACTGTCACTGGATCAAAATCCTGGAATTCCCTCTCTAATAGTGTCTGAACAAAAACAAAGTTGCCGGAAAAGTTCAGCAGCATCCACAGTTCTTTCAGTTTTTTTGAAGCAGTATGTGAAGAGGGGAACCAGGGTTTCCAGCATTGTCAAGCAGTACAGCTAGTGAGGGTGCACTGAAGGCTTTGCAGCTATCTTACAGATGAATGAAAAGCAGTGCCAAACATCCCTTCACATGACAAGGGGCACTATAACTTCCTATAGGCAGATCTATAGCCAGGCAGATTGAGTGGCCTGTGGCACTGAATACCACAGCAGCATTGAAGTTCCTAGCTACCAGCTTGTTTCAAACTTGAACTGGGGATGTGTGAAATATCTCCCAATTGACATCCCACAAGTATATTGGTGAGTTCACCATTGACACGTAACATAAAACAATACTGTTGTTCAAGGTCACCTTGAACCCAAAAGCTAATGTCGCAAGCCAATGGAGTTCCAGTTGCTGCTGGGTTCCCACAGCTACAAGAGGTCCCTGACTGCACCCAAGTAGCACTCAGAGCTCTTGGCATCATCCAGCTAGATTCATGAACAGGAAGGAATTTCATTCCTTCAATGACCATCTTAATTGTGAACACAGGCAACAATTCTTGTGGATATGTGCCTGGTATTTAAGGAGCTGCCATGACACTCCAAAGGGTCCTCAAATATTCATTGCCCTGCATCATCTCCAGGGCTGGCTCATGGGTGACAAGGTTTACCCTGGAAGCAAGCTAATGAATCCATTGCAAACCTTTAAAGCAATACTAAAAATACTAAAATGTTACCCATACATTCACTATGGACACATCCATCATTGATAAGACATTTTTTTTAAATTTGAGGATGTACTTCCGTTGTAGACTATTCAGGAGGAGTATTCCATCATTTGCTCGACTGTGTCTCCAAAGTAGTGATTGTTTGCAGCACCCTTCACAACCTAGCTCAATGGCAGTGTTAGAACCAGAAGATGGTGGAGATGGAGCAACCAATATTCACCACAGGCTAGGGAGAAGGGGAGCCTGACAGAGATGCCGAGGAAGCTAGTATTGATGGTGAGGATGCTGAAGACACTAGGGCAGTATTAAAATAGGCAGCCAAGTCACAAGAATCTGATAGCATCTAAATGCAGGAGTGAATGACTTTGCATCATCATATAAGGATAATGAGAACTGTAAACAAATAATGATGCAAAGGCACTTCTGCCATAAAGGAAATGCTTGCTTTATACCTTTAAAATTTTTAGTTACTTTGTTTCCCTTTATTTGTTAATTAAATTGTTCCCCTTGCAACAGTAACCTTTGGTCTGTTTCCTGCCCAGAGCATCAGTATAAATTATGCAGAATTACACAGGAGCTGCACATATGTGATTCAAACCTCTGTTTGAAAGGAGAGTTCATCTAGCACGCAGCTTCTTGTTCCTCCAAAATGTCAAGTGCTTGTGAATATTCAACGATTAGCCTTTGTTGTCTTGCAGCAACAGAATCTTCAGTCTTGCTAATGTTAGAAATTGAGGAAATTGCAAGCAAGGTTTTAACTCGTCACTTCGTTTTCAAACATAGGTTTAAATCATATCATGAGGAAAAAGACAGGTGAAACGATTCTAAAACCAACACAATTGAAGGCAGTGCTGTTAATGATATAACAATGGAAATGCAAAAGGCCAAACTTTGCACTCAAGAAGCTAAGAAAGTGTAGTAGAGTAGCTCTGTTAATTAAGGATGACATAAGTACAATCATGAGAGATGGATAGTAAGGAGCACGGTCAGTGTGAACAAGACTGCAGCAGAATAAGCAATGTCTGAGTGAGTTTCTGATTACTGTTGGGAACTTAGTTCCAGGTGGAAATTTGGAGCAAAAGGGTTAGAATTGTTTTAACTAGGGATTAGTGCATGGATGTAGCCTGACTACCTTGGACACTTGTGACACTCTTGGCGTTCTTTATTCTGTTAAAATGATAAAAAAAAGTATGTTGTTGTTGCCATTATTGACATATGATTCAAAGCAGCCAGAACCCATGTCTATGTTTCCACTGGCTGAATGTAACTGAGTGTTTGCAGTTTAGTTTATCTGTTAACTAAACTTCCAATTACAAGCTCACTTACAATTATCTTAGATTTTCTCAATAAACTTTGGGTCTTAACTATATGCCTGGCAGTAACAATGATTTTGATGCAGTGCTGTTTTTGATCATTGCTTCACATTCATTATATCCTAGAATCTGCCTCAGGATTTCAAATTTAGCTTCAATGAGATTTGATCATGATAGAATCATCTTGGAACTGATTACTCCTAAAGGTCCTATAACAGAAAATCTAGCAAATGCACTGGACATTCAATTATACTCCAGTGATTGTCAATTTTACAGCAAAGTTTGTGTAAACTCATTACAACCAAATTCAATACTTAAGGTCAACAAGAATTGATCTCAAGAAGGCGCTACCTGGACATTATCATCGGACTGAAATACCTCCAATTGCAAATCGTTCACAGTCATAGAGCATGGAAACAGACCCTTTGGTCCAACTTGTCCTTTCAGACCAGGCATCCTAATCTGATATATTCCCATTTGCCAGCATTTGGCCCATATCCCCCTGAATCTTCCTATTCATATACCCATCCAGATGCCTTTTAAATATTGTGATTGTACCAGCCTCCACCACTTCCTCTGGCAGCTCGTTCCATACACTAAGTACTCTGCCTGAAAGTTATCCCTTGGGTCCTTTTTAAATCTTTCCTCTCTCACCTTAAACCCATGCCTTCTAGTTTTGGACTCCTCAACCCTAATAAAAAGACCTTGGCTTTCCACCTATCCATGTCCTTCATAATTTTATAGGCATAATTTTACAAGGTCACTCCTCAGCCCTTGGCACTCCACAGAAAAAGGCGCCAGCCTATTCAGCCTCTCCTTATGACTCAAACCCTCCAGTCTTCTTCCCATTCTCCAAGCAAGTGCTGTATATAGTGATTCTCCCTTCAGTAGTATGTATTGTCCAATCCTAAAATCCATGTACAAATGCTACATTCCTCCTTGCACTAATGTTTACAGAGAGTTTATATTATATAATGCCTTTCATTACCTCAGAATATTCTAAAACAGCAACATATGAGAGTACTTTTGATATGTACTCACTTGTAAATGTCATATAGGAAAAACACATGCCAATTTATTCACAGTTAATGTTTTAAAATGATATTCATTGAGTGATAAATGTTGGGCAGGACACAAGGGAAACTTTCCCTGAAATCAACCCAAAGTGGCAGCACTGAACAGACATAACAAAGTAGCAATGTGGTGAGACTAGTTCATGGAGAAGCTCATCTAGATGTAAGAAAGAACCAATGATCAAAAGCTACTTGTGTAGATACAACCCACTTGAATATAAATTCTGATCTCTTATCATTTATCCCGTTATTCTTGTTCTAACCATAATCAATGATTGATTTTGGAACTCATTTGGAGTTGGCTTCTGTATCAGAATCCATGTTAACATTTTAGGATAAGTTAAGATAGATGGTAGAATGAAAGGAGAATGCAATATTTGAGAATACAATACATCTGTGGGATTGTCATAATTTCATCACAAAGTTGTAACTTTTTAATTTGAACAATTTAACCTTTATTGTTCATAGTAGAGGAAGTCTGTCCTCTGTGTTTAAAAACTCACAGTTACCTTTAAATTGGGGAACCTAAAAACTGAAGGGACTAGATCAACAGAGCACAGCTACAAGATTGAATGTTGCGATATTTTTGGTATCATCTTGTTACTACAGAATATTCACACAATCTGAGGCAAGGAAAACACCAACATTATTAAAAATAACATTTGGTTGGGTTTTATCTTGCCATGAGGGTACAGAAGACAGCAAGATCATGTGACATTGCATCAGTTCTGTGATGAAGTATACTGTTCGTTAGAATATCACACAGTCAGGCTTAATCTCTTTATAAACATAAAAGATGTTGGGCTCTTTTTGAGCCTTCAGCTACTAACAGGATAAAATTTTCCAAATGCTTGTCTTAGCTCTCGTCATCCTTAATGTTTTGCTATTCTAATATTAAAAAAAACAAGTGTGTCTGAGCCTATGATAGCTAAATAGAACTCAATTTCCCGCCATATCATAGATAGTATTTAACAAGGTTGTGTTAAAGATGAAGATAAGTTTAACTGGACAATAATGAGGATCAGGACTTCAGATTGTCATATTTCATGATGAACCATGATTTGGCTATATTAGATTATCAGGTTACTTGTCTTGATGGATTGTTTTCCACTCAGTTTGTCAGGAGGCAGTCTGGGAAGCATTTCGGATTTTCTTGGACAAAATTCCAGAGAATGAAGAGTACCAGAAATGGGTCAATATTTGTCAGCAAGAAACACACTACCTATTCCAGATTGGGCAAAACTTCAGTGAATCCCAAGAACATCTAACTATGGTTCAAAGGGTAAGGAATCAACTTTGAACAGAGACAGTCTTGGACATTAACTCATTTTGCGCATATTTTACTTGCAGTTTTCCACATTAGCGAACGCTGAGGTTTAATATGTTCACATGAATGATATTCCAACGTATTATTATTAAGCTGATATGAAACGCAGACATACTAAATGTAAGAATCTAATTTGCCTTGTAGATTCTTTCCATCTTAATATTACATTTTCTTAAAAGATTAAAAGTGATGGTCTTCCATTGCTTCACAGAGACTGGGAATCCGAGGCAGTGATCTTCAACCAAGGTAAGCAATATAGCTATGTTGTGAAAACTTATTGCATTAGCCCTCTTGGCACTCTTTGCTCCATCAAAAATTGTCAAAAATGTCACACTATCACAAAAATACCACAGAACAGAACTTGGCTGATGTGTTTCCACACATTCTGTAAATATTACTATGTTCTGACTGATTAATTGCGATGGCTATGTAAATCCCTTACTGAAGCTGCTCAAATATTTTCATAACTGGGTATTGGCACAAATTGAATTGATTATATTATTAGTGTTCATATATGTAGTCCATATTAGCTCTTTTTTTGAATAATAATGAATGAGCTAAAATGAAACGACAATGTCAGATTTCTAACGTGTATCCCTTTCTGTGTTTGCTGAGCAAGTATTCCTGTGGATAATCAGCCAGGCGAACTTACTACACTAACAACAGGTACTATTTCGTGTCAGATTTCGTTATTTAATATTTCACATGTAAACTGCAAAGCCTTTGAAAATTGATAAAAGCAGAGGCTATTCAGCTTTCTCATTAAGTAGATTTTCTTAATAATCTACTCTAAACTGTAATATCCCACCACTCTTTGAGGAAGTGACAAAGATGATAGATGAGGGAAGGGCTGTGGATGTCATATACATGGACTTCAGTAAGGCGTTTGATAAAGTTCCCCATGGTAAGCTGATGGAGAAAGTGAAGTTGCATGGGGTCCAGGATGTACTGGCTAGATGGATAGAGAACTGCCTGGGCAATAGGAGACCGAGAGTTGTAGTTGAAGGGAGTTTCTCAAAATGGAGAACTGTGACCAGTGATGTTCCACAGGGATCCGTGTTGGGACCACTGTTGTTTGTGATATACATAAATGATCTGGAGGAAGGTATAGGTGGTCTGATTAGCAAGTTTGCAGATGACATTAGGATTGGTGGAGTAGCAGATAGTGAAGGGCACTGTTGAAGAATGCAGCAGAATATAGATAGATTGGAGAGTAGGGCAGACAAATGGCACATAGAGTTCAATCCAGGCAAATGCGAGGTGATGCATTTTGGAAGATCCAATTCAAGAGCGAACTATACGGTAAGTAGAAAAGCCCTGGGGAAAATTGATACACAGAGAGATCTGGGTGTTCAGGTCCATTGTACCTTGAAGGTGGCAACGCAGGTTGATAGAGTGGTCAAGAAGGCATACGGCATGCTTTCGTTCATCAGACAGGGTATTGAGTACAAGAGTTGGCAGGTCATGTTACAGTTGTATAGGACTTTGGTTCGACCACATTTGGAATACTGCGTACAGTTCTGGTCGCCACATTACCAAAAGGATGTGGATGATTTGGAGAGGGTGCAGAGGAGGTTCACCAGGACGTTGCCTGGTATAGAGGGCGCTAGCTATGAAGAGAGGTTGAGTAGATTAGGATTATTTACATTAAAAAGACGGAAGTCGAGGGGTGACCCGATTGAGGTCTACAAAATCATGAGAGGTATAGACAGGGTGGATAGCAAGAAGCTTTTTCCCAGAGTGGGGGACTCAGTTACTAGGGGTCACGATTTCAAGGTGAGAGGGGAAAAGTTTAAGGGAGATATGCGTGGAAAGTTCTTTACGCAGAGAGTGGTGGGTGCCTGGAACACGTTGCCAGCGGAGGTGGTAGAGGCCGGCATGATAGCGTCATTTAAGATGTATCTAGACAGATACATGAATGGGTAGGGAGCAGAGGGATACAGATCCTTGGAAAATAGGCAACAGGTTTAGATAGAGGATCTGGATCGGCGCAGGCTTGGAGGGCCAAAGGGCCTGTTCCTGTGCTGTAATTTTCTTTGTTCTTTGTTCTTTATACTTGAACTAGCCATTGTGAGGTAAATGAGATGGACGTGGAATGTGTATTATTGATAATTGGAGCTTTAAGAGAGAGAGGGAGTTCTGCGACTCTCCCTTTGTTGTCAAATTTCTCTATTTAATAAACTTATTATGTCAGAGCTCAGATTGGCAAAAACAATCATGTGCAGGTTTCTGATCTCATACTCTATAGTCGACTAAGGTGTGTGACATCACCTGACTACTTGAATATGGAGGTTTGAAGGGCTACGGTGGTGCAAATGGAAGTGCCCTTACCTCTGGACCAGCAAGCCTACGTTCAGGCCCCACTTTCTCCAGGGGTATGCAATAACGTCTCTTTACAGATTGAGTAAAACAACATGGAGATTTGAATCTGTGATTGGCTGACCTGTACTTTCTGGTTTTTCTCAGACAATATTGAAATAAAACACGATGCTTTCAACATTTAAGAATGGTGAACTAACCAACAAAAGTCAAAATATTGACATGTTTGGTTGTACTTCGATAGTCAGAGCTGTACGTGCTGACTGGCGATACATTTTACAATATGTAACTCACACTTTGCAGAAGATAAGAAAATATTTTTTAAAATGTATACAATCATTTACTGTTGTTTACTAGTTTCTATTGACAGGCAGCCCTAGAATAATCTATATAGTTACTCCTAGTGAGATTGTTTTTGACCTTCCAGCTAATCAGCAGGTTCTTCTTTACTCTAGGTGCTGGAGAAACTTACCAGTTCTGGCAGCACCTATAGGGAGAGAAACATAACTCTTCTGAAGAAGAAGTGTCATATTGGACTTGAAATGTGAACGTGGTTTCTCTCTCCATAGATGCTGCTAGATCTGCTGAGTTTCTCCAGCACTTTGACTTAGACTCCCTACAGTGTGGAAACAGGCCCTTTAGCCTAACAAGTCCACACAGACTCTCACAGCATCCCACCCAGACCCATCCCTCTATAGCCCACCTAATCCACACATCCCTGAACATTATGGGCAAATTATCATGGCCCTATCCACCTAACCCGCACATCTTTGGACAGTGGGAAGAAACCGGAGCACCCGAAGGAAACCCATGCAAACACGGGGAGAATGTGCAAACTCCACACAGACAATCGCCCGAGAGTGGAATCAATCCCAGGCCCCTGATGCTGTGAGGCAGCAGCACTAACCACTCGGCCACCGTGCCGCCACTTTCTGCTTGAATTCCAGATTTCCAGCATCTGCAGTATTTTGCTTTTACTCCTTGACTGATGCTGTCAGTCATTCTTGCGATATGACAAGATTTACAACATGAAATAACTTACTACTTACCTAATTTCTAATGGTTTTTTTTTTTGCAGAGATCCCTTCTGTCCCAGTGTCAAAAACTACATCAATTCCAAACATTGTGGTCTCTAATGAGATAGTGAATGAAACTAAAATTCCTGTTAGGGTAAGATTTGTGAAATTCAACATTATTTATCAATCATTTGTTTAGATGTGCTATAAAATGTTTGTGAACTTGCAATAAATATGCTGAGAAATGTTAGTCAGATTTGGATGAGGCAGAATTTAAATATTCAAATAGTCGAAACTGAAATCAAGACAATTTTATAATTTTACTTAGACTGTATATGTAGGTAGGCCAGGCAGCATAGTTTCAACCAATATGTCTACTTTTTTTATTCATTCACGGGATGAGGACGCCATTGGTTACACCCTAATTTCCCAGAGGGCAGTTAACAATGAACCACATTGCTGTGGATCTGGAGACACATGTCAGCCAGACTAGATAAGGATGGCATTTTGTTTCCCTGAAGGATGTTAGTGAACAACTTATTACAGTTTTTGAGAAGAAAAACGAATCGTTTTCATTGTCAATAATAAACAAATCTTCTATTCCTACAACAGCTCAATCGCAAAGTCAAGTCGTAGACTGTGAGAAACAATCAGATTAATCAGAAAACTGGTGGAAGTGATTAGAGAATATACTCTCTCAATTCTGAATGTGTGTGTATTTGAGAGAAAATTTAAGATGAAACTTAAATTAAAATTTAATATTTAAGTTCCTTGATACTTTGTGTTTAATATCCACCCCACCAGGATCTTAGCATAATTCAAATTTTGATAAGGTTTCATTTTCCTCAAGATTTGTTTCTGTGCTTTATAAGCTATTGCCTTATGTAAAGGTTAATTTTCTTCAAGATTGGTGAAGCTAGTTTTTTTTTCCCCTGGAATATCCTCCAATTTGTAAATATATTAACATTTATAATTTGATCGATCCTATCACCGCAATTGCAGAATTGTAAGTATCACCGAACATATTCTCTGAGAAGTAGGCATGAGGTGAACAAAATAATTGTTTGGGGGGGAGTCGATGTCATCCTGATAGATGTGTATTAAGTTTTTCCTTTTTAAATAACACATTCTATGTGATGGAGCATATCCTTTCTATCTGCTTCAGGATCTGCATGTAACCAACATTGTCCCAGAGCAGCCACCAGAACAGGTTGTGGAGTTCAGCATTAAACTCAACAATCAAAGTTACAGCAGAGAGTTGAGTGATCCAAACTCACTCGAATATCAGGAACTTATCCAAAGGTTTGAGATTCAGGCAAGTTCACTGAAAAAACTAAATGTCTTCTACCAACACTTATGTTCTGCACAAGTCGACTGAACCTTACCTCATCACATCCTTGTACCATAACATTCTGTGACATTTTCCTTTGTGCATTTCCTCTAAAATATACATATCCAATTCATCAAGCTCCAAATTCTCATCACTTTTCTGAGTCATCTCTTTGCTTGAAGAACCTTTCATTCCCTTGCAGTAAGAACATACAGAATACAGAAAGCATGCACAACAACATACAGTAGTTGAACCAAATGTGTTAGTGCTGTGATATAACTATTGTGTAACAATGTAATATCATACATGGAAAGCTTTAAGTCAGTTTCATCTCATTTCTGTTATGATAGTTTGCTTCTACTGGAGTAAGGTGAAATAGTGTGTTTGCTCTGAGCTTTCCTTCCCAGTCCCATTACATCTACCTCAACTGTACCTCAGCTGGTATTTGTGATTTTATGTGACACACCATAAAATGGCAACAAACTACCTCAGAATCATGAACAGGGTGCAGTACCCAAGTTGCAAAATCCAACAATAAAGTACAACAGACATCAATACTGAGCATGTTTTGTAGCTTCCCCAATTATCCAAATACAGCTTTATGATTCAAGATTTTTATTTCTTTTCCAGATGCAGAATCTTTTTGAAATCCTGCCAGGATTCAAAGAAATTCAGGTGCTAGGGTCTAGGTGGGTAAACAAAGGAATTAATCATTGTAATACAGCTATGCACTTCTTGAGTATGAAATAATAGAGATATCTCAAAATCTTTGTTCATAAATGCTTATCCAAGAAAGGCAGTATTCTGAACCATTCTAGTTAGTAGTTGGTGTGAGATAAGTGGAGGTAATCTTAATGGAAGATGCAGTAAACATGGCCAGACACATTTATCTATGTCACATTTGATATTATTGTCCTTCAAAATGGAGCCAGGATGATTCCAATTTCATCTCACTTCAGGAGACTTTGAAGCCCATCAAATAATTATAGCTTTCCTCCTACCTTGATGAGTATTCACTGTTTCCAATCTGAAGAACACTGAAGAACTTGGAATTTTCCCTTGGAAACTCAATTGAATTGCTTAGCTATTGTTTTTGAAACAGATTCACCATCTTAGCCTCCTCATTCACACAATGTGTTGAAATCAAACAGATTACAGTCTCCTATTAGTATAATCTTTCAAAAGCCTTTAATAGTGTGCTTTGCAACCAAGAATAGGAGTGCTGAAGGTTGTGGTGCCAGTCTGGTGGAAGGGCTTAGGAGATTTTCATATGACTGGAGAGAGAAAGGGAAGTTGCAATTGTTCTGGTTCAAGTAGAACCCGATGACATAGAATGATGGATGAAGTTCTGCTAAAGAGATTTGAGGATGTGGGATCCAAATTAAAAGGAGAAAAGTAAGAATCTCTGGATGACTACTTGAGCCAAACACAAATTTGCATAGGTGAAACAAATTGGTAAGTTGAACACATGACTTAAATTGTTGTGTAGAAGATAGAGGTTTCAATTTGGTATGTTGGCCTTTGTAACGGGTAAAGAGAGAACTCTTCTGTTGTGATTGTTCCATTTAAACAGGGTTGGGATAAGCCTCCTAACAGATCAAATAACTCAAGCTGTAGACTATTCTCGGAAGAGTTGACTTGTTGTACATGCCAGCAATGATCTGCTTAAAAGCCTGAATCACTTGAAAAACTGTTCCATCAACATATTGAGGAAGGTGAGCCTTTCTCTGTAAGCCCTGTATTATGGGTATCGTCTCCTTTGAGCAGGTACTCTGCATCCTTCTCCACTGTCCTGTGGAGTTGTGTGTGACTATGAAGAATACAGCTGCTAACTTTAAAAAGAAAACACTATGAATACTTCAGATCTACTGGAAGAACAGTAAGTGCTGGAGAAACTCAGCATTTCTGGCAATTTCTGGAGATTGGAACAAAGTGAACATTTCAAGTCCAATATGGCTTTTCTTCAGAACGGAAGCTGATGTTGTTGTTCTGTTGACATAGTTGTTATGCTTGCTGTAATGATTATTTCTGTGCTGATGCTCTTGTATGTCATTTGAGATCAATGGTTGCATAAGCTGCTCCCATTCTGCAATGAAAACTAACAGCTGGAAAGTTCAGATCATGGCAGACAAAGTCGAAACTGGCAAAATTTCTAAAATGTTAGAAATCACCGATAAAGCAGTAAATTCATAATCTCAAAAGAAATCATAGAATTGCTACAGATTAGAAACAGGCTATTCGGCCCAACAAATCCATACCACCCCTCTGAAGAGCATCCCACCCAGACCACAGACATCCATAAACATTCCTCCAGTCCAAAAACACACATTCAATAATACTCTCTGCTTTTGTAAATTAGTCATTTCCATAGCCATGTTGTCTCTGCCCCTTTTATTCCATGCTCATTCAATCAGTGTTTTTAGAAGGCTATGTGCATTACATCAACTGCTTTATTCTCATCAACCTTTTCTGTTACCTCTTAAAAGTCTTTAGCAAGTTCAAAAATATCTAAGCTGGATTTCCTTAATTAACCTGCACTCCCCAAACGACTATTCATTTTGTCGTGAATTATTGTTTCAAGAATCTTCCCCATCAGTAAAAGCTAAACTGATGGGTTTGTAGTTGCTGAGCTTATCTTTAGATCTTTTTCAAACAATGCTTGAAATTGTCCAGTCCTCTGGCACCATTCCTGAGTCCAAGGTAGATTGGAAAATTATGACTTATGGTAATTTCTGCTGCCACTTGTTTCAGTATCCTTAGATACATCTGATCTCGTTCTGGTGCCTTATCAACTTTATGTACAGACTATGCATTTAATGCCTCTTCCTTAAACGCTTTAATTGTATTCACCATGACCTAAGATGCGCCTTTTTAATTTAGGACGTCAAGTTCACAAAACCAATATGGGAGAGAGTGTCATAGAGTCATAGAGATATACAGCATGGAAACAGACCCTTCAGTCCAGCTCATCCAGGCTGAACAGTTATCCTTAATAAATCTAGTCTCATTTGCCAGCATTTGGCCCATATCTCTCCTAAACCCTTCCTATTCATATTCACATCCATTTGCCTTTTAAATGTTGTAATTGTACCAGCCTCCACCATTTCCTCTGGCAGCTCATTCCATACACACACCTTCTGTGTGAAAAAGTTGCCCCTTAGGTCCCTTTTAAAACTTTACCCTCTCACCTTAAACCTATACCCTCTAGTTTTAGATTACCCCACTCCAGGGAAAAGACCTCGCCTATTTATCCTATCCATGCCCCTCATGATTTTATAAACCCCTAGACGGTCACCCCTCAGCCTCTGATGCTCCAGGGAAAATAGCCCCAGTCTATTCAGCCTCTCTCTATAGCTCAAACCCTCCAACCCTGCCAATATCCTTGTAAATATTTTCTGAACTCTTTCAGGTTTCACAACATACTTCCTGTAGCAGGGAGACCAGAGCTGTATGCAGTATTCCAATAGTGGCCTAATCAATGTCCTGTACAGCTACAGCATGACTTTCCAACTCCTATACTCAATGCACTGACCAACAAAGGCAAACATAATGAATGCCTTCTTCACTATCTTCTCAGTCCATGAGTTTCGAATTTTTGCTTCCTGGGTGTTTAGCTGGGTGACTCCAGAATGAATACAGTAGCTGTTCAGTGCAGAGGCAAGGTGGGCATAAGTTGCGCCTCCGTGAACTGATATCGATGTTTTCAAAACATAAAACAGACTTCACAGTTCACTCCCCCGACCCCCCCTTCCCACTGTACACACTCCCCATGCCACGTCATGCCACCCCTATGGTCCTTCATATGCCCCATTCCAACCTAAGTCATCCAGCCGCAGCTCCCCCTTAGCCCCTCATACACTGCATGCCAACATATGTCCCTCCATCAATTACCATAATGCCTCATACCCACCATGTCAACCTGCACTCCTCAACCAATCTCCTGTAGTCCTCTGTAGCTTCTATGACAACTTAGTTCCAAGACATATCAACCGGCATGAAAACCTCAGGACACATGCTGAGAAGATATAAACTAAGGTTCAAAATGTTTGTCTGAAAAAGATACTCCATTTACATCTGTATTGTTTCCTATAATTTCTTATGATGCTATTTAAATTAACTAGTGCGGAGGATGAGAGGGTTTCAGTTGCACAGAAAATTACAAAATCAAAGGTAACGGTGAAGTTAGGATTGCAGATTAGTGGTGGGGTTGAATTTTTCCAGAAAATTTTAAAAAAGGGACAGAATGTGTGAATATCATAATACTCCAAGGAACTATAAAATTATAGGTAAATTTGATAATAAAACAAACTGAAAGACTTTGTATCTGATTGCACGAAGCAGTCAGGATAAGGCAGACAAACTTTCTGTGCAAATCAAGGTAAATGAATATGATCTCAGCCATTATGGAAACATGGTCACAAGGAGATCAAAACTGGGAATTTAACATTCAGGCATATTTGACCTTTCAGAGAGACAGGAGAGATAGAAAAAATGGTGGCATAACACTGTTAATAAGAAATGAAATGAGGACAGTTGTAAGAGATAATCTAGGGTCAGATGATGCAGAGTCCATTTGGGTCGACATGAAAATACCCAGCAAAGAAAAGGACTTCGGCAGAAGTACTCTACAGACCCCGAAACTCTGAGGGAAAGGCTAAAAATCAACAAATAGTGGGAGCAAGTGAAAAGAATAGAGCACTATTTATGAGTTACTTTAATCTTCATGATTGATTGGCTTAATCAAATTGGCAAAGTTATGACAATGAATTCATAGAGTTCATTAGGAGTAGTTTTCTGTAGCAATATTTCTTATGATCTTAGGTTTTATGGTCTTCAAAGCAAACATGATGGATAGTCTTAAAAGGGAAGGTGATGGACTAGGGGTATTATCGCTGGACTGTTAATCTAAAGACAAAAGTAGAGATTCCTAGAAAGGCTCAGCAGGTCAGGCAGCATCTGTGGGGAGAAATCAGGGTTAACATGTTGGATCAAGTGATCCTTCCTCAGAACCAGAGAAAGGGTCACTTGACCTGAAACGTTAACTCTGATTTCTCTCTATGGATGCTGCCAGAGCTGCTGAGCTTTCCTAGCAATTTCTATTTTTGTTTATGATTTACAGCATCCACAGTTCTTTCAATTGTTATTAATCCAGAGACTTGCTAAAGTTTCTGGGGAATCAGTTTTGAATCCTGCCATGACAGGTGATGGAATTTGAATTCAATAAAATTCTGGAATTAAGAGTCTAATGATGACTGTGAACCCATTGTCAATTGTCCAAAAAGCCCAGCTGATTCACTAATGTCCTTTAGGGGAGAAAACTGCTATCTCGTCTACATGTGATTCCAGACCAACAATAATGTGATTGCTTCTTAATCAGCCTCTGGGATGGGCAATAAATTCTCATCTAGCCAGTGATGGCATCATTCCGTGAAAGAATACAATCAAATTTAAATCAAGTGTTCAATAAAAATAAACTTTGGAAATGATTGTTCCTCCAGCTCCACACTGTATTGACACAGGAGGTCAGGCAACATAAGAGGAGCAGGAAAAGTTGACATTTCGGGTTTATGCCCGTCATTAGGACTTGGGAGGGGGAAGGGAGCACAGAAATAAATTGAGGGGAGTGAGGCTGGGGGAAGGTAGGTGGGATGGCAATAGGTGGGCGCAGGTAGGAGCTAGTGAAGATTGGTCAGTGGGAAGGGTGGGGCAGATAGGTGGGAAAGAAGATGGACAGGTTGTGCCTGGCCAAGGAGCTAGAGATGAGAGGGGAGGTTGGACATGGGATGAAGCCAGGAGAGGGAGATTTTGAAACTGGTGAATTCTACGTTGAGACCATCAGGCTGTAAGCTCCCAAGGCAGAATATGAGGTGTTGTTCCTCCAGTTTGTGGGTGGTGTCATTGTGACACTGGAGGAGGCCCAGGATGGATATCTCATCAAGGGAGTGGGAGGGGAAGTTAAAATGGTTGGTTAGCAGAAATTGTTGTTGATTATAGTGTACAGAGTGCAAATGTTCCGTGAATCAGTCACTGAGTCTGTGCTTGGTCTCATTGATGGAGAGGAGGCTACATTGGGAACAATGGATACAGTAGACCAGGTTGGATTTCCCCTAATGGGGGAACAGGCAACATGTGAAGTTAGTTACCTTGGTAGGTAAGAACAGAAAAACAGAGGGCCGAATTTTACCAAAAATTGGCGTTCAGTTTCAGGGATTAATCGAATGTTTCTCTGTGACCTCTTGTGCATTGTCTCTCACAGTTCTCAGTGGCTCGCCTCACTATGATTGCACCGTACCACTATAATGCCCTACTTGCATTATCATGTGATCTACAATGGCAGGCATACCTTTTGCAAAGCATGTTTGCAGAGGATCTCTCTTGTCTCCCAGTAATCTTTATAAGGTATCTGGCTTTTGAAGCAAGGCAACAACATCAGAGTTTTTAAATATATAGACATTATGGCAGCTCCCTAGGAAAAAGACACCTGTTATTACCTTATACCCCTCATGATTTTATAAACCTTTATGCACCCCTCAACTTGAAATGCTCCAGTGAAAAAAGTCCAAGTTTATTTTTATAACTCAAGACCTCCATTTCCAGCAATATCCTCATAAATCTTTTCTGAACGCTCTCCAATTTAATAATATCCTTCCTATGTTCTTTTGGAAGCCAATCAGCATTGAAGGGCCTAATTTTCCATTGACTCTTTTATAGCTTTCTTCCCACAATACACTCCAGGAATTTAAAATTCATTCTTCCTGATTGTCACTTTTACCATTTTTACATTTGACAGTGTTCTGTAATGTGCTACTTGGTCATTCACTGCAGACTCTCATGTTTTATTTGCATGTATTTCTTTTAGGTGTAAAAATCATGTGTGTTTTTTTGCTGTACTTACACTTGCTATGACCTACACAGAATTTTTGGTTTGGATCAAAAGTTCATTTTTATCAAAATACTGCATCATTCTATGCATTTAAGGACAGTTGTCTGCATATGTATATGATCTTCTCAGTTACCTCACATGCTCAATTCTGTAATCTCATATAATGAATGGTGACTGTAGTTCCACAAAAAGAGGGAGAAAATAATTCTACTATAATTGAGAAACAGGTAATTTGAGAGCCCCAATATAGAGAGAGCAGTCAGCACCACCAAGAGGAGCAGGAAGGGTGAAGATCTCACGACAGGCAATCAATATTATCCAGAGGTGTGGGTAAAGTGAGGATTCCAAGGCAGTCAGCATAACAGGGGAGTAGGTTTCTAAAAATAATGAGAACTCTGTGACAGGCAAAGACACAGCTGAATTAGTTGGTGCTGACTGGAGTTATTCCAAGAAGAAGGAGGTAGATCTTTCAGTCTCTGGTAAGTGTACGCAGTTGTTTTATTTTTGAATACTTAAAGTTAATAAAATGTATATAATGCATCATACACAGGTAGGTAACATAACTAAATAATTCAAATCCTTCATGATGGCAGATCAGATTATGTGTCCTAGGTGCAGCATGTAGGAACTATTGGAAGAAATTATAATTCAGGGAGCAAATGTCTGCAGTAAGTGTTTGAAGTTTGAGCAGCTTTGGCTCAGATGAGCTGGAGATTGTACTAAGTACACTGCAACATCCAGTGAGTGGGAAAATTACCTGGATTCTTTGTGGCAGGAGGCAACCACACCCCTTGAGAAGGGGTTTTCTGATCTGGTCAGTGGTCAGGGTCAGACAGGCATGATTATGAATGAGGTAGGTGGGGACAATGGGCAGAGAACAGACAGGAGTGTCATTTTCTACAATTGTCCAATAGGTCTGAGGATCTGTTAGCCTGTTTAATTGACAGCAGGGCTACTAGACGATAAGCAAACTGACCATGCACTGTGGTACATGTAGATGTTCCCTTGGGATGAGCATCAAGTAACATAATATTAGTAGGTGATAGTCTAGTGAGGAGTATTAACACCACTCTCTCTCTGCAAGAAACAGCAAGATCCAGATAGCTGTGTTATTTTTTTGTCCAGTGCTACAGTTCAGAACATTTGCTTAGGGCTGGAATGGAACAGTGGCAGGGGTAGAATCCAATGGTCATGGTCAATGTACGCACTGATGACATAATTGAATTAAAATGCAGAACTTCAGTTTATAATCTTATGATTATTACCTGAGCTATGTGCAAATTGAATTGGGTACATAAAATCAGAGAATACAGGATTGGTGTTGGAGAAATAACAAGATCCAGGCATCATTCTAGACTTGCCATTCGTCACAAGCAGTGGTGATTCACAATTCAATTTACAGAGCACCAAGCACATTCAAATTTCTGAATAATAATGATTGAGTGCGTGCAAGAGAAAATTTGTATTGGGAGACCATCTTGAATACTTCATGTCCTAAAGTACTTTACAGCTAATCAAGCGAGAAAGGAAGATTCAAGCAGATAATAAAAGCAGTGTTGGACATATGGTTGAATGTAATTCAAAGCCTGACTGTAAAAATTAATGCAGTCAAAAAGTCATGTCAAAAACCGGCCCAGTTCTGCATATTAGCATACTCCTAGCTTCCAAATGTTACAACCACATTAGGGCCTACAAAGTGTAAATTAAACCTGAATTTTATTTTGAGCTAAGGCATTAATCAAATACATGTGATCACAAATGACTTTTCTTTCAGTTTGGATGGTCATGTAATTCGCTTGGCCGCCATCTTTGATAAGAGAGCCGCCACACTGAGTGACATTCGAAATGACGTGCTAAACATCGGCTCCAATAAAGTCGAGAATGGAGACTTGCTGTTTGAGCCGCAAGAGGAGCTCGCAGAGAAACCATTGACCACCATAACAGTAACCAGATTTCAAGATATGGTTGCCATGGCACTACGAAATGATACGTCTTTTTCAATGGATCCAAATTCAATTCGATTTACTCAAGGTAATCTAATGTCCAAGCTTGGCTGCCTTCATCTCAAAATACAATGATGGCAATTAACCTGTTTGATCAGTTTTCTGAAGCCTTATGATGTAGACAAGAAATAGATTTTACTGAGGCACATATGTACGTAGATACATCATTTCAAAAACTAAATGATGGCGTTCTAAAGTCACTGGTATGTTGGCCTCCATTAAGACTTGACCCACACCCCAACCCCTCAAAGATGGAGCACTGATGGGAGCTGAATTCCACAATATTGCCGCTGTCATTGCCATTCTTTTCTGTATCAAAATGCAACACTAACCTATGAGGTGCATGTGCAGGCAAGAAATGACAACCAGAACTTTTCTGTGGGAGATACATTTTAGCAATGGTTTAATTGCTATATCAGGTAAAATAATGTACGCAACAACTGAATGAGTAAAAGAAGGTTTTGAAAGAAAATAATGACGAATCCATCATGGACCATGCTACTAAGAAGACAATTCTAAAATAAGTTTCGAATGCTCATTTAGTTCGATCAAGACAACTTACACAAAATAATTTATTTTTAAAACATTATTATCGTGGTGATATAATCAGTATTATCAGTAATCAGTATCAATAGAATGCTTTGTTTATCTGTTGCCTGCACATTAAGTAAACAGTTATCTGATGTTTTGTACAATTTAATTTTGTTTTGTTTAACTTTTATTATATGCATGAAGGAGACTTAATTTTAATTAATTTTCTTTATTATATGTACGTAAACAAACAAAGGGATGAATTTTAATCTAATAAGACAGTTGGTTCAAATTGGATGAGAGGTTATTATTTTTTTAAATCTCAAACTCAATCTTAGCCACCTCCATCCATTGACTTCTAGATTTAATGGAGGTGGGACAAGCAGAGGTCAGTCAGCCTACTCCCAAGATATGAGTTGATCAATTAAATATTGAATATTATAATGAAGCTTCAGATTATCAGTTTTAACTCTGAGTAGTCAGGTTTCCCATGCCTCAGGACATGTGGCAGCAAAGGGAGGCAAGGACGTCTTCAGTAAGATGTTAATTCCCTTTACAGTACAACTTGTGAGTCAAAAGGCCACAATGTTTCCCAAGGATTAAATTCTACCCTCTACCACAGCCCTAGGTACTGAAAATATCCTGGGGACCAAGGATCAGACATCATGTCTGGGAATGGGGATTTTACCCCACCTACCAGCATAGTCCCACAAACAGTTGCAGCTCCCTATCTAGGTCTGCAGCCTGCTGCAGAATGTTCCTCACCAAGTTCACCAATCATGCTGATTTCATGCTAGAAATCTGGCTAAATAAACATTTAGGGGTTAAAATTGCACAGGAAGTCAGGAAACAAAGATTTCCATTAGAAATCCAGCTCCTCTACCTACAATACCTACATCTGTCACAATTGGGCTACAGCAATTACAGGCCGAGTGAAAGCCAGCCCAGTCAATCTTCAGTTGCTTGTTTGTTAATACTACAGTTATTCTTACTGTCATGACTAATTTTGTTGAAATCAGATAATGCGTACATTAGGAATGGTTTTTATATTGAAAATTACACTAAATTACATTGAAGATAATAGAGGCCATTAACTGAACCACCAAAGAAAGCTGACAGCTCTCTCTGCAGCATCAGAGGAGCAGGAAAGCTGACGTTTCGGGTCGAGACCTTTCTTCATTTTCTGAATGCTCTCTGATGCTGCTCGGCCTGCTGTGTTCATCCAGCTCCACAATGTTTTATCTCAGATTCTCCAGTATCGGCAGTTCCTACTAGCTCTCTCTGCACCTGGCTTTTGCCACCACTATCATCCGATTGGATTTATTGTAGTCACATGTACCCAAGTATAGTGAAAAGCTCTGTTTTGCAAACAGTACAAGCAGTTCATAGCAAACAAGGGCATAGAGATCATAGGGTGCTTAAACAGAGCAAAGCATACAGGTTACAAGATCCAGAAGGTGCACAAAACAAGATCAACACTAGCAAAACCAGCGTTATTTAAAGTTGGAGAGACTATTCATCAGTCTAGTAATGGCAGGGAAGAAGCTGTTCTTGAACCTATTGGTGCATGTGTTCAAACCTCTGTATCCTCTGCCTCATGGAAGAGGTTGGAAGAGAGCATTACTGGGGTGGGAGAGTCTTTGAGGTTGGCAGGCTTTCTGCAGCAATGAAAAGTGTAAATGGAGTCCATGGATGAAAGGTTGGCTTCCTTAATAGCCTGGGGTATGCACACAACCTTCTGTAGTTTCTAATGGTCCTGGGCCTGGCCATTGCCATGCCAGGTCTTTATATATCTGGACTGAATGCTTTCTATGGCACATCTGTAAAAGTTGGTGAGGGTCCTTATGGACGTAGTGAATTTACTAAGCCACCTGAAGAGGACACTTTGTGCCTTCTTCACCATTGCGTCTGCCTGGAAGGTCAAGAACAGGTTTTCAGTTATCGTCACTTCTAGGAAATTTATGGTCTGAGCCCTCTCCACCTCAGCTCCTTTGATTGGATGGGAGCATGTCCTCCTCCTTTCTTCTTAGCCAGAGTCAATTCCTCCAGTGAATTACCGTGTGAAGAAATCCCTGTAAGTGGCCTTGAATTTTCTCTTTCCCAGTTTGAATAACAGAATCATAGACTTCCTACAGTGCAGAAAGAGGCAATTTAGCCCATCAAGCCTGCACCAACCCTTCAAGTATCCTGCTGTATCCCCATGTTGCCCAGTTCTGTAGAAACAACTTGTCTTGAAGCAACAGTGCTGTGAATTTACCTTTATTGCAATACTTCCAAGAGAACCATTCCCAAATTCAACACTGTGCTGAGATTTACGCACCGCACCACCACCGCCTCCCCCCCCCCCACCCCGCCCCGACCTCGTTAATGACATTACATTAAACTTCTGGATCCATTTCTAACACATGATATTTTGTGAAGGAGGTGTCTGATGCCCATCAAGGCAAGCAGATTTCCAGTAAATAAAGACTAAGCTCTATCTTTTTTTTAGCTTAGTGCAAGTTTTATTCAGACTTTTGGAGGATTTCTTACCAAGATACTATAGAAGGGAAAACCCCCAACCGGGGACAAAGACTCCGGAGGCAGGCAGGACTCAGGCATGTGGCACACTTTATTCTTATTCAAGCAACAATCAATTATTGTGGTGAGAGGGCCAAAGCTCTTAACCGAATCTGGTCTCGATGTGAAAACCCAGTCATTCTCTTAATCTTCAATTCAGATTGGAAGAGAGATCAATGACACTCTGATTTTTACAGTGAAATACAGCCTTTTATACATTATATTAAAATAATCACATACAACATGGTCACTGTGTCCTTCCCCTTATTCTATACATCCAATCCTGTGTAACACCTAATCAATGATGGGCACTCCTGTGGACAGGCCCAGGTTCCCATGATCTCATGATGTTTAACAGACATTGTAATCTCCAGGCCTTGGGACTTTTCGATGCATCCTACTAATTTGCATTTCAAAGTTACAGATTATACTCGTTCAGACCTTTCACAGACTTGCTTGTCTCTAAGGACTTCTGTTATTCATTGTATTCCGTGTGCTATCTCTATCAAATGCTATTATTCCTCATATTTTCCACTGCCCCAATTATTTGTACAACAGTTGGTTCTCACTGACTGCTGTAAGATTTGTAATATTAATTTCTGTTAGAAAGTGTAAAGTTATACAGCTATTTCTACTGTTAGTGCTTTTTAACTAATAAGTTGCGAACATTCTGTTTCATGTCAGGCATCTTTTTAGAGATAAGAAAGTGTTTCCTGAGAGTAATTAATTTTTCTCATGATAGTAGGAACTGCAGATGCTGGAGAATCTGAGATAACCAGGTGTAG
>JAHRHZ010000059.1:1669956-1688173 GCA_024137785.1 Ginglymostoma cirratum
CAGGTGTAGAGCTGGATGAACACAGCAGGTCATGCAGCATTAGAGGAGCAGGAAGGCTGACTGAAGAAGGGTCTAGGCCCGAAACGTCAGCTTTCCTGCTCCTCTGATGCTGCTTGGCCTGCTGTGTTCATCCAGCTCTACACCTTGTTATCTCTAACTTTTCACATGTAGGTTTGAATGTTCTTCTCCTAATGCTTCTATTATACTGTGGTTAAACATGTGTCAATTATTATGTTTGAAACCTTATCTCTGTTTATCTGAAGAATTTTCTAACTACAACCTATTTAGTGATATTGTGCGTAACCTCAAAGAAACAACTGATTACTACAAAATAATTGTAGTTGTTTTCATAGCTACGTAATGAGTCAGGCTGACTGGTTCATGGACGGAGATTTACACCCCTTGTTCTAACTGGTGCTGTTCGCCTGATGGGACAACATCCCTTCATTAATGAGGCTGGATTCAATCACTTGTCATATTTTAATGAACTACTGTCTATACTTAGACATCCTCTTATCAAACAGTCTTGTTCACCTTGGAGTAGTCCTCTTCAAAGGTACCATTATGTCTCACTTAATGCTGGAGTTGGCAGTTTAATTCTGTTTATCCCTTGTCAGCCATTTCACGTCTTTCAAACATGGAGAGCCCTTACAGATGCCTAAGAAGTTTTCTCACCCTACCTTAGCAAACCCACCTTATTAATTATCTACCAAGCCCCCATAGTGACTTTCAAGTCCAATTTCTGCCTCAGTGTACCAAGCACCATCCCCAGAACAACTCCCTGCTCATACGTGAACATCCCTTGAACCTGCATCATAATTGAAAGGCCTACTAGGCCCAGACAAGCACAGATATTCTCAAACTGCTCTGCTCAATCAGGCACACATGGACAAGATGTCAGAAATGTGAAAGATGGCACCACATTTCTACTACAGGGACCTGGAGGAGCAGTGATATCAAAAGAGGTGTCCAATTCCAGAGGACAACTAGAAGAGGATGCATCATCATTTGACTGCCCCCATGGACAGGTTGATGTCTGCCATGGAGATCTTGGCCCAAAACCCTCAGAGGCTGCTAGAGAGGTGTACACATCTACACTTCATCTGTCCAGCCCTAGTTTCCAGGACCAAAGCACGGTTACAAAGGACAGGGAACAGGTCCCTTGGCAGTTTCCACTCTGGACACTGTGGAGTTGGCCAGGCCCTCCACCTCCTGCCTGCTTCTTCCGACCCTTTGAAGTCCAAACTGAGGAAGGTCAGTCTATCACTGGCAAGTAGGCACTCAATGTCTGGCCTGCTTAAACTCAAATGCTTCCTCACGTCCAGGGATAACAGGCTCCAACACAGCAGGTTCCCTTTACCCAAACTGCATTCAGTTTGGAATACACTGAGGCATAGTGGGAATGAGAGAAGAAAAACTATTGAAGATAGTTTGGTGGCATGGGTGAAGAGGGTTTCCTTTTTGTAAATAGCAGTTTCTCAATAAGTGTTCATGATGTTAACTTTCTTGCATGAGTTTGAGAGTCTGTTTGTGCAAATGCTAAACACATTTCGCACCAACTGGCATCTGGCATGACAGGACATGATGGCTGGAGGTCTGTGCTGAACACTTATTGCACCATCTGCAAGCAGGGGGAGCAATGCATGCACATGGCATTGGGTTCTGAAAAAACCTTTGTCTCTCCTTGTTCAACATTCCTAATGTTTGACTCCCTTTGTACACAAAGGTGTAGATGTCAAAGAGTTGTCCAGCAGTTGTTGCAGCAGGAAGATGCAAAATATAGAGAGAGTCAATGCTGTAGAATACCCAGGGAGTAGGCAACCTGTTTGTCCATGTGCTTTACCTTTCAGGGGTATCTAACCAATGTTGTTCCCTTTTAAAAGCCTTTTGAATGGTGGGTATAGCTGCAACATCTCTCTCCAGTCAAGTCACTTACCCCACCAACTCTGTGGTCTCAGCTATTTTCTTTCCGTTGCACACACTTTTTCAAGTTCCAGCTCAAGGGAAGGTGACAATGAACACTCATTTTCCAGCGACCTCCAGCCTCAGCCTGACTATCTCACTGAGACTCCCACAACCACATCTCCTTCCAGTAGCCCATCCCTTCAACTGCACAGGACTCATCCCCATGCAACCCATCTATACATCTATACCTGTTGACCTTATCTATCCAGATGGTCGCATATGATGTGGCCATGTTTTATTACACTGCCATCTCCCCCATGCTTGTGACTGTGGAAGACGCCTCTCCTGCATTACACTCTGCCCAACAATGTTTTATAGTAGACCTTTTTGCAATTCCTTCCACCCCTCTTCACAACTGCAATTGCTAGGTGTCTGCAGCCCCTTGTCCTGACAAATAAACCGTTGATGCAAATTGCCATGGCTATAGCTACAACTAACCTTGGCCCTCCCCATCGATCGACTGGATAGCCCTGTGCAAGAAGTGCCCAGACACCTGATTGGTGCTTGTAAATGTCTCTACCTGTATTAGCTGTGCCCTTCTTTGTGCTCCTGCAGAGCTGACGGACTGACTGTGTCATATCCCCTGAACTGCAGAGGCATGGACCCTGATAGAGACTCTGACCATATGGCTCTCTCTGACCAATGCCTTTGATTGGTATGAGAGACTGCCCTTGACTTATTGTGCTGGAAACCCCTGACTGATAGTTGACTCCATCTTCACAGAGAACAACCCCCTTAAGAATTGGATACAAGGCTGTCTGCTTGCTGCACATGCAGTGTGTTTGCTGTGCATACTGCTGACATTGGAACAAGTGAGATTGATACAGCACACTGCATTACACAGATTGTGCACCCTGTAGACTGAGGACTGCTCAGCAGCAAGGCAAGCTGCCTGTTTTTATGGCTGTGCTAATTGGCACAGCAAAACAAGACAAGAGATGCTCTGAGCATGCATGTAGGTGCTCAGTGAGTGAATCCCACGAGTGCAAGCAAGCATCCCTGAAATGCAACCTGGTCTAGTCTACGAGCTGGGTACGTGTCCATGTGTGCAAAGTGCCTGCACTGCAACCTTTTAATGTCAGTTGCTGGAGCGCCTGCAGTGCTAGCCTATGCTTCCAGAGAGCACCGGCTATACATAGTCAAAGTGCCTGGATGTTCATGATGGGTTGCTGAATTCTAGGTGCCGAACTCCATGGAGGTGGGGTGTGTTCGGCTGGTGCCCATCGGTTGTGTCCTGTGCTGTTGTTGTTTGATGTCCAAGATGGAAGTAGTTTGGACAAAGCAGCAAGCTGCCAAATACATGCTGTGGTTTCCTTGTCAAGATTTCCAGCATCTAGCTTATTTGATGAGTTTGGCAAGATGGATTTCTGAATATTAATGAGGTGAGTTGTGTCATTAACAAGGCAATAAACAAGCAATAGTGACCAGTCTAGCATTTCGCTGCCGCCTGTCAAGAATTTCACCATGTGTTGCCTGTGAAAAACATAAAAGATAGAGCAAAATGAGCTTGACATTGAGATGGGCCTTGCTGTACTTGTCACCCAATTCTAAACACATCCCACTATAGCCCACAATGCCCAGATCCCATCTTTTCTGTTTTTGAACAACAGAATCATAGAATCCCTGCAGTGTTGAAACAGGCCCTTTGGCTCAACAAGTCCACAGCAAATCTCAAAGCATCCCATCCAGACCCATCCCACTATAACCCACCTAATCTACACATCCCTGAACACTATAGGCAATTTAGCACAGCCAATCCACCTAGCCTGCACATCTTTGGACTGTGGGAGGAAACTGGAACACCCGGAGGAAACCCACACAGATACAGGGAGAATGTGCAAACTCCACACGGTCACCTGAGGGTGGAATTGAACCTAGGTCCCTGGCGTTGAGAGGCAGCAGTGCTAACCACTGTGCCACCATGCTGCCCCATTTTCTCCATCAACATTGTCAAGGAGAGATTGTCATTTAATTTCTTTGTTTGATTTATATTTAACCTAGATTAAATTAAGAACACTTCACATATTAATTGCAGGGACCAGGTAGCCCATTAATGTCACGCTGCATAAAATATAGTACCTTTTAAAGGTGTTCAAAGGCAACAGATATTGAACCCATGCTTTGGTGGTTAGACGTCCACAGTATTCATAACAACAGGGTTTGCTCACCATGTGCAGTTATTGCTCCACCTGATGCTTAGAATTGAATGGATTGCACTTAACCCATTGACCAGTTGCAGCGCTTTGGTTGATGAGTTCAGTCCCCAGTGACAGCAATTGATTTATGATATCAATTCCACTGGCATCCTTGCCAAAAAAAAATGTATTCTCAACACTCTACGGAAACAGATCACAAGAACTGATTTTAACTTGATTTGCCCTGTGATGAGAAACAAAGTATTCGATAAATAATCTATCATAGGGAATAGTGCTTTATTTTTGCTATTATGTTTTTCAGATTAAGTGTTGCAATGTCTTTCAATTATTCCACAATTTTGAGGCACAAAACATGAAAAGGTTCCATTGAGGTGAATTTATTCTGTTCATTGCAATAGAATAAACAGTTTTAATTGACACTGGCTGATGGAGGGCATTAAATTTTGGAGTTGAATCCAACATAGGGATTTAGGTGTATACAGTTTTTAAGCTAATTTTAATGAGAATGTTTACAGCTGTAAACACTCATTTTAAAATTAGTTGAAAAACTGTGTATACCTACTTCCCATGGCCATTAGTCCACAGCACAGAACCTCTTGTAATACCTCTCTGGCATTGAGTTGTCACTCTCAAATCACAAATATAGTTAATGAGGGAAGTGGAAAATGTCAAACTGAACTTGCATTTGTTATTCCATGCATATTACAAAAACACAAAGATGTGTGGGCGAAGTGGATTGGCCATGCTCAATTGCCCATAGTGCCCAGGGATGTGTAGGTTAGGTGGGTTACAGGGGGATGGGTCGGGGTTGGATGCTCGGAGGGTCAGTGTGGATTTTTTGGGCTGAAGGGCCTGTTTCCACACTGTAGGGATTCTATGAAATTCTATGAAATAGGTTTAGCTACAGTAAGGAGCACTGGGATAATGAGTAGCCAGAAGGAAGAGGGGGCTTTCCTTTGCATTAAAGCAAAACCTATCTGGCTCAAAAAACTGAAAGAACTGTGGATGCTGGAAATCAGAAACAAAAGCAGAAATTGCTTCAGCAGTTCTGGCGCATCTGTGAAGAGAAAACAGTTAACATTTTGGATCCAGTTACCCTCCGTCAAAACTGTTCTGACCTGCTGAGTTTTTCAGGCAATTTCTGTTTTCATATTTGATTCATGCTTGAACCTAACGCTTAGTACTTAAATTAGTTTAAAAATTAATTGACAGGGGTCACTATATTTTGCATATGTTTCAGCAAGTCGCCATTTGGATCCAATGGTCCATTTTGGTCCTTATCTTCCACAGGAGCTTCATTCCATATTACTTCATTTAATCTAACTAGCATACTGTTCTAGTTCTTCATACTCCATTTGTTTATATAACTTCATCTTATATGGACCTTTTATTCACTCTTGGGCCTAACTGGGTTGCACACTGGAAATCAAACTTTTGCTATTTCCAGGATCATTGCTAACTTAAACATTTTATAAGTATGGAAAATTCTTCAATTTACTTGTTTTTCAGTCCCAGGTTGACAGAAATAACAGATTAGCTTTCTGTACTTGACAAGAGTTGCTATTTATTGGAAGTAAATAGACTGTAGCTACAAGTAGATGATTACGAACAATCAATATGTCACTCTACTAGTTAATACTCTAATTCCTTTATGAACTCCTAATGAACAGATGCAGATGGACACAGATAAGGAAAAAAAAAGGTGTTGTGGATACTGAGTAAGCGTGTTAGTGGTCCCTGTTCATAAGATCTGGTGAGATTATTCTTTGCTGATCAGAATGTTGCTTTTCAACCTTCCTTCTCTGGATGCTTTTACTACCTTGAGGGAGGCACAGGATGGCTGCTTAACACTTATAAAAGGTCCCTGAATTATTAGTATCATCAACTACTGGAGGAAACATAAATTAGTTTTCTTTATGCTTAAAGTGGTTTTTTTTACAGCAGAGAACAGAGAGCCCCTGACCTGGTGAATATCTGACAGGCTTCTCACTATCCTGTCAACAACTCCAAGCTGTTCAGCTACATGAAAGCCAATTACATAGGGATTGAAAGGCAGAAGCCTTTGTCATCAATAAGTGGTCTCTAGTCCACAGACCAATCAGCTACTTGTCGCTAGCTAAATCATCTTTCGTATACAATAAAATACAAAAGAACTGCGGATGCTGTAAATCAGGAACAAAAACAGAAGTTGCTGGAAAAGCTCAGCAGGTCTGGCAGCATCTGTGATGAAAAAATTCAGTTAATGTTTCGGGTCTGGTGACCCACCATCAGTACTGTGGAAGTGAGATCCATTTTTTTACTATTCTGTTATTAAGGAGGCTACACAGATATTTTAAATTTTAAAAATTCTCTATTTGATCTAAGGAATTTCTGGGACTGCTATTTCTAAACTATGCCAAGTAAGTTTTATGACACGAAATATTTGATTCTTTCTCACTGAAATTAACATTCTTCCTGCAGCTTCTCATGGTCTCAACCAGTTGGTTCCCAATGTGGCTCTGACTTCCATCAAACCGGTATGCTTTGCATCCTATTAATTTCTTCAACAGAATTTTAGCAATATTATCTCATCCAGTATAATCAGTTCCTGAGTATAAAGTTTGCAGAGTGACCCTTCATTCTGTCAGGGCCTATGTTTAGCTGCCCGTGTGTCAACTATAGATTGTTAAGGGTCAATGTACATTATCAATTTTGGGACATTTTTCTATCAGCTGCCACCAGCCAACTCTTATCCCCCTCAGGTTGTAAGAATAAACTTTAATCAAAGGCAGGGTGGAACATAGAGAGAAAAGTAATTCCATACAGAATTAATGAGAAGGGTTATCAGATGGTCCCTGGTATAGATCACATTTGCCTATCAAATTTTCCTCTCTGCAATCCACCCAAGTGATGCCAAGGAGATAGCAACAACTTGTTAGTTTAGACTCTGTACAAGCTTGGAGAATAAAACAAGGCAGATCTTTGAGAAAGCAATAGTCAATTCTAGACAACTTGTTATTTTACTTTTGTAGTTGGATGATAGAATAGCTTTTAAAATGGAGCAAACAGCTTGGGTGTATATGAACAAAAGCAGGGGTGAGGGTGGGATGGATCTTTTAAGTAGAGACCTCAACACTTCAAGATAATGTAAAACATATTTAGAGTGCAATTTTTAACAAGGAGTGCTCTGGTGTACAGAGCATAACAATGGTGTAATGTTTAAATACCGGTCTCTCCATTGGTTATCAATGACTAATTCACTTTCCTACCATTTCCCTTGTGTAGAACAAAGCATCACTAGAGCTTTACATTAACAGCAGAGCACGAAGGAGATACAGGGTACATGGAAAGGATTATAGTGGGAACCAAAACCATAGACAGAGGAGGGGTTTGAAAAAAAAACTTTTAAAAAGTAGGGTTTAAAATGACAATGCAGAAACATCGAAGGGAAAGTGCTCCAGAACTGAATTTGAATTAAATAGTAGCACTAATATTTTCTGCAGAACAATAATGTATTTTCCAAATATGTTTTTCCATTTTTAGGAGAGGGATTTAACTCCAGCAATCACTGAAGAATTTGTGGGGAGCAATTTTCTGGAGAAGATTCCAACCACCCCTTCAGAAGGAAAAATTGATGAAGCCATTAATGAAGTCATAACTGATACTGTAGTACAGGCTACACAAATTGTTCCCATCCAAACTGGAGCCATTAGTATCCCAAATGACCTGCCAAGTCAACTACTTCCGACAGAACCATCACTTACAGTCCCAGAGGAAAGATTCTTAGAGAAGGAGACCGCATCTGTGCTACTAACTAGTTCTAATGGAGGTGCGACTGGAAGTGGACACCAGATCAGTAGTCCTACATTTACAACAACAGTTTTAATGACTAGTGTTCCTCTAGTTGCAGAAGAGATTAATATATCCAGCTCAGTTTCACAGATGACCGGTGATGAAGACATAACTGGTGTCATGGATTCTGCTACAGATCAGCCCAAATACATGATAGAGACCAAACCAACAATTACTGAAGGAACTATTAGTAGATTGGCTACTTCAATTGTACAGGTTGAAAACATGCAGGAAACTGAGGCATATTGGGAAATGAAAGAGGATGTTGTTACAGATGGAGTTATTGGTAGGGCCACATCTCCTCCAACTGCACAATCTGAGCACAAAGAAGAAATAAAACAGAATGTTACTCTGGATGAAAATTCTGTTAATACCACAGCTTCTGCACAGCCTGAACATACCCATCAAGCTGCACAGGCCAACACTGAGGAGACCGAAGATGGCTTTACTGCTCATAGCATCACAGAATCTCCTACTGCACAACCAGTCAATCAGAATCTGTCCTTGGATGCAAAGATTCAGCAACTAGTGGAACAACACCACACTAACACTCTGCTTCCTTACATAAAGCAAGTCCTTCCACACCAGGCTGAAAGAAACATGGAGTCAAACATCATTGAACAAGCACAGCAGTCGAGCAGTGTCATTCACACTACGATCTATCCATTTATTTTCAATCAGGAGACAATAGCTCATACTGTGGCAGAAGCTTCAGCAGAAAATGACCAGGGCACCAGTGTAATGATCACTCCTTCCCAGGAAACCACTAGTGACGATCGAATTGGACCAATATTTGATGCAGGAGAAAATGATATCAGCGTAGTAATAGGCTGGACATCACAACCAATTGGTATAAGTAAGGCAGAAGGTGAGTCTTTCATTTTAAAGTATTGCATTTTCCACAAAGAAAACCATTAAATCAAAGATCCAGATAAAAGGTAAGCTACCGATATGAGAACCAGACCATACCAGCATAGGAATATTCTGATACAACACCATAATACCACTTTACTATGCTGGCACAGCACTGCACAAGAAAATCACAAGCCAATACAAAACCATACCAGTTTCACACCACTTTGGAATAGGGCCAGACCCATACAGGACAAACCAGCTCAGGATTAGATCAAGATAGGACCATACGAGCAGAGCACTAAACCACAGAAAGCTGAACTAGCAGAAGACTATCAAATTAGGACAATACCAGTACGCAAACATATTAAGAAAGTGCCACACTAACAGCGAATTAACTCAGCACAGGGACCATACCTTATGGGACAAGACCAGCATTGAACAATTCCAGCACCTGAATATTTCAGTAGGGTTCCTTATGGAAAAGATCATACCAATCTGGGACCATATCATACAAGACCACACGAGTATAGACCTCACCAACACAACTTAGGTTCCTACCAGTACTGGACAATACCATACAGGACCATGCTGAAACATAACCATATTAGTAAAGAACTTTGCTTTATTGCTCATTGGATGAGAACCTGGTCTTTAGTGGCCAACCCTAATTCCCTTGAAGTTGTGTGATGGAATTTTGTCCACTTTCCTGGATGAAGGATGCTCTATTAACACCCAAAAAGCTTGACTCCAAACTAACATTCCCACTAAGCAGCACAGCTGCATGACTGCACAGCTACTCCAAAGTTGTGCACATGCCGTTTGCAGGATTGAGTTTTCGTTTTGAGAAGTCACTGCCTCAGAGGCCCATGTAAGAAAATTAGAAGGAATACTGTACCCAGAAGAACAAACCAGTCCACTTGATTAGCATCTCATCCACAACTTTAAACATTTCTCCACTGTGTGTTGCATCTACAAGGTTCACTGCAGAAACCCCCCAAGCCTCCTTCAACAGCACCCTCTTAAACCCACAACCTCTACCAGCTGGAAGGACAAGGGCAGCAGAGACACGAGAACACAACCACTTAAGTTCCCTTTTAAGCCACACACCGTTCTGACTTGAAAGTTTATCACTGTTCTTTCACTGGTACTGGTCAATATCCAAGAACTCACTCCCTAAAAGTACTGTGGGTTTATCTACACCAGATGGATTGCAATGCTTCAAGAGGATGCTTCTCAGAGATAATTAGGGATAAGCAACAAATGAATGCAGTGCTCATTTCCCATAAGGTCAGAAGTCACACGACACCAGGTTATAGACCAACAGGTTTAATTGAAATCACAAGCTTTCAGAGTGTTGCTCCTTCGTCAGGTAAAATAAAAAGGAGCACACAGGCACAGAATTTATAGGCAGAGAGATCAAAAGATCATACAAATGGTGTGAGTGGAGTGCCAACAGGATGAATAACCAGTTTCTGCAGTTGATCAAAAGAGTCAGACACTCCACTCACACCACTTGTATGCTCTTTTGATCTCTCTGCCTATAAATTCTATGCCTGTGTGTTTCTCTTCACTTCATCTGACAAAGGAGGAGCGCTCTGAAAGCTTGTGATTTCAAATAAACCTATTGGACTTTAACCTGATGTTATGCGACTTCTGTCCTTGTCCACCAGTCCATCACCAGCACCTCCACATCATACCCCATGAGGAATAGAATAAAAAAAATCAAGAAGAACACCCATTTCTTGCTCACCCATACACCTGATTAACATATGATATTTATTTATGACAGTTATACTATAGTGTTGAAATTTCTGAAATTTGTCAATTTGAAATTTGTGTCTCAATTCTCCTAGCAGGCATTGCATTAGTGTGTCTGATGTCATGGAGCTTGGACTGCGTGGCATGACGCATCATAAGACAGCTCCTTGGGAATCTTGCATGTGCATAAAGAAATACCTTTTAATGATTACACACTAGCCACACACCGATGGAGAAGAAGCCCTTGAGGTTGATAAATATCCCTGTTTGATCTGGAGATACCCAGCCTGCCATATGTGTGCAGTCAATGATGGCCTGGTTCCATGCGAAACCAGTGAGAAATGCAAACTCAAGCACCCACTCAATCTGACCGGTATTGTTACAAGCCAAGTTCATATAATTTCTGGACCAGGCAAACAATCTATCAGCCATTTGTAGATTGCTGAATGAGAGACCCTCAATATGTCTCTGACCAGGTTGATAGCAATTCAACAGCCAATAACACTTGGCCAACAGGTTCAGCAGGGAGCCTATTGTCTTCAAGGAGACTGCTGATATTTGTTACCACTAGATGTGATAATCTAAGCCAACAGGTAAAAGTCTGTGCCTGTTGGCCTTGTTTTGCGGATAGTGCTTCCTGCAAGGTATATCTCACTGCCACTTTCCTCTCTATTGTTAAGCTGCAGATTTCTAATCAGCAGTTTTTTCCTGACGCTGCAGGCAATAATTTTCTGAGGTCTAATCAAAGGTAGCTAATGCATTGTTGTAATTCCCAATACTTGCCACCACTTGGCACAATAATGTCAGCTTTCTGAGGCATCTAGAAAACCAACACTGTCATGCAGGTAGTCCCTCCAGAAGTTGGATTTTTCAGCTGCACGTTTTCTTGTTAACCTCTTACAGATCCCCTGGCTGTTGCTGCTACTGATCATCTTGTTATTTGCCCGTTTAGGTACATAGTTCTTTGAAAGTTGCATTACAGGTAGACAGGATGGTTAAGAAGGTGTTTAACACACTTGCCTTCATTGCTCAGACCACGGAGTATAGGAATTGGGACGTGATGTTGAGGCCGTACAAAATGTTGGTGAGGCCACTTTTGGAGTACTGTGCTGGCCACCCTGCTATGGGAAGGATATTATTAAATTGGAACAGGTTCAGAAAAGATTACCAGGATTTTGCTGGGACTTGAGGTTTTGAGATATAGGGAGAGGCTGGATAGTCTGGGACTTTTTACACTGGAGCATAGGATTTTGAGGGGTGATGTTATAGACATTTATAAAACCATGAAGGCGTAGATAAGTTGATTAGCAAAGGTCTTTTTCCTAGAGTGGGAGAGTTTAAAACCAGGGGTCATATTATTAAGGTGAGAGGAGAAAGGTTTAAAAGGGACCTGAAGAGCAACCTTTTCATGCTGAGGGTGGTTCATGTGTGGAATGAACTTCCAGAGGAAGTGAGAGATACAGGTACATTTAAAAGACATCTGAAAAGGTACATGAAAAGGAAAGGTTTAGAGTGATATGGGTCAAAAATGGACAAGTGAGACTAGTTTAGTTTGGGAAACTTGTTTGCATGGACAAGTTGGATCGAAGGGTCTGTTTCCGTGCTGTATGACTCTACGGCACAATGATTGTATGAGGTCTATTCTATACAGCCACAGCACTGCCCATCTTGATATTTGTCTGTTAACCATGAATGAGCAAAAAAAAAAACAACCCCTCACTCCAAGTTCTCTGACTAAACCCTTTCCTGATGCAAGGTGAAAAAGCAATTACAAACACTGAAGATTTATTGCAGTTCTCAACTTTTGTCTGTTGTGGTTGCAGTTTCAACGGCAAGTCTAAGAAAGTCCAGTAAAGCCATTGTACACACTAGTAAATCAAATGTTGCTTGGAATATCACTACAATGGAACAATAGCTTACTTAAATGAGTCATCTGTCTTCTTCAGACTATTACACATAACATCCAGCCAATTGTGTATGTGTTATATACCTGGAAATTGATACATTGGAGGTGACTGCTAGACAAAAATAAGTTATATTCCCTGTAACCCCCACCAGCACCTAAGCTGCACTATTGCCTCAATATATGTTGTATAAATCAAAGTGGGATCATCGCACTAATTTGTACATTGCAGCTGACGTCTGATCTGGTGAAGTTAGAATAATAGAAACATTACTTAAGGATATAAATGGCCTATGATATGCTTTGCAAAGAAGGCAACTCTGTTTATTTTTAAAATGGACACCATATTTTAAAATGCTTGTTCTCAGAAGTCACATGACTGCTCTTGTCGTTTCACTGCAACACTAAAAAACGACTGCAGTTTTATCTCTGCATCAGCCACAAAGGGAGACATTTGGAACCAGAATTAGCTTTATTGGCATATATACTCACATGAGTACAATGAAAAGTTTACAAGTCACCAGCATGGCACCAACTTGGGTGTTAATTTACCCAGGTAGAGATTCTTAAATTAGAAAAACTAGAAAAAGAAAGAAATAAAAAGTCCAGCATTAGATACAAAAATACAAAAACAAAGGAATAAATTGGAAAAAAAAGTTCAGAATTCAATTAACCCTTGGACAACAATCCGTACTTCTGAAGCTTTGAGAATTCAAGGTTTCAGGCGTACCCATTGCTTTATGGAGCAATGAATAATTCAGGTTCGCATGACAGCCATTTTAAATTTTGGCCTGGACAAGACAAGTTTAGCAGCAACTTCGAACATAAGAACCAGGAACAGAAGTAGGCCATCTGGCCCTTTGAGCCTGCTCCACCTTTCAATAAGATCATGGCTGGTCTTTTCATGGCCTCAATTCCATTTACCTACCCTCTCACCAAAACTCTTAATTCCTTCACTATTCAAAAAATTATCTATCTTAACTTTAAAAACATTCGATGAAGAAATCTCAACTACTTCACTGGGCAGGGAATTCTGCAGATCCACAGCCCTTTCGGTGAAGAAATACCTCCTCAATTCAGTCCTCAATCTGCTCCTCTAATTTTGAGGCTATGCAGTCTTGTTCTAGTTTCACCGCCAGTGGAAACAACCTCCCTGCTTCTATCTTATCCGTTCCCTTCATAATTTTATATGTTTCTATAAGATCCTTCCCCCTCATTCTTCTAAATTCCAATGAGTATAATCCCAGTCTATTTGACGTCTCCTCATAAGCCAACCCTCTCAACTCTGGAATCAACCTGGTTTATCTTCTGTGTACCCACTCCAATGCTAGAACATCTTTTCTCAAGTAAGGAGACCAAAACTACATGCAGAAATCCAGGTGTGGCCTAACCAGCACCCTGTGCAGCTGCAACATAACCTCTAGCAATGAAGGACAAAATTCTATTTGCTGCCTAAATTACCTGTTGCACCTGCAAACCAACCTTATGCAATTCATGTGCAAGGACACCCAGGTCCCCCTGCACAGCAGCATGCTGCAATTTTTTACTGTTCAAGTAATAGTCCCTTTTACTGTTATTCCTACCAAAATGGATGACTTGACATTTATCAACATTGAATTCCATCTGCCAGACCTTCGCCTACTCACTTAAACTATCTATATCCCTCTGCAAACTTTCAGAGTCCTCTGCACACTTTGCTCTACCACTCATTTTAGTGTCATCCACAAAATTTGACACACTACACGTGGTTTCCAACTCCAAATCATCTATGTAAATTATAAACAATTGTAGTCGCAGCACTTATCGCTGAGGCACACCACTAGTCACTGTTCGCCAACCAGAAAAGTACTCGTTTATCCCCACTCTTTGATTGCTGTTAGTTAACCAATCCTGGATCTGTGCTTATACATTGCCTGTTAAACCATGCACCTTTTATCTTATGCAGCAGCCTTTTGTGCAGCACCTTGTCGAATGCCTGTTGGAAATCCAGATACACCACATCTGCTGGGTCCCCATTGTCCACCACACTATAATGTCTTCATAGAAATCCAGAAAGTTAGTCAAGCATGACTTGCCTTCCATTAACCCATGCTGCGTCCGCCCAATGGGACAATTTCTGTTTGCATTTCTTGATATTTCTTCCTTGATGATAGATTCAAGCATTTCCCCATTACAGAAGTTAAGCTAACTGGCATATAATTCCCCATCTTTTGTCTACCTCCTTTTTTGAACAGTGGCATCAGATTGGCTGATTTCCAATCTGCCTGAACCACTCCGGAGTCCGGTGAATTTTGGAAAATTACGACAAGTGCATTTTCTATTAGTCCCACCATCTCTTTTAGTACTCTGGGAATGCATTCCATCAGGGCCAGGAGACTTGTCTACCTTCAGCTCCATTAGCTCGCCTAACACTACCTCTTTTGTGATAATGATCATGTCTAGGTCCTCACCTACTTTAGTCTCTGTCATCAATTACTGGCAAGTTATTCATGTCCTCCATTGTGAAGACCAACACAAAATACCTGTTCAATGCCCCATCTATTTCCTCATTTCCCATTATTAAATCTCCTTCTCATCCGCTAAAGGACCAATGTTTATCTTAGCCACTCTTATCGTTTTGTATATTTATAGAAACCTTTGCTATCTGTCTTTATATTCTAAGCTAGTCTAGTCTCATAATCTATCCTACTTTTCTTTATAGCCTTTCTGTGGTTTTCCATTGGCCTTTAAAGTTTTCCCAATCTTCTCATTTCCCACTGGTCTTTGCCACTTTGTATGCCTTATCTTTCAATTTGATAGCCTCACTTATTTCCTTAGATATCCATGGCTGATTACCTCTTTTCCTGCAGTGCTTCCTGTTCACTGGTATATACTTTTGCTGAGCACTTTGAAAAATTGCTTTGAAAGTCCTCCACTCTTCCTCAACTCTCCTACCAAAGAGTCTTTGCTTCCAGTCTACTTTAGCCAACTCCTCACTCATCCTATTGTAGTCTCCTTTGTTTAAGCACAGGACCCTGGTATTGGATTTTATCTTCTTCGTTTCCATCCATTTTCTAATTCAACCATACTGTTATTGCTCCTTCCAAGAGGATCCCTAACTATGAGATCATTAATTATCCCTGTCTCATTACACAGGACCAGATCTAGGATAGCTTCCTTCCTCATCAGCTCCGTTACAAACTGTTCAAGAAAGCTATCATGGATACATTAATGACCTCCTCCTCAAGGCTACCTTGACTGACCTGGTCCAACCAATCAACATGTAGATTAAAATCTCCCACGGTAATTGCCGTACCATTTTTACAGTCATGTGTTATTTATTTGTTTATTGCCATCCCAATGTTATGTTACTATTTGATGGCCTATGGACTATGTCCGAGTAACTTTTTCTTCTTAGAATTTCTAATTTCCACTCAAATGGATTCAACATTAATCTCCATAGATCCTATATCATTTCTTACTCCAGCACTGACGTCATCCTTAAATATCAGAGCAACACCACCCCCCTAACCTTCCTGTCTGTCCTTCCAAATAGTCTGATACCCCTGGATATTTAATTCCCATTCATGACAACCTTGCAATGATAATGTTACTGAATCATACTCGTTCACGATAATGTGTGTCATTAACTCATCTACCTTATTTCAATCGTTACAAGCATTCTAGTAAAGTTCCTTTAAGCTGGTTTTTATACTTTCTTTTTGAATTCTAACATCTCCATTAGTAATATCGCCTGAGTTTCTTCAAGAATCACTCAGAGACGTTATCAGAGAGAGGTTTCTCAATAGAGAGACCTAGAAAGACAAACAAGCTAAAGGACTGCAGGATTGCACTAAAATGTCAAAAGCTATAACCTTCAGTGCCATAAATGAAAATTAAAAAGGCTTCACTGTCTGCCAGAACTTGTTCAGCTCAGTCCACAGTGAAAAACACAGCTACATGAGCCATCACAGCTGCTAAATTTTAACTTCAAGTTTTCAACCTTGGAAAGGAGAAAGCTTCAGGCAATGACATCTGAACTTAATTTCATCTTTATAACCATCTTTTTCTGTACCTACTTTCTGTCTCTAATTTGAGCTAATAAAGTCATTTATTTTATGTAAATAACTTACAGCTATGGTATCACAATATTTAACCTTTTTTTGAGGTAAAGACTAAGATTTTGCTGCTGTTTAGTTTTAAATTGGAGTACTTGATAAAACTGAAGTGGGGTCTTAAATCTTCACAAATTTGCAGTGCCATTAATGATATGGAGTGATGGCAGTGAGGGAGAGAGGAGAGGGGAAGTTGTGTTGCTCAGTGGGATTAGCCAGGTGTTAAACCAAGTATTATATCTAACAATCTCTAGGCAGGTAACCCACTAAGTGCAGAGTCTCTAGCCTATGTGCCTGCCCTGTGTTCAGTACCAGAGACTTTCACAAAGGGTCTCAGGCAGCAGGGAATCAGTCCATCTGAAAATTAAAGTTTCTGAGCAGTTTCCACCTTTGTCAAACAACATGGCTTCTGAAGCATCCTGAGGTGCGTCTCCTGACATATCTTCCACCCTGGCAATCCAGATGCAGGAAGATCTGGGCCAATATTTGTGATTATATTTGCACTAACCCGTAAATGAGCGAAGCCCGATGTTTTCTATAAGTTCAAAGATTTTGGGCATGGCAGAAGAAGCAAAATATAGGAAGAATGCATTATTAGAATCACCTGCTCAGAACATTCTTTTCATTTCAGAACGTCAAAATCCATCTCTTCATGACAGCTTAAGAAGAACATCTGAAGAAAATGTTGCCACACCACTATTAACAAATGACATTTCACATGCCGAAATGTCAGCAACAGAGAGCTTGACAGATCAACGGCCCACTCCATTGAAGTTCACAACACCAAAATCAACAACCACTGAACTTGGAAACTCATTAACAGGCTCTCCAGTTTCATCTCTGCCAACAGCAGTTATGCTGCCAACCGCTGACCAGCTTCATTCAACAGGTAGGAGTGAGTTGGATGGTGAGGCCAACATTCCACCCAATGTGATGCTCACAACAACTGCTCTTCACAACTCCAGTAATAGAACTACAGGTTATGAAACAGGAGAGGAAGATATCGGAGGTGAATTTATTGTTGGGGATACGGAGATTGTAGTCAGCACAGACATACTGGATGGAGATAAGCATGATGCTTCCTCCACCACATCTTCTCCTCTCAAGTATTTAATATCAAGCTCCTTGACGTCTGCTCCCTCTAAAGAACTGGTGGTGTTCTTCAGTTTACGAGTCACTAACATGTTGTTTTCCGATGACCTTTTCAATAAGAGTTCCCTGGAATACAGGACACTGGAACAACAGTTCCTTCAACTGGTAAGTGAATGGCTTTTCAGCGTTTGAAATAATTCAGTCCTCCAGTGTTTGGTTCTCTATTCTCAGGAGGCAGGCGGACGTATGTGTAAGAATCCTTTTAAGAATTATGAATTTACAATAATAGATGGACTAATAAGCTACCATTTGTGCAGTGCTCCCAAAGTTTCATTCCATTTTGTAATGAAAATTGGAAAATATATAACAGATTGAAACATCAATATCACCAATTTTGCACCATTGTCAAAAGTTAGATCTAGTGTCCCCACATGTCTATCTAAAGTCATAGAGACAGTAGGTACTGCCGATGCTGGAGAATCTGAGATAACAAGGTGTAGAGCTGGATGAACACAACAGGCCAAGCAGCATCAGAGGAGCAGGAAAGCTGATGGTTCAGGCCT
>JAHRHZ010000059.1:1688573-1780332 GCA_024137785.1 Ginglymostoma cirratum
AGCAACATCTACAGGGAAATTTACTTAGAAAAGTTTCAACTGGTAGCCAGGTCTCTTTATTTTTGATGGGCTATGCTCACATCCCATACACTGAAATTTGCTTGGTTAACCCTTCCATCCACTTTCCCCCTTAAAACCCTTTAAAACCAACCACTTAATCCATTTTTTAAAAAATACAGCTACTGCATATGAATCCCCTTGGGCATTTCACTATTATATACAACGCACAATGTTTACACATATTTACACATCACAACATTCCTGTAGTTTTACACTTTCAATGTCATTTAGTCTATTGTCCAAAGTACAGTGCCCCTTCATGTAGTCCTCTTCCATGAAATACCAGCAAAGACTTTAATGATGGAAACAGACAGAATATGCGTTCAGGAATAAAAGATTAATCTAAGGTCCATCAGACCTCAGTATGCATTGATAATATCCCCAAGTCTATTGTTCTGTACATACTTCTATGCAACTTGCAGACTGAATTTAATTATTTGCGTAACAAACTGAAATGAAACCGGCAACAATGTAAGAAAGATAGTTGGGTTTTTGAACATTAAGCATCAGTAATATGTTCCACAATTAAAGATTCCTGGCCAACAATATTTATTGTATAAAATGTGAAAAGAAAATTAACTAAATCAAGCCTATTGTGAGAAGATTTTGAACCAATAAAGTCATTGTAAAAATGTTAACAAGGCTAATCAAGTGTATCCAAATGGAATTTGATTATAAATTAGTCAGATTAATTTAAGCCACACAGACTGATTATTAATAAAGCCAAACTTGATATGCAAGTTGTAGGTAAAATAATAGCTAGGTAACTAGGCTGAACCAAATATTGAAATATCAGAATTATCTGAAGAGGCATATCGAGATGAACATATATGCAATGGAAAAAACAAAATTGGGAGAAGACAAACCCCTGGTATTGTATTAAAATTAAGTCATGAATAACATAAATATAACTAGGTGCAGGCTGTGCTTCCCCAATCTGATAGTCTCTGGTCCAGCAACCTCTGTAGTCCAGCACCCACCATAGTTCCCTATTTTTCCCCTGTAATGGCATCTAGTGACCTTGCATTGACCTTTATTCATATTACTTTTTGTTAGACTTTATCTAGTTTGGATACAATACATCCTGTCTTTTTCTATCCAGTTTCAAAATCATTCATCTATTTGGCATGTGATTGATTAAAGTCAAGTTGACTTACTTTCTTTTGAAGTGTTTTCGCAATGAATATACATGATCTCCCATGTTCCATCAAATTCTCTTTTCTGGCAAAGGCCTAATCCGGAGACTTCCACATTAGGGAGGAACAAAAAAAATTCAACGCTTGACATTGTTTTCATCAACACATGTGTCACAGATGCCTCTGTCCTTAAAAGTATCGGCAGCAGACACTGCACTACTGCCTTTATGAGTCAAAGTCCCTTTTAAGTCTGAGGACTCCTGCCATTGTGTTGTGTGGCATTACAACAATACTAAATGGAACAGCTACAGAACAAATTGAGCAGTTTGAAAATGAGCACCCTTAAGGCATTATGCGCCATCAGCCGCTGTAGAATTTCACCACAATGTGTAAGTTCATGTTCAGAATAGTCCTCTCTTTACTATTACTACCAAACAAAGGACAAAATTAGGAATGCAGCACTAGGCATACCTAAAAGTAAGGTGTCACCTAGGTAAGCTACGACACAGAGTCACATGCATTCATCGGTATCTCCCATATAGTGCTTGTAGCCCGTGTTCTACCATAAAAATTAGAACCTGCCAATGGGACCTGAAATTTCAGCTCAGTTTATCTTGCCAGTGAGGAAAAGCAAGAATTTGGAGAGCAAGATTCCACAGCCAAGGACGGTTGGGCCTAGTACACTACCTTGAAGAATTCCTACAATGATATCGTTTAATGGGCCTCCAACAAATATAACCATCTTTCTTCATTCAACGTATGACCCCATCCAGTGGGGAATTTTTCCATTGACTTTAATCTTATAAATGGCTTCTGACAACAAGCTCAGTTAAATACTACTTCATTGAACCAAGGCTGAAATGAAGTCTGAAGTGTTCCAGGTAGAACATGAACTGAGCATCAACAAGTAAGTTATTGCTGAGTGCTATTGCTTGATACACCCAAGCAATTCCACAATTAATGAAACACATTGAAGGTGTCCAATTCTGCCAAATCCAGCCATAAATGATAGTTAATTATAAGCAACCAATCGGAGAAAAACGCTCCAAAGCATGTCCATCCTTAACAATGGGTGTCTTTAGCACTGCTGTGCTAGGAAAGGCTGAAATGCTTGCAACCATCTTGAGTCAGAAGATGATCCATAATTAAGAAGAACTCAGGATCACAATATAAGACTTGAACAAATTTGATTCAGTCCATGTTATATCAAGAAATGACAGAACACGTTGGATATAGCAAAAGCTATGAGCCCTACCAACATCACAACTGTGATGCACCAGAAATATTTATAGCCATAACCAGAAAGTTCCAGTACAGATGCAGCAATGACATCTATATGACAAGGTGAGAAATTAATGCAGTGTTTCTTGTCCACTGGAAACAGAACATACTCAGTTACCATAATGCCACATCACAGTCATTAAAAAAGTGATAAGATGTGCTGTCAACAAGTGATACGTACTCAGCAATAACTTACTTGTTGATTTGTAGGAATTCTTCAAGGTAGTGTACTAGGCCCAACCGTCCTTGGCTGTGGAATCTTGCTCTCCAAATTCTTGCTTTTCCTCACTGGCAAGATAAACTGAGCTGAAATTTCAGGTCCCATGGGCAGGTTCTAATTTTTGTGGTAGAACATGGGCTACAAGCACTATATGGGAGACACTGCTGAATGCAAGTGGACACATGCAGAAAGCCAATCATGGTTGCCCCAAGGAATAAGCTGTGCCCACGTGAAGTGAATGGTACAGAGCAAGACTTAACTATTAGTACTGTACAGGTCGTGGGGAGATTGGACAAATGTAATGGGCAATCCAAGTGTTTATCATCTCATTGCATGAGCATAGAAGTAGGAGAGTGGGAAAATGTAGTGGGTAATCCAAGTGATTATCTCCTCATTGCATGGGCATAGAAATAGGAGATAAGGCCAATAGGAGACAGCCTTAGCACAATGAAGATAGCCACTGACAACAGCGAATCGAGTTTCGGATTCTGGGTGTAGTCATGATGAAAAGCAACACTTCTGTGGGAAGAGCAAACCACATACAACAGGAGGGCCCAGGAAAGAAACAGAAGATAGAAGAATACAGAGGTATGATCAGCATAGTCTTTACTGGAAAAGGTGGAACTATACCTGGAGATGATCGAGAGCCAGTGCCATAGGAGACTGCAGTTATCCAGGGAAATGTTCTGAGATTTCTGATTTCATCACCAAAGACCTCACATCTCACAACACAGCTCTCCATGTCCTGCCAGTATTGTCAAAATCATTGTACTCTTGAACATTGTTGCTTCTGACTTTCTACAAGAATCAGCTCCAGAGTTTGGTTTATTTGCAAATGCATGCAAATCACTGCATCTCAAAGGTCATTGACATCCTATTTGCCAGCAATGGACCATGCATTCATTTCCATATTCTCATATCCTTCCAGGCACAAAGGGAAGAGGGTTTCACTTCCAACGTTATCCTTCATAAATCTAGTGACACTTTGCTTTAATCTATGCAACCATCAAAAAACCCAGTGATCACTCAGTAGAATACATCTACAGGAAGGTCTCCCATTCCCTCAATGTCCAACAGGTCCATAATCACAAGAGCTTCTAACTCGTATGCACTCACTTTCCTGGCAGCTAATATTACTGCCTTATCAGTCCATACTAATACAGGTCTTCATGCCAAGCCCCAAATTCTGCTGACGATTTTTTCCTTTATTCATTAGTGGGATGAAGGCGTTGCTGGCTAGGCAGCATTTATTGCCCATCCCTAATTGCCCAGAGGGCAGTTCAGAGTCAACCACATCGCTGTGGGTCTGGAGTCACATGTAGGCCAGACCAGATAAGGACGGTAAGTTTCCTTCCCTAAAGGACATTAGTGAAGCAGATGGGTTTTTCTGACAATCAGCAATGGATTCATGGTCTGTCGTGGTGGGATTCGAGCCCAGTCCCCGTAACGTTATCTCGATCTCTGGATTAACAGTCCAGTGATAATACCGCTAGGCCATCATGTCCCTAGGTATGAGGGGATAAGGGATATGCCTTGAAAATATGCCTTTGCATTCCTAAACAAGAGTCAGAGGTACATGAATGTACCTCAGTGGTAATGCAATCAAAGCCATTTGCTCCCTTGGAGGTCTGCTGAGCTGGCCATCTATTTTCTGAAGATATGGTTGTTATGCTTGGCTGGTTGGGTGACACCCAATTCTGTAAGGATCTCACCCATTGTTGTGTTCTGCTGTACTTCCCATAACATGATCATGCAGAGTGTTGCAGACCACATATAGTATGCAACCCTGCAGGAACACAACTCATTGGAGGAAGAGGAGCAGGACATGGAAGAAGAGGAGTCAGTGGTACATAACTACACAGGAAGGTGGCCAAGCATGACCTGAGGTTTGAAGGCCTAATCAGGGGGATGCACTCAACATCAGACACCATCTGATTAAAGCAACTGAGCTCCTATGACCCAGAATGAGCAGCATGGATTGCAACTCCCTCTGAGCTGAAAAGGATGATGCCAACACTTCCATTGCAAATACAGGCTGGCACACGCATCTCCCGCCACAAACAACGGGAGCACATCAGCCCAGAGGTCTCAATGATGTACACCTCCTCTCCTTCACCATTTCATGCATCTGCTTTTATTCCACCATTAAGAAAGGAAGTCTCAAATGTATTCCAACCCAATTGCGAAAGTGTTCTGATTCTCAAGCCCCACTGCTCCTAGGGTTGCCACAGCATTTAATTATTTAATCAAAGCATGCAAATTCGCCAATTGATCTGTCTGTTGGAATCAAATTAGCAGGAAATACTGAGCAGCTTTCTGTACTTAACATGAACCACGGTTTGTTACAAATAGGTAAATTCTAATCACAATTAAATAGCTATGAGCCATCAAATACGGGTGACTAATTAAAACTCTAACCTCCTACTTAAAAGCCACTGCATGCTCATACATACAGATAGACACAAATATACAAAAACACTGGTTTTTTTGGGTGGAGGGTATTTAAAAGCACAGTCCACGGAGTTAGAAAATAGAACATTGAACATTTCAGCACAGCAACCAGCTCTTCGGCCCACAATGTTGTGTCAAACGCGATGCTAAATTAAACTAATCTGTTCTGTCTGCTCTTAGCTAATGTCCCTCCATTCCTAGCAAATTCTTGTGCTTATCTAAAAGCCCTTTAAATGCCCCTATCATATCTGCCTCCACCAAGACCCTGGCAGCACATTCCAAACTTTTACCACTCTCTGTGTAAAAATCTTGTCCCTCAAATCTCCTTTGAACTTTCCACCCCTCACCTTAAATGTATGTCCCTAATATTAGACATTTCAAATCTGGGAAAAAGATTCTGAGTGCCAACCCTATTTATACATCTCAAAGTTTTATAAATTTCAATCAAGTCTGTCCTCAGTCTCTGCTGGCACAGACAGAAAACAACCCTAGTTTTTCTAGCATCTCCTTATACCTCATACACTCTAAACCAATTTATTGAGTTCACTGAGATGTTCCTTTTGACTTGCCAGCATGTCTATTTTTCCTTTCTCTAGATTCTTTCACCACTTCCAGAAGGCACAGGCAATTGATACTAACTACAAAGTTTCTTAATTTACTGGTATAGGTCGGTCTTGAACCCTACCCTCCTGGTCAAAAGTAGATATACTAGTGCTGAGCCACTGAAGCCTGTATGTGGTAGAGGTCACAGGTTTGAAAGGCCATTGACCCACATTCAAGCCAATTAGGCTGATCCCCACCAACCAGACCCCCACCCCACCCAACCAACTCCAGAAACAATCCTGACATCTTCAACCCCAGACGTTGAGTCCTACCCAAGTATCTGTTAAAAGTCCATGATTTTTATTGAAATAAGGTTGGATGCCCATTGCCCACTTTATGGATTGCCTTTATCATGAATTATGTTTGATCAAAACAAATGAGGAAAACAACAAGAAAAAAAAATACACTCATACAGTGTCTCCTACATCCTCAGGTCATACTGAACCCTACACAGTAAGATTTTTTTTCTTTTGGAAATTTTGCCATTGCCATAGGAAACCCAACAGTCAGATTGCCCACAAGTAGGATGACACAATGAACAAATGGCTGTTTTTCAGTACCATTCATTGTGGGATAAATGTTAACCAGAAAAACCAAAGGAGAACACCCCTCCTCCCCCAGTTCTTGAATTGTTATGAAATCTTTTACGCCAAAAGGACTGCTGAGGCCTCGGTTTAAACCTTCTTAAGCAGCTTCAACATTGCAAGGCTGCTAAAGAACTGCACTGAATGATTCAACCTAAAACATGTATTGAAGTCTGTCAAGAATGACGTGAACCCATGGCCATTTAAAAATCTGCTACTACTAATGGACAACATGGTAAATGTCCTGGAAAATTCCAGTTACCTGGAATTGGGATAGACTTATTTGAACATAATGATTTTTCTTTGTCTTTGTAGCTATTACCATACTTGCAGACCAATCTGACTGGATTTAGACAACTGGAGATCTTGAATTTCCGGAACGGTAGTATTGTTGTAAACAGCAAGATGAAGTTTGTCAAGTCTGTGCCATACAATGTCACCCAAGCAGTCTACTGCGTCTTGGAAGATTTCTGTAATGCAGCGGCCCAAAGGAATAACCTGGAAATTGACAGATATTCTCTAGATGTGGAACCAGGTATATGTGAAACCACATATTCATATTTTCTGCTGAGAGGCTAAATTTTGAAACAGGTCAAAAAATTAGAGGCAGACAAACAGAATGTGTGTTACTTTTTCAGACTATGGTTTAATAATTAATGATCTTTAAAATTTTGTAGCCTAGAGCTTGTGGAAGCAGTGAAATAGCACTTACTGCCAACCTTGAAGAAATCTGCCCGAAAAAATCTCAGCCATATGGATTTCATCTCTTTGATGTTAGATTGATTGAGGTAGCAAGTCAAGGAAATGCCCACATGCCCAGCAACAGGGATGTCATCAAGCAAGTTAAGCAGCCAATCACAAGGAAGACTTGTTATCAACAGCAGTCTAGGAAAAAAATTGCATTGACTTTTATTCACTTTTTCTGTATATTACATAAAGCAAAATAAAGGTTGGGACAGACATATGGGAATAAGATAAAAACTGAAATATCAATAAAAATAATTTATTCACAAGCCTATGTAGTTTTTCTCACAATGTAGAAATTTGTTAGCCACAAATATAGTATAACTTCTTTTCAGAACCGGAGAGGCTGATCAGATATAGTTTTACATTAGTACACCATTTAAACCCCCATTACACTTCATTCAAAAAAGAGTAATTTTTGAGGGCATATTTTGAAAGAAGTATTACAATTAAGAGGGGAAGATTACTTCTGTAGTTTAATATGGGGACTTAACAATATATACTTTCAAGAAACAGAAAATCCCTGGTATCAACTTCTGGATAGTCAGGTTTAATTACATATACATACAAATGCCAGATGTTCCTGTCAATTTCACAGTCGCAACAAAACAAATATTAACACTTTCACCATCAATATAACAGCAAAATCTGCGTTTATATGCAGACATCCATGAACTAAATGGACTGAGGTACTACTAGTTGTTACTATTTAACCCGTAAATACGTCAATTGGTACAATAGAAATAGAAATAGAAATAGAAATAGAACAATACAGCGCAGAACAGGCCCTTCGGCCCTCGATGTTGCGCCGACCTGTGAACTAATCTAAGCCCATCCCCCTACACGATCCCATCATCATCCATATTCTTATCCAAGGACTGTTTAAATGCCCCTAATGTGGCTGAGTTAACTACATTGGCAGGCAGGGCATTCCACGCCCTTACCACTCTCTGAGTAAAGAACCTACCTCTGACATCTGTCTTAAATCTATCACCCCTCAATTTGCAGCTATGCCCCCTCGTACTAGCCGACGTCATCATCCTAGGAAAAAGACTCTCACTGTCCACCCTATCTAATCCTCTGATCATTTTGCATGTCTCTATTAAATCCCCTCTTAGCCTTCTTCTCTCCAATGAGAACAGACCCAAGTCCCTCAGTCTTTCCTCATAAGACCTTTGCTCCAGACCAGGCGACATCCTGGTAAATCTCCTCTGCACCTTTTCCAATGCTTCCACATCCTTCCTGTAATGGGGTGACCAGAACTGTACGCAATATTCCAAGTGAGGCCGCACTAGCGTTTTGCACAGTTGTACATAATAGGACATACCAATGAAAGAATCATAGAACAAAATCTGTCAAATTTAGTTTAAGATATGCAATGCATTCTAGGAGGTCCCTATCCATAGCGTAGCTGTATATTCAATAAAGCAGTCGTCAAATCTCAAATTAGACGTTGAAAAGTGCAAATATTTTGAGCTCCCACTAGTGCTGTCATCATAATAAAGACCATATATTGATACATAAGGATACTGGGCCAACATTTTCACAAGGGTTACCACATTACAAGACATCCTGCAGTCTAAGGGAAGCAACGATTATTCTCCAGGACACAGCTGTTAGCAACACTGGAGAAAAACACAAAGACATAAATAAATTGCTTTTTCTTTTCCTTATTTCCGAATAATTTTATTTATGTGTTGTTAAAGTATTGGAGATGAGAGCAAAGCTTTTTTGACTTAACAGTTAAAATTTGTCAACAAAGGTTCTGTTTGTTTCTCAGTTGCCATGACAAAGCAATGAACAGTGAATATGTGAATGTCTGGTGACCAGGAGATGCTTGGATGGGGTTGGGTGATGGCTGTTAAAGGTGCTGCTTAATATCGAGGAAACATCTAGGAATACATCCTTTATCTGCTAAGTAGTCATCAATAATGTCCCTGATTATAGTTTGAAGTCTACAACAGATATGTGCGAATATCTATTTATTTAAAATGTTTCCAACAGTTGGATTAACCTTGAATCTCATTTCAGCTGATCAAGCCGATGCATGTAAATTCCAGGCATGTAACGAATTCTCTGAGTGTCGTGTCAACAAAAAGACAGAAGAAGCTGAGTGTGTATGCTACCCTGGTTATATCAGTGTGGATGGACTGCCCTGCCAGAGCATCTGCAACCTCAGACCAAACTATTGTCTCAACAATGGCAAATGTGAAATAGATCCAGAGAAGGGACCTGTGTGCAGGTTTGTGACATTGGGAAAAGGCTTGACGTATACAAGTTCTGAAAAAAAAATAAGTAAAAATAATTGTCTGGTTCTTAATATCCTTCGTGAATATTCCAAATTGTTTTGCACTGACTTGTTCATTCAAGCAGAAGACTTACACCACAATAAAGCCTTTTGGTACATCATTGTCACATAAGATTGTTCTCAGAATAAGACAACGAGTGCTTTTCTTGGGCAACATAGCTCTAACATCCAGACTTTCCCATCAAAATGACTGAGATTAACCTTACATTTATCCAACACTTCCTCCTATAAAGTTATTAATCGCATCCAAATGACTTTTTCACTTAATTTGAAGGATTACAGATGAGTCACAAATGTGTTCTTTTGCTGCTAAATGCTTTTTCATGTCTAATAATTCCTTCCCTTGCAGCAACTCTTATTAGTGAGTTCATCTAGGTCCTGAATGTCCAATGAATGAAACAGCTGAGAATAAAGGCATGAAAATGTTGTCCAATAAAAAAAAACAAAACCTGAGCATTGAAATAATCTCTCTTCAATTTGTCCTTCTTCTGTACTATCAATTTGAAACATATATGTGATCCCAGTTGTCTGGTCTCCCGATTTTCAGAGACAGGATGTATGATCAAGATGAATGGCAATGTCCCATGGAAGTCCCAATGTGCTGACCTCAGTGGGAATTGTGAAGAAAGTCTGAACCTCTGATGGGTATTTGCCCTGCTCCCCAGGGTCTTCTGGAAAATTTCAGGCAATTCTAAGAGACTTAGTTGCATAGTTAAATAGGAAATGTTAAACAGAAAACACACTTACTCTGATTCCTGGATAACTACACAATTGTCTTCCCAACCACTCACATTGACCCACTGACTACCCGCCTAACCCAACATGACTAACTGTCCGACTCTCACTTCGACTTACCTCAATCATTTCCCAACCTACCTACCCACTCAAATACATACCAACCTCATCCAACCCACCCATTTGCTACCTCACCCATCTGCCACTCTACTAACTGCCATTTTGACCACCTACCACACCACTCACCTTCCATCTCAACCACTTAACATTTCACCCAACCTGGTCACCTATCCACTTACCTCACCTATCACCATACTCATTCATTCACTTGTTTACCCATTCATACACTCACTAACATACCTATTAATCAATGACCATCCATTTACACATTCACTAACATTCACAAGTGGACACTTAAACCTAATGTCTGGAAGCTTATGCCACAGAAAAAGAACATGTCCTGTCTCCAGTCTTCTCCCCCAGTCCCAACTTTGTAGTACAATATGCTGTGCTCCAATTTATGAGACACATGGACTTAGAATACCTGGCAAAAAATGCAAAGCAATGTTAAGGCAGTCAAAAGCTTAAGCAAAGTGGCTGTCCATTGGTGATTACCACTCCATAAAAAAACATGGCCATTATCCTGTAGATTTTTCCTCTTGTTGCATTCTCACTGAATCAAAATCGAGGTCATTTGCATTATCCCCTGCTCTAATTTATTCTTTCTCAAAACAAATATATTGTTCAACTTCTTACCTCCCTCACCCTCTGACAATCTGTAGCTTCTTAACCCCAGGTTAGGTGTCATCTATCTGTTGTTTCTTCCCCGTTCATTTTCTCTACTTTAGTGGTGTCTGCATTCTCACCTCTGGCCACTTATCTTTCTTTGTTAAATTAGAATAATATCAATTAATTTAAAAACCCATAAACAAAATATATGGTGAAAATAATCAGTCATAACATGCACAGAAACAAATGAGGACCAAGTTATGTGCTTCATTGCTGATTGCTCATTTAAAGTTAACCATGATCCTGTGAAAGATACTGAAATGTAACTGCATTGTTTAGGAAGGGTTGAAGGAAGAAGTCAAGAAATTAAGGACTTGCTAGTCTAACATCAGCTGTAGGTGAACTATTGGAACCTACAGTTAAGGAGACAGACTGAGCGCTTTAAAAAAGTCTTTGAACCAATAATAAAGAGCAGACATGGACATATAAGTAGTAGGTCATCTCTAACAAACTTAAATGATTTTTTTGAGCAAGAAACTGAAGCAGAGACTATCAATCATTTTAGTTTATATCGACTTCTCAAAGGCATTTGATAAGGTTCACATAAAAGACTGTAGTTAAAGTTAAAGTTCATGGAATTTAAGGCAGATTATTGATGTATCCTGGAGATTGTAAGTGGTAGCAGGAGACTAGGAAGTCCAGGAATAATGGATATGTACTCAAATTACAAGGCGAGACAAGTGGTAGTCCATAAGGATCTATGCTGATGTCTCAACTTTTCATTAATCATCCATAATTTATTAATGACTTAAACGATGCGACAAGGAGCCATCCACCTGAATTTGTCAATGAGACAAAAATTAGTGACATAGTAAATTGTGTTGGCTAGATCATAAAATAGCAAGATATTTTTGCTTAAGTGAGTGGATAAAACAGCAGCAGATGCATTTCAACATGAATGATAGGTTATTCATTTTTGTCTAAAAGTGGATCGATCCAAGTGTTAATGAACTGGTAATAAGTTAGAAATGGTAGTGATCCAAAGAGATGCAAGAAACAGTATACAGAGATCAATAGAATGTAGTAGTCAATAGAAAAATAATCCAAAAGCCTGAAGAAGCATCACTGGACTAGAAATGTTAACTCTGCTCTCTGTCCACAGATGCTGCCGGATCTGCTGAATTTCTCCAGCAATTTTTATTTTTGTATAAAAATATAGATCTTGGTTAGGTGACCATAAGACCATAAGATATAAGAGCAGAATTTGGCCATTTGGCTCACAGAGTCTGCTTCACCATTCTATCATGGCTGAAAGGTTTCTCAACACCATTCTCCTGTCCTCTCCTAGTAATGCTGTGAATGGGGTTAAAGGTACAAGTCGGCCTGATCTCATTAAATGATGGAATGGGCTCAAAGAGCTGAATGGCCTACCCTTGTTACTACCTTTCCAGCAAAGCTGCCCTTGTGGGCTATGTGACTTTAGTTTTCATTAAAATAATTGCATCTGTGCTAGCGTTGATCACCGTTCTTTTGTATTGGTTCAAAGGTTCCCAAGGAATTTTTCACCTGTTTTAGTCCACTGGTTCTTGCTGAATGCGTCATGTGTTTTTTTTTTTTTGCTGATGACTTGTTTCACCATAAATCTTGTTCAAATTGCACGCACTGTATCACAACCTCCAATGTACATGTTCAGTTCTACTATTTTATTTCCACCAATGAGATAGTGAAATTCTTGGTTCTTTTACCATTTTAAATTTCACATCAAACTAGCATTCCCAACTCTCATTGCTGATATTCTGTCAGCATTGTCTCTCTTTATCCATCACCGTTGTTGGCTTTACTGTCTTCGCCGATCTCAATTCTAGGCAACACTTTGTTCATTCCTAAAGCTGCCTCTTGGTTTCTGTACAGTAAGTCAAATGCATTCTCCCTCCACCATTATTCCAGGACACATGGGAAAGTTAGCCAAAATGACTCCCATTTTAATCCTGCGTACAACTTATCCTTTACTGTTGCAATTGAGACTCATGGCATGAATTCCTGCACTTATTTATTTCTCCCAGAACTTCAAATTGTGGAACCTTTCAGTTGTCTTAACTTTTCTTTCCTCCTCTAACATGCTGAAACTGAAAATACGTCACATTAATTCTGTCTTCCAATTTAACCACCTTACTACTTTGCCTTTTCAAACTTGATGCTACTCTGCACAATGGGTCACAGTTCTTTTCTGTGATTTTCCAACTTAAAACAATTCACTTAAATTAATAAACTCAATACTTGAGAGACATAATTAACTTACTTCACATTATAACTTCAAGCTAAATGTCTATATATACATTGATGTTGAACAGAAGCTGGCAGAGCAAGATCAAACCCCATTAGTGTTTGCCATAACTCTTTGTAAAAATAGAACCTTGAAATGGCTTCTAATGTTAATGTTCACACTTGTTTTCCAAAAGTAAGTATTGTCTTAGAAGACACTTCTGATCACAACAATATTTTGTCCAGATAATCCTTACGTTCTAAATTCCAGATGCCACATAGATTCTGAATGGTCATATCGAGGGGAATATTGCTCTGAGCTTGAGTCTGAGCCACTAATTACCATGGCTACTATTGTGTCCATTTTTGGTTTGCTGCTCCTTGTTTCATCCATTACTCTCATCTTGGCAAAGATATTCCATAAATCGATGAGAAACAAGAAGGATCAATTACTGTAAGCTTTTTAAAATTTTTTTTCCAATTTTCTTTCCTTTAAAGACAACTTTTTTCTATCCTATATTTTGAATTTTTTTCTAAGATTTTTCTGACAATGTTTGAGGAATTCGCAATCTGTTCTGTAACTTAGAAACATCAATGGCACTGACAGCAAGGCAAATGTTAATCCAGCTTTCGAACATGATGAACCATTGATATTTGACCATCAACAACCAACTGATTCTTCCAGCATGCCTAGCTGTCTTGCACCACCTATGCTCAGGAAAACGTGAACTTTAGCAAAGAGGTAACGTCAAACCTTTTTTAAGGTACTGCATTTTCTTTTTCTGAATTTTCCAGAGCACTTTCTTTTTCTAATTAAATGGACTTTTTTCCATTTTTATTCAAGTGAAAGTTTTTTTGAAATGCTTCTTTTTTCTGAAAACGGATGGACACAAGTGCATGTTTAGAACATTGATAAGCCATGCAAAGTTACATTTTAATGGCATTCCAATGAAGCAACAAGAGATAGCTGAGCATTTACTTTGGACAAAGTTGTTCAAACTATCATCAGATTTTGAAATGTACACAGATAATTTGATTATGATGTATACGCTAAAACACAAGACTAGGCTATCGAATAAAACATAAATGTCTTGTGGATTTCCAACACTGTGCTGACGAACTTGGTCAGAAACAACATTTCCATCTTTTATAAAAGCTGCTAACTGCTTTTACCATTGTGACAACTGTCTCTCTTGATCTCCCCATCCCACTACTGTCACATGTATGTTAAAACCTCAATTCAAATATTAAATTTGTGGGGGCTGGACTATTAAAATCCATGAAAATTCAGTCCTAAAGAAACCCATATTTTGCAATAGGAAGGTTTGTAGAATATGGCGGCTTTTATATTTTCAAATGCATATGATACAGCTGTTTTGTTTTACCAACCATGTATAAAATTGGATTCTGATTCCTCAAACACACAATGGCAGCTGTGCCATTACCAGGCCACTGCTTAGTCAAGAGAAGTCAGATAACAATCAGCAGATTTTGGGTAACCTAAAAAAGTTTAGATCAAATGAGTTGCGTTTTAAAAATGTAGGTGCTTACCACAATATCAAATTCCCTTATCCATTACTTTAATATGAGCCGTAATAGCTGAAACAATGTCTGACATGTATATAATGTGATCCAGAAGGCAAAGCATATCTAAAGTTGTAAATAATTATCTTGTCATATGATATTGCCTTCCCTCAACCCCACCCACACCCAACTGGTACATTTTGGCAAGAGGAAGGATAATTTTGGAGAAGTGTTAGATGACCAAGGTGATATTCAACTCTTCAAGTAAAGTTAATTCCAATTCAGAATGCTGCGTGACTGAGAGGGGAACTTACAGGAGATGGTGTTGCCATGTATCTTTCACTTTCTAGATGGCAGAGGCCATGGGTTTGAAAGATGCTGTCAAAGAAACCTTGGTGGTTTGTTGATATGCATCTTGTAGGTTGTACTCAATGCTGCCACTGCATCAGTAGTGAAGGGAGTGAATGTTGAAGGTGGGTGATGGCATGCTAATCAAGTGGGCTACTTTTTTGGGATGGTGTAGTGGTCAGATCACTGGACTATTAATCCAGAGGCCACGTCCTGGGGGTGTGGGTGCAAATTCCAGAGCAGCAAGTGGCTTTTCAATTCAATGACTAAATCTGGATTGTAGTAAGAGGCTAGTCTCGATGACTGCGATCATGATGACTATCATCAATTAATATAAAACCCATCTGGATTACCTCTGTATTTTAGGGATGGAAATCTGCCTTCCATATCCATATGGCTTACATTTGACACCAGACCTGCAGCAATGTGGTTGATTCTTAGCAACCTACTAAAGTGACCTTGCAGGCCACTCAGTTCAAGAGCATCTAGGGACAAGCAACATTATTGCCCACATTCCATAAAAGAATGATTATTTCCACTACCAGAATTAGTACACAAGCCCTCAGCATTCACTGTGATATAAATTATGGCTGGTTTTCATTTAAGCTTCTGAAAAAAACAATATAAATTTCTACCATTCCGTGGAGAAGGAAAATAAAACCATTCAAAGGTCAAAAGAATTAATGCTATTAAAATGTGGTGCATTTTTAAAATATTCATTCCAGTAATGTGGGTGTTGCTGGCTTGACCAGTATTTATTATCCATCCCTAAATGCCCTTTAGAAGGTTATAGTGATCTGCTTTCATGAACTGTTGGATGGTGAGTAAGTTGGAGTGGAACTTGCAGGTGGTTGTGATCCCATGTTTCTGCTGCCTTTGTCCTTCAAAACGGTAGTGATTGTGAGTTTGGAAGGTGTAGTCTAAGGAGCTTTGGTCAATTTATGTAGCGCATCTTGATTCTAATGCAGACTGCTACCACGTGCATCAATGATGAAGGGAATGAATATTGTGGATGCAATGCCAGTCAAATTGGCTGCTTTGTCCTGGATGGTGTCAAGCTTCTTGGGTGTTGTTGGAGCTTCAGTCATCCAGGTTTCCTGTGCCTTGTAGAAAGTGAACAGGATTTGATGACAGAGGAGGTGAGTTGCTCACTACAGGATTCCTAACCGCTGACCTGTTCTTGCATATTAATAAACATATTAATATGGCTAGTCCAGCTCAGTTTCTGGTCAGTGGTAACCAGGATATGTTTGTGGGGCACTCAGCAATGATTATGCCACTGAACATCAAGGGGCAATGATTAGATGTCCTTTAGGGAAGGAAACTGCCATCCTTACCTGGTCTGGCCTACATGAGACTCCAGACCCACAGCAATGCGGTTGACTCTTAACCGCCCTCTGGGCAATTAGGGATGGGCAGTAAATGCGATGCCCTTATCCCATGAATAAATAAAGAGATTCTGTCTTATACAGAATAGTCATTGCCTGACTGTTGCCATTCAAGCCTAGATGTTGACCAGGTCTTGCTACATTTGGACATAGACTGTTTCAGAATCTGATGAGTTGCAAATGGTGCTGAAGATTGTGCAGTCATCAGTGAACAACCCCATTTCTGACATTATGGCGAAAGTAAAGTCATTGATGAAGCACCTGAAGATGGTTGGGCCTGAAGTGATTTCCTGAAGCAATATGACTGACCTCCAACAAACACAATCATCTTTCTTTATGCTAGGTATGATTCCAACTAATGGCATATTTTATCCCGATTGCCATTGACTCCAGGTTTGATCATAAGACATAAGTAATAGGAACAGGAGTAGATCAGAGCCCGCCCCTGATTCAATAGGATCATAGCTGTTCTGACATTCTTCACATCAGTTTTCCTATCCTTTCCACATAACCTTGATTCCCTTACTGATCAACAATGAATCTATCTCAGCCTTAAATATACATATGGACTCTGCCCCACAATTCTCTGTGGCAAGGAGTACAAAAGACTCTCAGCTTTCATAAAAAATTCTCCGTCTTCTTAGTCTTAAATTGATACCCCTTAACTCGAAGGCTATGTTCTCAGGCCCTAGGCTGTCCCATGAGGGGGAATATTCTCTAGGATTTATCCTGTGAAGCCCCTTACCAATCTATAGGTTTCAATGAGATTACTTCTCATTCTTCCAAATTCCAATGGGTAGAGTGTGAACCTGTTTAACCTTTGCTCATAAGACAATCCCTCCATATTGGGTGTCATCCTATTGAACCTTATCTGAACTACATCCAGTGAAATTAGAGATAGTAAGAACTGCCAATGCTGGAGTCAGAGATAACACAGTGAGGAGCTGGAGGAACACAGCAGGCCAGGCAGCATCAGAGGAGCAGGAAAACTGACATTTTGGGTTGGGACCCTTTTCGGAAATGGGGGAGGGGGAAGAGAGCTCTGAAATAAATAGAGAGATCCACTGAGGTCTTTCCAGAGGGAGGAAGATAACTCCTTCAAGGTGGGCATCCCTAGAAGAGGCTTCACAGTGGGGTTATAACTCACTCAGAGATAGTAGGAACTACCGATGCTGGAGTCAGAGATAACACAGTGTGGTGCTGGAGGAACACAGTAGGCCAGGTGGCAGAACCAAAACTGCTCATAGCACTCCAAATGTGGTCTCACTAGCACCTTGGACTTCTTTACTCTTACATTCCAACCCCCTTGAAAAAAGGGCCAACATTCCTTTAGCTTTCCTAATTACCTGCTGCACAAGTGCACTAGTTTTCTGTGTTTTGTGCACAAGTACCCCCAAGTGCTTTTCTGTTGCAGTTTTCTGCAGTTTTCCTCCATTTAAATAATACTGTTCTTTTGATCTCCCTTTCAAAGTGAACAACTTCACATTTTCCCACAGTATATTCCATTTGCCAACATTTTGCCCATACACACAACCTATCACTCTGTCTCTTTAAGCTTTATATATCCTTCTTGCAACCTGCCTTTCCAACTATTTTTGTGTCTTCTGCAAAAATTTGGCTACAGTACACTCACTTCCTTCCTCCAAGTCATGCTGCTAGGGTTTCTTAATGCCACACTTGCTATCCTGTCTATCAGTTACTGCTTTCTTTGTTAGGCAAAAGAAATTGAAATGAAGTCAATTATTTACAGAGTGAACATTTTAATCTAATACAATGGCAGAATTGTGTATTTCAGTCCTTCATCAAATTCTAATTTGTAAATAAAATATTATGCAATGTTTAGATGAATCATATTAATAAAGCATTTGTATCCCTGCTCCTGTATCATGTTAGATACTGAACTCAGATTCTGCATGCAACATGATTGAATTATTAGTGCAATAGAGTTTTATTCTGTGTTTTATTTGCACAGGTCACTGGAGTCCCATCCAAAGGCTCGTCCGACAAGCTAGCATTGAAAACCATGCAATCTGAGCAATATCCACAACCCAGAGAGGTGAGCTTTGAAAACATGTTTTTAGATAAGTCTATTTCAGTTTTTAAATTTGATTTTGCTTCTCAGAGTGAAATTGGTTTAATCAGTAGGCATCTAAATTAGTATAAAGAGATGATAATAGATTTGTACTAGGGAACTTTTAGGCCACAGTGGAAGTATTATTTGGAGTTTTGGGTATTCTGTAACAGAAAGGATGTGTTAAAACCATACATTTGTAAATGGTATGGATTCACCAGGATGATACCAGGATTGGAACTCTACAAGCATAAAAATAAACTTAAGTTACAAGGACTATAGCCATCAGAGCAGTAAAGGTTTAGCAGACATTTAATTAAAATCTTTTGAATCATAACTGGTCTTGATAGGTTGGTTCGAATAAGCGTTGAGGGGAAGTATTGGATAAGGTTGATAAGTTGGTTCGGATAAGACTTAAGGCTCATTAAATAAGGTCTGAAAATGGACAGAGTGGTTTGCACACTTGAATTCTCTCTGATTCATTCTGATGCAAGCAGGCTGTGAACTTTGTGCTGTCTTCTTATTTACTTTCAGTATTTTCAGGACTTCATGATATTATTAGTACTAAACATACAGTTGGGGTCTGCATACCTGAGTGGTGCTTTAAGTATCTCAAGTTCAAGCGAACATGCACCACTTGAAGCAAGACTGTACCTCGTGAAGGGGAGGTGCATTTTGGTAGGAGCAGATGCTGGAATTTACTGCACAAGTGACTTTAAACTGGAAAGAACACGGTAATGGTGCAGAGAATCGCAGAATTGTAATGGCATGGAAGGCCAAACATGGCAGTACCAGATCTTCTAACAAACACATTACCTAATGCCAATCTCCTGTCTTTTTCCGGTACACTTGTACACTATTTCTGTCAAAATAACTGATCAATGCCCTCTTGAATGCCACCATTGACCTGCATCCATCAAACTTCCAGACAGTGCATTTCATACCCTAACTACTCCCCAAGTGAAAAAGATTTTCACATTACTTTTGCTGTTTTTGCACCATCACTTTCAATTTGTACTTTGTCATTCTTGTTTCTTTCATGAGCAGAATATGGAAGATACTGGGCTCCAAGGAGCTTCATGTAGTACTTGAGTCGTTGGTGCAGGAGGTTAACAGAGTGAGAGAGGTTTTCTTTCCATAGAGTTCCAAAAGATACCCAAATCAAATTTGAGGAGGTGATGCGAACAGGCAGTTGTGTAGGTCAGTACCAGAAATGTTAGCTGAGCATCTAAATGCAATGCTAAAAGACATTTCGTGACCCCATGTTTGGCCAAGTACAATAGATGCAACTTAAAATGTCATTTTCCACTAACTGCACCTTTAGCCTCACATATAGTTCAATACGCCAAACCCATCTTTCACCTACCAACAACCTTTATCAATCATACTTTATGCCTAAACTTAATAGCATTGCCTCATCCACACACATATAGGATTGTTGCAAGCCTCAAACATAGCTCACACCCTGCCATCTATTCAATCACATCACCTAACCATTGTCTAAGTACATTGCACCACACTCACTGACATGCTCCTTTCTTTTTCTTTTGCAGGACAAATGGTACACTCTGACTGAAACTATGCCCAGCCTGTATGCAAAAAGCACAGTTGCATGTCCTCACCCTGATGGTGGAGGTGTTAGTAGGCATCATTAGAGGGATCATGACTGAGGCTATGGGCAACAGTGAGTCAAAAAGAATTAAAGATGATAATGAAACAATAAGACCATAAGAAATATGAACAGGAGAATGTAGCTTGGTCACTCAAACCTGCTCCACCATTCAATAGGATCATGGCTGATCTGATATTCCTCATATGCACTTTCCTGCATTTTCCACATATGTCTCGATTGTTCTATTGATCAAGAGTCTTTCTGTTTCATCCTGAAATGTACACAAAGACTGAGTCACCACAGCTGTCAGTGGCAAGGAGTTCCAAAGACTCAGTACCCTCAGAGAAGAAATTCTTCCTCGATTCAGTCTTAAATCAGTATCCTTTTTTACTGAAATTGTGCCCTGTGGCTCTCTAGATGGGATTCTCCTTTCTAATCCAAAAAAAAACCCCAAGAACTGTGCATGCTGGAAATCAGAACCAAAAACAGAAATTGCTGACAAAAGTCAGCAGATGTGCCAGCATCTGTGGAGAGAAAGCAGAGTTAACATTTCAGGTCCAGTGAACTTTCTTCAGACCAGCTGAGATTTTTCCAACAACTCCTGTTTTTGTTTCTTCTATCTAATCCTCATTTACATATCCCATTTTCCACTCATTGCACAATCTCTTCCAATTACCAAACTGCATATATTGCAAACATGTCTCTCTTATTTTCCTCTCAACCTCTGCTGACCGCCACTGAATATTTGTGCTTTTCTCCTTTCAGATATCCTAACATAGATACTTAGACAAGTAGAGGTGCTTAAGCATGAAATGGAAGAACAGAGATTGGTAGCAATGAACACTGACACTCATGGCCAACTGCTCAAATACACTGTTCATTTTTTAGAATATAAGAACTAACAGCTGAAGGAGGATTTTTGCCCCTTCTAGTCTTCTCCGCCTCTTAAAAGTTTCATGACTGATATTCTACCTTAACTCCACATTCCCACTGTCACCATTTCCCTTACTTCCCTTAATACCAAAAAAAATGAACTATTGTCTCAAAAACTTTGAAAAACATCAACATCTGTCTTGACTAAACTCAATGATTGAGCATTCACAGCATAACAAAATAAGGAATACCAAGATTTACAATCCTGTGAGTAAAGGTTTACATTTCCAATTATCAAGACCGTGACCACGCACTCTACATTTCCCAGAGGTAACATTTTCTTAGCTGCCCCTTAAGAAATTTATGATCCACTTAGATCACTTCTCATTGTTCTAAACTCCAAGAAATGTAAACATAATCTACTCATCTTTCACCATAGAACAATCCCATCAAGAATGAAACAAAATGGTTCTCCTGCCCTTTACCATTACATGCTCTCACATGACCCATACATTCCTCATGACTATGCCATCTCATACTCCCATGGTCCTTTATAACCCCTGTGTAAACATACTATCAACTCGTATAAACTCATGCCCATTACATTTTACCCTTACACCCTCCATGCCAACTACAAAGTCTGCAACATGGGCAAGCCTCAGAAGCCATACTGGGATGTGTTTACGTAAGTTCTAACAGACCATTGAAAAATTCATTCTTTAGAAAACACTCGTTGATTAGAAAAAATCATTACATTTAACTTCCTTGAACTGCTTAATCCCTTATAAAAACAAATGTCTGTATTCATAGACCCACTTCAGAGGCTTTACTTAAACACTTGGAGCTGCCACTCAGTCATGCAGCACAAATCATTTTTGATAATCTTCAGACATATGTCAGCATGAAACAGCAGGTACTAATTTTCTTTTACCCGACAGATGGTTGATTCAAAAATTTGAACTCCGGATATTTAAATGTCTTGACAGCTGAATGATTCCTATGAGTTTGACAATTCCCTTAAAAGCTTTACATTTCCAGTGAGCTTGACAGTTCCAATAAGTTGATCCACTTTTTATGCACATTTATGACTAGTTTCAACAATCCCAAAGGGCACCTTGCCATCCCCAAGATCACACTACTTCACTTTCCATGGTGTCCATGGATTAATCCAAAAAAGTACTGTTATGACTCTGTTCGTAGGGGTGAACTAATTCTTTTCCTTGTCCCAGAAATAAATATTAAGTTTGAAACTGTGGGTGCTATTAACAATATCAATAATCTCACAGGAGTTTTACAACCCAAAAGGAGGCTATTCTACCCAATGTGCCTATACCAGCTCTTCAAATGAGCAGCGTTATATCATGCCAATCCTGCTGCGCTTTCTCCATCATGTTACATATTATTTACATCCAATTGCCCAATGCCCTCTTGAATGCCCCAATTGAATCAGCCTCCACCACACTTCCAGGCAATGCATTTACACCCTAACTAGTTACTGAGTGAAAAGAGTTTTTCTCATACATTGTTTCTTTTGCGAATAACTTTAAATCTGTGTCTTCTCATTCTTTATTCTATCACCAATAGGAATAGTTTCTCTCTACCTACTCTATCCAGCCTACTCATGATTTCAAAAGCCTCAATCAGATCTTCTCTTAACCTTCTTCTCTCTAAGGAAAACAGTCCCACTTTCTTCAATCTACCCTCATAATTGAAGTTTATCATCCCTGGAATTCATGTAAATTGCTTCTGCACTCTGTGCAATAATGGGGCACCCAGCAATGCACACAATACCCTAGTTGAGATGTATTTAACTCAAAACCAGAAAAAAGATAACTAATATTTTTTAAAAATAAATTATTCAAGTGAAGATGCAAATATTCCTAACAAAATGATTTTAAATGTGCACATGTTACACACACATGCAATGAGTAAAGTGTTATCTTAGAAGTACTTTGGCCAAGCAACAAATCAATTCAGAAATAAGACTTATTCACAGATTGTCCCAAATGCTGTTATGTAGCCAAAACCACTTTCCACAAAAGGTTTTACCACTGGACTTCTTTTTGGACCAGATATGGATCAGTAAGTTCTTTTCTTCCGGAGACAGTAGTATAGATTTAAACGTCTCCTTTGAGAACCCTCCTCTAGTGTTGTTAATGTCTTCCAAAGGCTTTTCAACCCATAAATTATGATGAAAGGAGTTGCAGAGAAAGAGACAGAGAGAGGTGGAGTGGGGTGGGGGGGCAAACACTTGATGACTCCATGGCAATTTCCCTGCAAACGTCTGTGTTCAAAACCAATGCTTTTTTTCCCCACAAGCTGGGTCATGTGATCTTCTCTGAACATGTTACAGACACTGGCTGCATCCAAGCAGTTTGTTCTTAACAAAATGTAAAATTGTTGCTGTTGGAGTTTGTGCCTTTTGCTTTGCTCTTATTTATACATGAATAGAAATATTAACAATGTTTTTTATATCTTTTGCTCATCTACTTTCATATTCTGTTTCCTGATTCTGCTTTGCTGAATCCTAAATTCTCCCAATATTCAGGTATTCTACACTTTTTGCAACATTACAAGCCTTTGCTTTTGATGTGATACATGTTTAACTCCTCTTTGGGCCTGCTTAGTACATTATTTCTGCCTTAAAATATTGCATACTCGTTGTGAATTATGTATTAAATCTTTCAATACTGACCATTGCTTTCCTATCATCATAGCTTTAAATGTACCAGAATGTTTGATGTATCACAATCTACCAGAATCAACTTGCCTATTAAACATAAAATAGTGAGCAGGAATAGCTCATTGGGCTCTTGAATTTGGTCTGTCATTCAGTAAGATCATGAATGATTTGACTGTGGTCTGAACTTCACTTTCTTACACATTTCCTATAACCCTCAACTCCCTTGTCAAAACCCTAGCTTCAGACTTAACTAAATCATTTTCAAACGGAAAGTAAAATTCTATGTCATATCATGGTCACTCTTTCCTAGAAGTCTCTTTGCTAAACAATTATTAATTAACCCTTTCTCATTGTACAGCAAAGTATATTCCATGTACTCATTCTCCACACTGTTACTTTGTGTTTAGTTTGCCCAGTTTATTTGAAAGTTGAAGTCTTCTATTATCATTGTAATAAATTTGTTTTACTCTTCAAACTTCCCAGTGTGCATTCTGTTCTACACTTTAGCTACTAATAAGCTACCTATAAGCAACACCTACCAATGTTTGCTCAGAGATAGTAAGAACTGCCGATGCTGGAACCTGAGATAACAAGGTGTAGAGCTGGAGGAACACAGCAGGCCAGGCAGCATCAGACGAGCAGGAAAGCTGATGTTTTGGGTCGGGACCCTTCTTCAGAAACTTATCAATGTTTTCTGCCTCAAGATTTAGTAGTATTGTCCTTTGTCTTCCGGAGTAATGTGTACACTAACTCCAAAGAATCTTGGATTTTAATGCTTCCCAGTGATTGCCACTGACTTTTCCTCATGTATCTATATCCAGCCAACTTTTGCCAGATCTTCTGTCAGCTTTGCACAATTCTACGCCCCCACCGCCTCCCCCTACATCCCTGGCCATTGTGAACTTTCATTCCTGTTCTATCTTTGTGCCTTTCCATAATGAGGCTCAATCTAACTGTATTATATTATCATTATTTCCAAAATGGCCACCCACATCCACAAGATCAGCTTCATTTTCTAAGGCTAAATCTAGAATTGTACCCTCTCTTATTGGACTTATTATGTAAATTAGAAAAGAATTCTCCTGAAAGCTTTAACAATGGTGCATTTTTGTACCTATCACGCTGTTTGTATTCCAGCTGATATTTGGGGAATGAAGATCCAACCTATTATTGCCCTATTAAAAATTGCCTACATAATAGTTCCTCTTTCTTCCACTATTCAGAGAGCTTATTGTACCTACTGAGCAGTGCGTCTGCCTCTTTTGTTTTCTAAGCTGAACCCAATCGCTTCATTTGATACGTCATTTATTATTTCATAGCTCTTCTCAGCAGTGATTGTTTCCTTTACTGATAAAGTTACAGCCCTCACCTTTCTCTTTCCCTTCTCTAACTTGCCCGAAAACTAGATCCAGGGACATTGGCCCGCCATCCTTGCCCCCTCTTTAAGCCAGTTTTCTATTGTACCAATGATATCATGCTGCCTTGTGTTATATCTGTGTTGTTAACTCATCAGCTGTGTTTGCTCAATCTTGTTTTTGCGTATATACTTACTAATACTGCCAAATCCAAGTGCAATACATTTATTTAAACTCTCCTTCCTCGGTCATTTAGTATCACTTACCAGTTTCCTGCCACCCTTTCAGCAGGTCAAAATTTGTCTTCAGATTTGCATGTTCCTGTCAATTTAGCTTAAGCTCTCTGAAAATGCCCAAGTAAATCTCCCTGCGAGGATCTTTATCCCAGTCCTGTTCAGGTGTGGGCCATCTATCACATACAGATCTCACATTCCTCAGAACCAGTCTCAATGCCCCAGAAATCTGATGCTCTCCCTCCTTTACCAGTTTTCCAGTCACATGTTCGATTGTTTGATTCTCAATTATATGCTCATCCACACATGGGGCTAGGAGTAATCCTGAAACTACTGCTTTAGAGATCTTGCCTTTCAATTTCCTACCTAGCTTCCTCAAATCTGCTTTCAAAATGTCATCCCTGCTGCTACCTCAGTAATTGGTACTAACATGGCCCACAACTCTGGTTGTTCTCCCTTTCCAAGAAGAATTTCCTGCAGCCCCTCCATAACATCCTTTACCTTGGTGCCAGAGAGGCAACATATCATCCAGGAGTCATGTTGATATTTGCAGAAATGCCTTCCTGATCCCATAACTGTGGAACACCCGTCACTATTGCTCTTCCATTCTCCTTCCTCACCTCCAATTCCGTACATCTGAGCAACCAGTGATGCCACTGACGTGACTCTGGCTGCACTCCCATGAGGAAACATGCTCCTCACCGGTATCCAAAATGGAATACAAATTACCAAGCAAAATAACCTCAAGAAGCTCCTTCAATACTTGCCTGATTTTCTTAGGCTGCCTGGCTGTCACTCATTTCCTTCTTGCCTCTATGCCTCTAAGCTGTGGTGTGACCTCATCCCTAAATGCACTATCTACACAATTACCTGCTTAATGGATGCACAAAAGTGGCTCCAAAAATGACATGACTTTTGCAACCTTGAGTCCAAGCTTTTGCAGTCAAAGACACATCCTGCAACTGTGTTTGTCCTGTGATAACAAGCATGGGGCTGGATGAACACAGCAGGTCAAGCAGCATCATAGGAGCAGGAAAACTTGACGTTTTGGGCCTAAACCCTTCATCAGAAAATCTCTGTGTTTGTCCTGTGATGTGTCCACAACTTCACTTAACCACTTGAGCATTCCTCTTAAACGGGTTGATTTGCCATCCCCTAACTTCGAAAACAGGCCCTTTAGCCCACCTATGTCAACACATTGATGCCTTTCTAAACTAAAAACCTTTTGCCTCCATGTTTCCTTCTGTTCCCTGCCTTTGACCTATTCATGTATCTGTCAAGATGTCTCTTAAATGTTGTCATAGTATTTGCCTCCACCACCTCCTCTGCCAGCACATTCTTCACACCCTCTGAGCAAAAACTTGCCTCTCACATTTCATTTAAACTTAGTCCCTTTTATGTTAAGCATACGTTCCCTGCTAATTGATATTTCTACATTGGGAAAAAATTCTCCAACCATCCATCCTATCCATGCCTGTCAAATCCTGTAAACTTCTATCAGGTCATTAGTACTGCACTTTTCCACAAAATCTACGCATGCAAAACTTTAATTATACTGTTCATTCAGTCTGTTGTTTCCACCACTGAACCCCTCCATCTTCATCCATTCAAGTCATGACAATGCATTGGCAATTATGTTCTCTCATCCTGCTATGTGTATACATTTCAAATTGAATGGCTGGAATAGTAAGCTCCATCTAATCCTGAAATCCTGAAACTACTGCTTTAGAGATCCTGCCTTTCAATTTCCTACCTAGCTTCCTGAAATCTGCTTTCAAAATGTCATCCTCATTGCTACCTCAGTAATTGGTACTAACATGGCACTTCATGTGCTACCCGCAACACCTTTCTATAACCTACTGGTAATACAACTTGATGCACTTCTGCCCATTTTTCTTCTTCCTCAATATGTGATGCTCTCCATTTCCTCACCAAGACATTGTTACTATTTTGAAAACATTCTGGTATGTACTTGGATTCTTCTTCTGAGTATGCTTTTTGATACAATTGCTTCAGTTTTTCATCTTTCTGCTATAATTCAGCTAATTTCTCTGAACTAAAAACATTCACTTTGTCCTCCACCTGTTGTAGTTTTTCTCCAACCACTTGATCAAACATTGTTTCTGATAATTGAACTTCAATTTCCTTATCTTTACTCCTTGATTTTTCCTCCAGCTTCAACCTGTGCCTTTGTGACTATGTTACCACACAGTCAGGAAAAATCCCAAGATATACGTCATGTAGCACCTTAATTGTCTGATTTTCCACTGGCTTTTCAACCACAGTAGACACCAATCCCATATGTGATCCAGCTGTACCATTACCAAGGATAAAGAGAATTTCTGGAACTAAACATTTCTCGAATATTCCGACCACCAATTCACAACTTTTCACCAGACCCTCCAACCTCACTTTATATAATGGAGCACCACTCTACTCACCATAAATTCCACATATTATCCTGGCGATACTCTTTCCAAATTACATTTCTCCTCATCTCTGACCATCAATAATTGACATGCTCGCGTATCTCTTAAAATTGTAATTTCTTTACCGCTCCTCATGGCATACATGAGTAAACCTTAGCTATGCAAGTAAATTCATTAAAGAGATCTAGCACCTTTTTTCTCAACCATCTGCTGATCAGGTTGTACATACTTTTGCAGCTTTTAACCTTCCACTGTGCTTTCCTATCCTCCTTCAACAAAACTCACTGGCTTATCCTATTTTCCCACACGCATGTTTTTTTCTAAATCACCATCATTGCGACTTCATGTGGCTTATTTTATTACAGCAAAAACACCTGAGCTTTTTTTATTTCTCTTTCCTCCAATGGGTTTCCTTTTTATCCTGTGGCAAATTATCTTTGCTATCTTCAATGAGATCTCCTTTTCCCTAACCACCTGAGGATTTCTCTTTTTCACAATTCCTATCCCTCACAGATTGAAATTGACGTCAGAGGCCAAACTTTGATTTTTGAATCAAACCATAATCGCCTGCCATTTCTACTGCCAATCTTGTAATCTTAACTCTCTGCTCTTTCACAAGTTCTCGCTACTTCAGAAGTGAATTTTTAGCTCCTCCAAAATAATTGTCTCTCCAAGAGCATCATATGTCTGATCTATTTTCAATTCCCCCTTAACCACCTATCAAAATTACTTTCTTTAATCCTTTGAAACTCCATGTATATTTGACCAGGTTCCTTCCTTAGATTCCGAAAACATTGTCTGTTGGCTTCTGGCACTGGCACATATGCACTTAAGATGACTTTTTTCACCTCCTTATACTCCCCAGATACCTCCTCTGTTAGTGATGCAAATAACTCACTAGCTCTACCTACCAACTTTGTTTGGATCAACAATACCCACACAGTAACTGGCCATTTTATTTGTTTAGCCACTTTCTCAAATGAAATGAAAAAATCTTCTACGTCCTTCTCATCAAATAGGCAAAATTTGGACAAATTTAAACAGATCCCCACTAGGCCTTTGGCTATGATGGGACTACTCTCCATCACTGTCCTCATCACTTCTCCTACCTTTCACCTCAACATCCATTATTTTAAGTCAACTTTAAGTTGTCAGTTCCAACCTCCAAAGTGCAAAAACTCTCTCTTCCTTCTTTTCTTCTGTTTTTAATTGTGATTCAAACTATTTCGTTTTCTTTTCTCTTTCTCTTTGTTTTGCCAGGATTATTCTTTATTTTTCTTTTTCCCTTGCCATTGCCTCTAATTCAAACTGCTTTATTTACAATTGAAGTGTAGCCATTTCCAAAGATTCCAAGTGCATTTCTGGCAATCGTAAATTCCGAGCTATTGCTGCAGTTACCTCCACTTTTTGCATAGACAAAGGCAAGCCCACCTTCAGCTTGTCACCAATTCCAACATCTTTGCCTTGCTCACTATCTGGCTATCTAAGTGACTTCTTCCATCCATCCCCACACCCCTCCAACCCTGGAAACTCTGTGTGACTGAAAGGGCCATTGCTACACAAAGCGCACCCTACTTAAGCCAACCAAATGCAACAACTGAAAAGAGAACATCAACTCTCATTACTCATTGTCTTTGAGTCCAATAACCCTAACCCCAACCTGTAATTAGAGATTTTGATCCTGACAAGAGTGCCCAATTTGTTATGGACCAACCAAAAACTCCTTAAAATATATTAAGTAGATAACCTAGACCTTTTTCTTATTTTTAAAGGCAAGTGTAAGGCAATGTGTTCCAGATATAATTTGATTGGTCAAACTACCAGGCTTGAAGCAAAACATATTTTATATTTTCACTATAGCTAAAATACAAACAAAAGAAAGAAGAACTGGCATAACTTAATTCTTTTGGAAAACTTAACAGAGTAATAAGTTATTTAACTACTAAACAGCAAGTGTTCCAATATTGTACCATCCCATTAACATACCTTTGGTAAACACAAACTCAGTAAACTAGATTGTCTCACATACAATTCTCCAATCCAGGGAGAAAAACCATCAAGAGAGAACACAGAGAGAGAGAGAGAGAGAGAGAACTCAAGCCTTTTGCTTTAAGAGAGAGAGAGAGAGAGAACTCAAGCCTTTTGCTAAAGCAGGGAGAGATGTATAGCAGCTTCCATATCCAGCTTCAAGACCTCAACAACTACTGAAAGTTAAACTAATTCCTGGTTCTGAGGGAGCCTGACCCCACCCCTTCATGCTTCCACTATTGTTCCAATTTTTAAAAAAAAAGCTAACTGAGCTCAGAGCAGACAGTTGAGCTCCAAATTTACAAACTTGCTTTCAAAAGAAACATGACAGAACAAATCCTTCTTAAAGGCACATCTTGTAACAATGGTCATACCGTCCTGTCTTTGACCATTGCCCAGCTCAAAATGCCACTTAACTGAAGTGGTGTAATTGCCTAATGGAATGTAGTACGCATTCGGCAACTTGGAGCTGAAGTTACTCAAGCTGCAGACCCAGACACAAAATACGTGGTATATGGTATATGTGTCTGCAGCTTGAGGAATTTCAATGCAGATATGTGGTGGAATAGTGGTAACATCACTGGTCTAATAATTTAACCTAATATTCTGGGCATTAAATTCTGATGAAGGATCAGTGGACTTGAAACGTTAATTCTGTTTTCTCACTACAGATGCTGCCAGATCTGTGTTTCTCCAGCACTCTCTGCTTTTGTTTAATGCTCTGGGGATTTGGGTTTGAATCCCACCATGACAGATGGTGAAGTGTGAATTCAAGAAAAATCTGGAATTAAAAGCCAGCCTTGGGACGACCACATAACCACCACCAATTGTCGTAAAACTCCATCTAGTTCTTTAATGTCTTTTAGGGGAGAAAATCTGCCATTGTTCCTAGTCTGGCTTCCTTTAACTCCCAACCCAAGGAAATGTAGTTGCCTCTTAATTGGCCTGTAGGCAATTAGGGATGAATAATGAACACTGACCCAGCCAGTGACACCCACATTCTATGAATTGATTAAACAGAAGCACACAGCTTCTGTGTCACATTGTTCTGTACAAACAGGCAGCATTAATAACACATCACCTCCCTTTTTATTTAAGTTATTTCATTTTGTAAATAAGAGCAAGTTACAGTTTCCTAGCTGAGGGATGACAGAAAAACACTCCTGATATACTCCAGGCTGAATAACTGGATCATCTCCTGCCCGCATTGCGCTGAATTCCCACTTCTACTGAATGCCCAAACTCAACAATTTGCCAATATAGTGTTTTTTCATTACTACAAAACTGTGACCATAGAAAACAATGAAGGGATACTCATCTCAATGCTAATGGTAGGGAAGAGGAATACTTACTGTTATGTGATGACAAGGAATTCCCTAATCAAGATGTCTCCAGTGCAATAATGAAGGAAGCACACGCAGACGATGCTGTAGAAACCCAGCAGGTCTGGCAATATCTTTGGAGAGAGAAATAGAATTTACATTTCAAATCCAGTATGACTCTTCTTCAGAACTTTATTCAGGTAAATGAAAATACTGGAGATAAGAGTTCAGATACAATGTGAACATATTCCTTAGATAGAAAAAAGTGCGCCCTTCTTCCTAGATGTGAGGAAGGACAAGTGACCTGATGTCATGTGAACCGTTGAATGTTGTAGCTCCTTTTATATTTACACTCTAATGGATGTGTAAGAAGCAACATGACCATGGTGCCAGCTGTGTTACATTGGTGGCTGCAGTGAAGTCACAGACATTGATTATACAAGGCATCTGACGGAGGTGCCTGGCATATTCAGTCTCGTGTGTGACAGTCCTCTGCAGTAGCAACTTTACAATGCTAACTCACACTCAGGAGCATGAAGCTTTGAGTAGCCAGGGTACCTACCCAGGCATAGTGCAGCAGATCATTCAGTATCTTGCAACTCAATGCAGGTTCTTGAGCAGCCCCCAGCTGCTCCTCAGCCACCACTGTCCATGCTGCCTGTCAGTCAAGATGATCTCTGGTTACCATCCGCAGGACAAAGCACTTCCCTTCTCTCCCAGACAGCCTCTGGGAGAATCTATAAGGACGCATTGCCAAAGTATGGTGCCACTTTTCTCTGCTCTCGTACATTTCAAGACCTGTGTGGGGTGATAAGCAGAAGTTGAGTGATAATCCTGGTTTGCACAGAGTGAAGTGTTGTCTGGGTGCCTTTTAAATCTGTCTGTTGGAGATCTGAATTGTCCAGCTAGCCTCAGAACTGCCTGCCTATAAAATTAGGTATTTTGCCTGGCATGCATATGTAATGAGTTGGAAAACTTCATCCTTCCCAAGTGAATTTCCTTCTGCTTTTATGCCCAGCTGTACATCTGATCTCAAAAAAAAAGATTCTGACCAATCACCAGTAAATATCAGTGGTGGGAAAACTTCTTTAGAGACAAAATGAAATTCCATTTGAAAAGGAATCAATTAATCAAAAATAGCCAACATGCATTTATTAAAAGCTAATAATGTTTGGCTAACTTGGTTGCCTTCTGTGATATTGTACCAGTGCAAGCTGATAAAGGTAGTGCAACAGATGTTGTATGTGAACTTTCAAAAGTCATTTGGACCAGATAAAGAAGCTAAGGGTGGTAACAAATGGATATTTTCAGGCTGGTGAATAGTTTGCAGTGTTTTTGGATCCTTTTTTTTAAACAAAGTTTATAAATAACCTAGACTTAGAGAGCAATATGACAAAGTTTGTAAATTATATAAAATATGGCAAAATGAAAGATAGTACTGGGGATAGTAATAGACTTCAGACTGATATAAATGGGAGTATGAAATGAGCAGAAACATGCCAGATAGAGTTGAATGTGGCAAAGCATAAAATGATCTATTTTAAGGGGGATAACAAGGAAAGACAGTATACTATCAATAATGCTAGAGGAACGCAGCAGGCCAGACAGCATCAGAGGAGCAGGAAAGTTGACATTTCGAGTCCCAACCCGAAATGTCAACTTTCCTGCTCCTCTGATGCTGCCTGGCCTGCTGTGTTCCTCCTGCTCCACACTGTGTTATCTCTGACTCCAGAATCTGCAGTTGTCACTATCTCATACTAACAATAGTATTATTTTTAAAATGTAGATGAACAATTTGTCCTGGAGATTCATCTTTAATTCCTAAGTATTCAAAACAATCCTACATGGTTGACAACATAACAATTAAATTGGATTTTACACAGTCCTTTGAAATTATCCAGGCAATACTTTAAAATGAAAATTGTTATCATAACCTGACACCCACTAGCTGTTTGTCCGCTGCATCAAATTTATTCATTCATACATAAAACAAAATGTACCTAAAAACCAACTTTCCTGTTTTATTCGTTCCTAGTGCCAAACCAGAGATTAGGAATGTACTGTCTAAAAGGTAAATGTGGAGATTTAGAGCAGTGAAGTTTCTAATCCAACTGATGCATTTGTTTACAGCTTTGGACATTACCAGAATTGCAGGTGAATAGTGCATCTTTCCATAATCTCCCGTCAAGATGGAAAATGGAGCCTCTTACTGAAGTGACCACTTTCTGAAGAGCAGTTCAATCACAGACAGCATTCACATGACACCCGAAGCCTCTGCCTTGTACAATAGTTCTGATGACTCTATTCAATTATATTTCTGCATTTTAATATCTATCTTGACAGCTATGTATTGGAGAATGTATCAATGATATAGTATACATGGAGAGGGATTAATTAATACTGTTCTTGAAGTAGACCCATAAAACTGAAATTTCTTAAAATCAGGAAATGTAGTGTTAGAGTAGTATGCAAGCGGCTAATGTACATTTTACTATATTACTTTAACAATAGTGATTTCTTCATCTCTATCTGTTCCTCATCGTTAAGAGTTTCCTTAAAGCCTACCTCTTTGATCAATTGTTTTGGTTCTTCTCCAAATACCAATGTATCTAGTGCACTGTCACATTGCTGTGAGGCACCTTAGAATATATTACAATGGGGAAGGTGAAACGCTTTAATCAGTGTAATTTGTTATTATAAGCACAATACATTGGCATTTCTGGAAAAGTAACAATATTCTAACTTAGAAAATAACCAAAATTGCTGCAAGTACTGAAATTAATGCTCCATGTGTAGGACTAAAAATCTTCATTTCTCATTTACAAATCCTCAAGAACCAATAAATTTGACCCTTCTGGCTCCTCTATCTTTCTGTGTCAACACAGTCTCATTTGTCTCAAACTTCTTGTACATTTCCCTAACCTTCCTCCTCCATAACCACCATCCATGACAGAGCTCTCAGCTTCCATGACCATATTCTCTGAAACTTGCCTACCTTCTCTCTGACCTTGGAAGATCCTTGGAAAACCAATTTCACCATGTTCCCACATTTAATTTCTCAATTTAAGATCATTATTCTTTTCTCACTCTTTTCTCTTTCTATAAAATGCCTTGGAATATTTTCTGTCATTAAAGGTGTAACAAATGCAGTTCTCTTGTCTGAGGTAACAAGGTGTGGAGCTGGATGAACACAGCAGGCCAAGCAGCATCATAGGAGCAGGAAAGCTTGACGTTTCAGGCCTAGACCCTTCATCAGAAATCTACTCCTATCTGCTCCTAAGATGCTGCTTGGCCTGCTGTGTTCATCCAGCTCCGCACCTTGTTATCTCAGATTCTCCAGCATCTGCAGTACCTATTATCTCTGATACAATTCTCTTGTCTGTATGCTTTATCTTCCTAATGTAATGTTTTGTATGATCATAGCAAGAAAATGATTTACTTGTGTTAAGAATCATTCTTGTAAGAAATAAATGTATACAAAGTACTAAATCCAATTCATCCAGTGAGGGTCATTTAATTGAGCCTGCAAAAGTGGGAAGTGTGGTGTGAAGGGTGACTGAATTAGGAAGGGAGGGATGCACAGATTAAGATAGCGGTGTGTTTGTGTCAAGTGAGGCCTCATGCCAGCCTGTAGCAGTTTCCAACTTGTGATATATTTGCTTGCCGTACATACAAATTCATGTAAAACTTTTTAAACTTGTGTCTGACCTTCAAGATAAAGTTATTGCTATGCAAGAATCTTATGGGACCCATTTCAGGTCCATTTAAAGGTGATTTAACTGTCACCTTTGTGCAGTTGTGTCTGAGGTTGGCAGGTTTTCTTGCTGAACTCTGCAGCACAAGGGAGGGGAACAGAGAAAAGCAACTTGCCTGGAGGGTCAGGACTGGCAAGAGTGAGTTAGTAGTAAGGGAGGTGATTGTGAAGTGGAGTTGGGGAAATGGAAGAATGGAGAGTGGAAGAGGGAAGAGTTTGGCATCTGGGTGTGGTGGTGGGTTGATGGAACACAGTCAGTCAAAGTAAGAAAATAACTGGCATAAACAGCAGTGTCAATATTGTCCACATGTGACAGGGTCCTCACAGAGTTCACCAACAATAACTTAATTATCTCTGTTGAGAGTGATTGCAGGCTGTGCCCTTTACAGTGCATACAAGGGAGAGTGTGCTGAGCCTGCAATTTTGGGCAAGCCCCCAAAGAGTAATGGTACAGCACTGGACACTAACATGACCATTCAATAGACTGAATTCAAAAGCATATACTTTTTCTTCTACAATGAAGAAACATCCTTGCCTCAGAGGTCAGTTAAAACTCAACTGGGTAAGGAAACTTGATTTTTTTTTCCCTCAAAGTACATAGATGAACCGAATAGTTTCATGGTCACCATTATGGAGCTAGGTTCTTATTCCAGATATATCGTCTATGTGGAGCACTGAAGACAGGGAAGAGCAGATGGTACTAATCAGGAGGAACCATGTTCTAGAGATCCCGGCTCATTCACCAAGTAGCAGTGCTCAAAACTCATAGACATAGAGGGCAAATGCATCCCAAAATGCCAGCGAAAATTCAATCATGATACAGACAGTCCCCGAATTGCAAACAGATTCAGTTCTGGAGTCTGCTCACAAGTTGATTTTTATGCAAGTTAGAACACAATGCAAGACAATACAAGGAAACCTTTTGTAAGTACACAAAATGATCAGAAGTTGGATGTTTAAAATTACACCCCTTTACAAGATCTTGCTCCTAAGTATCAGCATTTATAAGTCAGACATTCGTAATTAATTAAAGCCTATTAATTGGAGAAAGCTCATCTCTGTACTGTCCATGGAACTGTCAGAATCTTGAGTAGGCACTTCTCCGATCACAGGCTGCTTCTCTTCTGTGATAACAACAGCAAAGATGGGAGAGCAACAGCCTGTGATTGGAGAAGCAGTGAGAAGGTATTTGATGGTACTGAGGGGTTACAGCTTTGGAGGTTGCTGGGGCCAGAGGAGGCTAAGTGTGGGTTGGGACCTAGTGGTATTATTGCTGGTATTATTGTTAATCCAGAGACCCAGATACCGTTCTGGAGATCCAGGTTCAAATCCCGCCATGGCAGATGGTGGAATTTGAATTCAATAAAAAAAAATCTGGAATTAACAGTCTAATGATGACCGTGAATCCATTGTTGATTATCAAGAAAAACCCATCTGGTTCACTAATATCCTTTAGGGAAAGAAACTGCCATCCTTACCTGGTCTGGCCTACATGTGACTCCAGACTCACAGCAATGTGGTTGACTCTGAACTGCCTTCTGGGCAATTAGGGATGGGCGATAAATGCTGTCCAGTCAGCGATGCCCTCATCCCATGAATGAATGAAAAAAATTACTGGGTTACGAGTGCGGCTGAAGTATGGGTTTCCAGTCTGTGGCGGTAATTGCAGAGTGAGCGAGGTTGCAAATGGGGAGAGGTAGTTAAACAGGAAATCTACAAGGTTCTAGGGAGATGAGGAAGAAAGAGAGAGATGAAGGCTGCGAAGGGGACGAGATAAAAAGAAGGAAGACTGTAAAGAAAATGAGAGAGGCCAGCTGCAAGTGGGGGTTGGGGAGATAGTGTTGTGAAAATGAGAAGGAAGATGCAAGCGAGAAGGGGGAAGAGAGGGAAGCTTCAAGGAGAAGAGACTGGAATGACTCAAGGACACAGGAAAAGAGGCTGCAAGGGGACAAGGTTTTGGAGTCTGCAAAGCAAGAGGGTTCGAGGGATGGAGCTTCAAGGGGAGTAGATGTTGTGAGGGAGGTAGTAAGGCCACAGGTAGAGGAGGAGAGGAGTGAGTGAAGCTGTAAGGGGGATGAGAAGAGGGACACAGCAAAGGAGAGACAACAGTTTTTAAACCTGCCAACAAAGGAGTCCTCAGTTAACTAGGAGCCAGGAAGTCTGAAATCTCTAAGATGGACGCATTCTTTGCAAAGGAATGTGAAATCTTTACCTTAAGGCTGGACATGTGCAGTAACTGCTATATGAGAGTAAAGAATAGTGAATAAACATTGCCTTGTTTAATAAATTTAACAACCGTGATTGAGCTCTGGAATGAAATGAAAAGGGTTCTAACAGCCTGGCTGAAATATTCCAATTTTGGATTTATTCATGAAACTATTAGCCTGAATCTCACCAATCTGGGGCAAGTGTGTTTAAGGTAATTGGTTTTTATGTGTAGAAGTACATGTCAATAATTTTGAAAAAAAATGTGTGCCAATTTACACATTGTCTTGTGCAAATTTAAATGCTGTGGTTCATTGGTGTGTCTCTAGTTTTTAATGGTAATGCCTATTAAGGATATTGAAAGGTGATATCAGAGCTTGAGCTGTGATTAGCAGTCCTGGATCATCAAGGACATTACAGTGAGAAAGGTGGACCCACAACTGTTCTCTACTCCAAAAGGTCAGTATTTGTTGGTACACTGTGGTAAGCTTTTTTACAGGATGCAATTACTGAGTGGAAACCCTCGGCTCAGAGTCTCGTGTTGGGTCCTGCTTCTGTTACCATTCTTCCTTGAGGAACATGACAATATTGTTTCAGAACCAACTGCATCTCCATAGGGAGGTAATCCTGGCATGATAAAATTCTGTTCACGTTTCCATCTGGAAACTAGTACTCAAGTTAGATGTACAGGCAACAATATCAGAGCTATAGGCAAGAACAGTTTGAATGGTGTCAGCACTTTAAATCCTGTAAAGTTTTAATTTTCATTTGGACCCATATAACTGCTATGTGTATGCCCCGTACAATGGGTTGAATTTTAGTTAGAGTGTTTCATTCCTGATGTAGAAGGAGAAGTGGGAGCTACTTCTAATCTTTTGATTTTTTATCTGTCCTCCTGGGACTATAGAACATAGAACATAGAACAATACAGTGCAGAACAGGCCCTTTGGCCCTCGATGTTGCGCCGCCCTGTGAACTAATCTAAGCCCATCCCCCTACAATATCCCATCATCATCCATATGCTTATCCAAGGACTGTTTAAATGCCCCTAATGTGGCTGAGTTAACTACATTGGCAGGCAGGGCATTCCACGCCCTTACCACTCTCTGAGTAAAGAACCTGCCTCTGACATCTGTCTTAAATCTATCACCCCTCAATTTGCAGCTATGCCCCCTCGTACTAGCCGACATCATCATCCTAGGAAAAAGACTCTCACTGTCCACCCTATCTAATCCTCTGATCATTTTGCATGTCTCTATTAAATCCCCTCTTAGCCTTCTTCTCTCCAATGAGAACAGACCCAAGTCCCTCAGTCTTTCCTCATAAGACCTTCGCTCCAGACCAGGCAACATCCTGGTAAATCTCCTCTGCACCTTTTCCAATGCTTCCACATCCTTCCTGTAATGGGGCGACCAGAACTGTACACAATATTCCAAGTGAGGCCGCACTAGCATTTTGTACAGTTGCAGCATGACATCACGGCTCCGGAACTCAATCCCTCTACCAATGAAACCTAACACACCGTATGCCTTCTTAACAGCACTATCAACCTGGGTGGCAACCTATGGTGAGGAAGATTTCCAGTGGTGAAACTTCCCATTTGCAGACAATGCAGCAAGTAGGTGCAGAATATAAAAGAGCTTCCTGGACCAACAGGGAGGCTCTTCATCGAGGCCACGACTTTCCTGCCCAACTCCATTACCATTAACATAAGACTTCAGAATACAAAGGTCGCACAGATCTTCAGACGTAAATCTCACTTGTAAATATTTTACTTTTTATCCTGCCTCACTTATGTGTACATCATCATCATTTGTTGAGAATTGCTTCGTCAGAGAACTAAATGTTCTGGCATGTGGTCGACAGACATTTCTTAATATCGTGTGGATTGAATTGCATTGCCTGAGTATAGGGACCTGTAATGTTGGGGAATTCAAAGGTAACCAGGATGGAACATACACTTGATACTTCTAAACTGAGTATTGCTGAAATGAAGAACAGGGCCCTTTGAATTATTACATATATCTCCAAATATGTGTAAATACCATACTGCCAGCCCAGCTTACAACTTTCAACTGGTTGTCAGCATATTTCTTGGCATGCTCAGAATTGTTTAGCAAATCTTATTCAATTACAGAATCACTTCTAATGTTAGACACTGTGATTTGCAAAAATAGGCGACAGCCAATGTCTGGCACATTCCTCAGAGCAACACCTTGACTAATCAGAGTCAACCTGCCTAGTTTAAATCTAAACAAAAAGCTTGGCAGGTAACTCAGATATCAGCAAGCTGGAAGATTCACCATAGCAATGCCTCTACCAATCACTTATTTGCTAACCAATCAGCACTTTCTTTCCTTATAATATGAAATATTGTTCCTCTTTACATTGGCATTCTTGTGAACATCCTGATGAGTGCAAGATAGAAAATTTTCAATGAAATGTGTCCTTTTTCAGCAATACTCAGATTAGAACATTGTTAGATATAAAACTAGATTTTTGGGTGACTGGAGCAATGAATCAATGAACAATGGTAATGGGGACCCTGACTTGAGTAGGTGTTGTGCCATGAAAATGGAAATGCAGCATACTGCTATTGAGAGATTGTTGGAAACAGGAGATGATCTGATGGTATCTCTGGACATATGGCAAACAGGATCTGACAACCCTATTGTGCCCTCTCCAGTGGACATAAAAGACCAAATTACACTGTCTTGGCCAGTAATTATTCCATGTTAGCTAGAAAGGGGAACAGACACATTATTCAACTGGATGATTCATGGTTATCTGTCAAAAAGCAATTTTACTCAAATCTCTTTATAACTAACAAGCAGAAGTGTTCAAAAACTTCTAAAAATATTTGACCTTTCATTCAACATCAGTAAAACAAATTAACATTTCATTTATCTCATTGCTTTTAGTGAGACTTTACCATACACAAACATTTACAACAATAGTGATGCTATAAAATTACAGCATTGTAAACCACTGGTACTATTTAATATTGTGATATTAAAATGCATGATACCAGTCTGCCATCCCCTCTCCGACCCTGAATCATGTTTCTTTTTATTCTTCCATGGGAGGTGAGTGCTACTGGAAGGAGAGCATTTGTTGCCCATCCCTAATGGCCATTGACAACCTGATGAGCCACCTTTTTGAACAACTGCAGTCCATCTGGTGTAGGCACAACCATGATGCTATAAGGAGGGGAGTTCCAAGGGTTCTGACTGAGTGACAATGAAGGAATAGTGATACAGTTCCAAGCCAGGATGACATGCAGCTTGGAGAGGGACTTGCAGATGTTCCACTCCCATACATTTACTGTCTTTATCTTTCCGGGTGGTAGAGATAACAGGTTTGGAAAATGCTTTTGAACAGGCTTGTTAAATTACTTTAGTACAGCTACACTATTGCCAATGTGCAGCCCTGATGGAAAGAGAATATATTTAGGGTGGTAGAATCATTAGAATCCCTACAGTGTGGAAACAGCCCTTTGGCCCAACAAGTCCACACCGACCCCCAGAGCATCCCACCCAGACCCACCCCCCCCGAACACCACAGGCAATCCAGCATGGCCAATCCACCTAGCTGGCACATCTTTGGACTGTGGGAGGAAACCCACACAGACACAGGGAGAACATGCAAACTCCTCACAGACAGTCAACTGGGGCAGGAATTGAACCTGGGACCCTGGCACCCTGGCACTGTGAGGCTGCAGTGCTAACCACTGAGCCACTGTGCCACCCTAGATGTTGTGTGAACCAGTTTGGCTACTTTATCTTGGATGGTTCAAACTTCTTGAGTGTTTTTGGTGCTGCACCCATCCATGCAAGTAAGGAGTATTCCTTCAAACCCCTGACCTGTGCCTTGTAGATGGGGAGACAGTAGGAGAGCTATTTGCCACAGACTTCTGTGAAACAGGAAGACTTTTGGTTTCTTTGATTTCCATTTTCTCCCTGACTTTCACATAGGGATGTAGGAGGAAATTAGACGAAAGGATGTTTCTCCTTTCCTTCCTTTGTCACATTGCATCTTTCAAGCAAATAATCAACAGGGCACTGACAGATTCTCCCCACAATCTTTGCTAGATATGTGAATACTCAAAGTCTGTATACAATAACTCCAATCATATTGCTATGACCTTTTGACCAGCACTGAACATGTTTTAGTGTAACATGACTTATGTTCACTTTGTCTTGCTTTCTTCCAATTTTACAATTTATGAGAGGCTTAAACAGACCTGGTCCTCAGACTGTATTTAAACATTAAATTATAAGGTGAGCAACTTTACGTTCTGCAAGAGAACATAAAGTTAATTAATTTTTGTTAAAAAGAAAGATGGACATTACTGGCCAACCCGTCACCTCAGAAATGCTCCCAGAAAGATCACTTTCCAATCTGTACACATATTGCTGCAGCACCATTCGCTGGTGGATGATAAAGTGGTCCGAGGGTGTCTTGACTGTATTCAAATTCAGAAATATTTCAAATTTTTCTGGCATTAGCCGTGACCTGTTATCTGACACTGTGGAATGAAAGGAACTCCGAGAAACATGATTGGATTGCCTTTCACTCTTTCAGTATTCACATTTAACAGATTATCCTTTTCCGCTTCCATCATTTACAGCATGAGGCCATCACGAAAAATATCTTCCTCTGCCCTTCTCTTACAACTTTCCAAAGAGAGAGTTCCCTCAGTGCCACTGTGGTCTACTCCTCAAATCAGCAACAATAAGCCCATCCTTTCCAGGGCTCCCTTTCCCTCAGTGCTGAAGATGTAGTACCTAGTCTTTTACCTCCCAACTTTGAAGTGTTAAAAGCCCCAAGGACCTCTTCCAGATGTAACAGTATTTTACTTGATCTTCTTGTATGATGCTGTACTCCTGCAGACTGGTTGTTCATTTGGAGAACACCTAGTGACCTCTGTTCAGTACATACATGTGACCCCAAGCTTTCAGTCACTTGTCAATTTTTCATATTGCTCCCTGTCTGAATCCTTTATCCTCTGCCTCCTGCTCTGTCCCACCGAAGCTCAATAAAGCTTGAGAAAAAGCACCTCATTTTCTGAGTGCTTCACAGCCTTTTGGATTTAATCTTGTTTTCAACCGTTTACAATCAAACTTCTTCCCCCATTTTGTTTCCTTTTCTTGGCTGGTGTTGTTTTATCTCAATTGTTTTTCTATTTTGTATTTGCTTTTGGACAGCAACTGTTCATGATTTTGCCATTCCCATCTTGCTTCCTTTTTTTTAACTCATTACATTAACAGTCCCTTTGGTTTTGCAGCATAATCCCTTTGGCATCCAGTTTCTCCTGCCTTTTGTGGTATAAACGGTTAATTGTATCTTTAATCAGAGATATGTATGTAAGAAGCTAGTTCATAGTGATATCAGATCACATGGTACAGGACCTGCACCTCTAGAGGTCCAGAGATGACCCCTTTTAATATCCCTTGTAAAATGTCAGACTCAATAAAGTATGTTAATGTTCTCCACCTGATCATAAAACGTGGTGACAATAATGACCAGATCCACAGAAACCAAAGCATGTAGTAATTAGTGCTTGAAGTGGAGCCCAGTGGGAGGTGAATGCTAATGTTGAAGGACTAGGCCATCTGTCTGACCATAGAAATACAGAAAAGACCTGAAGAGTGGCCCAGTAACCATACAGCACTGCAGGCAAAGGAATGCAAGGTCCACCAAGGCACTGGGCCATGGAGAGGATGGCCTGCACAATGCTGACAAAGAGCAGGAATAGGCCACATCAGGGAACATGCCAAACAACAAAAATTATTCAACCACATTGGTCAATAAATTATTGCAGATTGGAGGTCTTTATAAAGAGGAAAAACTGCACAGGAGACGAAGTATGTAAAGGTGCAAGGAAAAGAAAATAGTTGCAGTCACCATAACCCACTCAGAAATACACCCAATTATACCAAAAAGCATGGGTACCAGGTCCTTTACAGCATGCAGACATCCCTGACCACACTGTTGGATCAAGGGGCACTGACAGTTTAAATGATACTGCACTGTCTGATAAGAGACCAAAGGCCAGGTCAGTATATTGTTGTAAGTGATCAACAGCAAATAGTAATGCCATTATCATCAGACAAGGCATGCAAGAAGAGACAGCAAAAGACATTCCGACTTGATACAAGCTTTCAACTCCTATTTTAGTTTTAAGTCAAACTACTTCATAGACTAGGCAAAATTTAATCAGTGCAACAACGAAACCGGGAGATACAATTCTTTCATAAATGACGTGTACCACCTTACTAATAATTGCCAACGTGGGATTTTGTAAACATTCTGACAAAGCTTCTTCCAATAACCCTATTACAATGTGGTATCATATGATTTCATCTTCCGGTCTAAAGAAGACCTTACATTGCTAAAAGCAGGGCAATTCGCTAGGAAAGCTGAACTTTTAAAGCAAAGCAAACTTTTTATCTGTGGAAACAGAGAAATTTCCCTGGTACCAGACCACAAGCCCTTTCTCAGACAAACTTGTTAATGAGAGGGCCACCCATGTGTCAGTAAGACAGCAATCACAATGGAAGAGGGTTTTTTTGTCTGCATTGTGACTAGTCAATGGCAATGAATCCCAGGCACCAATACTGAGTGCAATCTATGCCATAAGAAAGACTACTTTCAGGTGCTTTGCTTAAGGAGCAATAAGAGGTTTCCAGTTGTGATGCTGAAGTTTAGAATTAGACCACTTCTGTTTGTAACTATTAAATGGAAAATGAGGGAGTCAGTGGAAGCTTGTCAGAAAGGTATAGCAAAAATCAGGAGGGATTTTAATTTATACGAACTGAAAAAATCAGAATTGTAAAAATAGTATTGCTGAGTCATAGCATGCTTTTAGGATAGTTTCTTAGAACAGCATTTTCTCGAGGCAACCAAAGAGCAGGGTACACTTACATTTGAAATGTGAAACAAGATAGAATTAATTAATTACCACATTGTGAAATTGCCCTTGGGTGTCAGCAACCACTGTATCATTGATTTTCAAATTCAACTTGGGGGAGAGAGGAATGGGGCCAAGTCTAGTGTTTTAAACTCAACTGCAGGCCACCATAAAGGCATAAAAGCTAAACCAGTCACACTGAATTGGTAAATTATGTTACACATGCAGTGGCAGACATTTAAGGGGATATTTCAGAATATCCAGGATAGATATATTTCAATGTCAAGAAAAACAACATAGAAGGACCCACCATCAGAGCTCTGAGGTACATAAGGATCTGTGTGTCCTACAGCATGATTTACAAATGGTTAGTATGGAGATACAACAAATAATTAGAAAAGCTAATATAATGTTAATATTTATTGTAAGGGGAATTGAATACAAAAATATGGGTGTTATGCTTCAGTTATATCCAAGCCTGGGAATTCACCTTCTAACTCCCAAATGTCTGTCCACTGACTACATAGCATAGATCAAGAGTATAATGGAATACTCCTTAACTGCCTGAACGAATGAAGGTCCAACAATACTCAAGAAGCTTGACACCATCTAGAACAAGGCGGAGCACTTAATAGACACCCTATGCACAAATACACAGTTGCAGCAGTATGTCTACCAAGTACAAGATACACTGCAGTAACTCACCAAGCCTCCATCAACAGCAAATTCCAAATCCGCAACGTTTACCACCTCAAAGGACAAGGGCTGCAGATATGTAGGAACACCACTACTTGCATGTTCCCTGTTAAGCCATAAGACCATAAGAATTAGTAACTGGTGTAGGCCATTTGTCCCATGGAACCTGCTCCACCATTCAACAGGATCATGACTGATACAATGTTCTTCACATCCACTTTCCTGTGTTCTCCCCATAACCCTTGATTCTCTTATTGATCAAGAATCTTATCCATCTCAGCCTTAAATATACACAAGGAATTTAGAAGGTTATGTAGTGACTTAGTTAAAACTTCCAAGATATTGAAGGGAGATGATAATGTTGAAGGACTAATGTTAAAGGGAAATTATTTGTGTTGGTCGGGGAGCAAAGGAAATAATCATGATCTGTATATCTCTGCCAGACATTTCAGGATAAAAATAGGAAACCCTTCTTCACTCAAAGGGTGGTAGAATTTTGCAGCTCTCTTCTGTAAAGGGCAATTTTGTTAGATGAATTGCTAATGTTAAATTTGAAATTGCTAGGATTTTGTCAACCAAAAGTCTTAAGGACTATGGGACAAAGTTGCCTATTTGATGTTAAGGTGACAAATCAGCCATGGTTGCAAAGAATGGTAGAACAGCCTTAAGGGTCTAAATAGCCTACTACATTTCTGATATCTCAATACGTCTATAGTATGAACCGGGTGTTTAAAATGTTTTTTTATATAAAAATATGCAAGCAACAAAAAACAAGATGCCTTGATATGTTCAAAACTAAATATTATTGAAAATGTTTGTCAGACAACAGATATTTGTCAGCATCTGTAAAGAAAAAATGTAGCTCTGAAATTGGAACAGGATCAAAGCTAAAAACCCATCACTTTACAAATATTGATGTAAATACCCAGTACTTCAGTTTGCTGTGGATAATTAAAGAGCTTCTCATAGATATTAAACAGTAACAGTATAAACAATACTGGACTTAATGCAGAACCAATTCTATTGCTCTCATCAGTGTTTGTGAAGAAAATAGAGTCCGAAGAGTTGGAGATAGAAAATGAGGCTTATTAACTAAGAAATCGATATTGCCAACAATTAAATGAATCACTGATGCAGTCTCTTGAACATGAAAGTGGAAAGTAAATAACTGACATAATGAATGCAGACTTTATTCTGATCAACTACTTCATTTATTATTAAGCAACCAGACTATGATCTGCTGATGAATTATTAATGCTAACGATGGAACATTATACCTAGCCAAGGTACCTCTCATTTTCAAAAGCAGTTTTAAAGGAAAATCAGTAAAGATTCACCTTTTGAGGTCACATTGAACTGTTTTCAATAAACTTAATGAAGGATGAAAAAGACCCCCATATGTGTTTCAATACTGATATTGCAATTAGTCTCAATGGGATGATTGTAGCTTACAGAAGTACTTGGAAAAGGTTGGGTGTTAGAAGTGTTGAGATTGAGAGCACATTTTGAGACTGACTGATATCTATTAGATCTAGGCTGCAGTGAGACGCCTTGAGACAGAAATCTTGTTAATTTCAACATTCACCCCCGACTTATATTGACATTAATGTGAATTTTTTTGTTTTGGCTTTATTTGGGCATGCATGTTCCCTGGACCTTATCAGTGATGGCAAGGATAATATGGGAATAAGTACTGAATCCTCACCACTACTTTCTTGCTTAATTGTATTACTTGGCGGGTATTTCCACAATATTGGCGATTGTACGTCTTTCTCAACATTGAGGCTGTGATCTATCAGGCCAGTGTGGATGTGATTTATTGCTGCTTTACTTTTGGACTACAGCACTAGCTAAAACAATGACAGTGGTAAAATTTCACACTCACAATTTTCAACTGAAAGGTTAATTCTACTGCTTTCTCCACAAAGGTTGAGTTCAGTATTTCCTGCATTTTCTATTTGTTCTTCCAATTTCCAATATCCACAGTATTTCACAGTATTTCCAATATCCACAGTGAACATTGTATAAAAATACCGACCAAAAATGCAAAGAAGAGAAATAGGAAGCCAGGAACGGACAATGGAGTGGGGTTGAGGTTTGAGATCTGAATGGGACGTCATTGACCTGAAAATGTAATTGTTTCTGTATTCACAGATGTTGCCTGACATACAGTGTATTTCCAGCATTCTCTAATCTAAATTCCCATTTTCAGCCTTCACAGTATTTTGTTGCGGAATAAACATGCATTTTCTTCCTCATGTGTCAGCTGTAACTCAGTTGCCTCTGAGACAGAAGGTTTGGATTCATGACTCACTAAAGGATTTGATCACAAACTGTGCCCTGCACCTCAGGGTCTATGTAATTAACATAAATCAGGAAGAGCAAGAGTCCTGTCATTGACATTGGACAGCTCCATTATAAACCTTCCTCCAGTCCAAAAAAAATCCATTAATCACTACACTTTGTCTCCTTCACAGAGACAACCTTGTATCCATGTTGCTATTGCCCATTTTATTTTATGAGCTCTAACCTTGTTCTTACACCTATTGTGTAGCACTTTACCTCATGTCATTTGGAAGACCATGTGCATCACATCACATTACCCTCTTAAACCTTATCTGTCATCTCAATAGAAAAAAAACAGCAAAGTAGTTCAACACAATTTGTCCTCGATAAATAAAACCCAGAGTTCCCATAATTAGTCTGAAGCTGCCCAGGTGACTACTGATTTTGTCCCAGATTGTCATTTCTAAGAGTTTCCCCACCGCTGGATCTAATATAATTGGATTGGTCTGTAATTGTTTGGTTTACCTTTATATTTGTTCTTTGAAAAGAGTGTAATATTTGTTACAGTTTCTAGAACATTTCACACCACTGAATTAAACTGATCAGTCTGTGATACAGGGCTTATCTTTACACCTTTTTAATCAAGGGTACAACATCTGGACTTTTGATACATCCAAGTCTAAGGAAGATTAGAAAATGATAGCCATTGTTTTTTCATCTTCCATTCTCATTACACTCAGTATCTTTGGTTGTAAGTCATCTGGTCCTAATACCATATCAACTTTATGTGCAGGCAACCTATCATATACATCCTTATTTACTTTAAGCCTTTCTAGGGTTAGAATTGTCTCCTATAACACCATGACACATACAGAATCACCTTGGTAAAGGCAAAGTATTCATTTAATATCTCCTGCTTCCATGCATAAATCCCTTTCTTGGTGCTTAATTAGTCCCTCTCCTCCTTTTATCATCTTTGTATTAATTATATGCCATTTCAAGGAGTTTGGGATTCTCTTTTAAGTTAGCCTAGAGTTTCTTCTCATCATCCCTCTTTTTCTTCCTTCATTTGCTTTTCTGGTTCCCATCTGAACCTTCTATTTCCAGCCTGTTCCTTGGTTGTATTATGCATATATAAAAATTACACATGAAGTTAGAGCACATGTAGGCCACATCGGCTGCTCCACCATTCAATAAGATCATGACTCATCTGTTTGTGTTTAGAATTTAAATTTGCCGTCTACCCATACTAACCTTTGATTCAGCTGATGAACAAGAACCTATCCAGCTCTGTCTTACAAATATTCAATAACCCCCTTCTCCTACAGCAGAGAGTTCCAAATTATGGACATATTATCTGTCACACTCACACTTTTTGATCATCATCTTCATTCTTATCTCCATTATCCAGGAGGTCTGGATTTGTCTAACCTCCCTTTCACCTCTCTTGACTGTGCCCTTTAAAGGCAACCCATTGTTCAATCACATTTTGTTTTCCAAAACTTAATTTCAATATATCTAGTCAGATCCATTCCTACCCTATTGAGGTTGACTTTCGCCCAATCAATTATTCCTACTCTGGAATGTTCCTTGTCCTTTTTCATAGACTTTCCTTTATGATGCAATATCCCCTAAATGTTCCTCTACTGAGACTTGATCTGCTTGATCCATCTCATTCCCAAGAATATGTTGCACTAGAAACATGCTGTTGTATAAAATTCTCCTGAACACTGTTAGAATTCTTGCACTTTTCTATGCTTCACACTATTTCTAACCCAGTCTAGTTCAGTTTAAGAAACCTAGTCAGCAGGATTGAGTCCGTACTGTATGAATCTATCACTAGCTCCTGCCAGACACAGTCGTTTATATATTAGTGGTTGGATTTATTCCAAAGCTTTGAATTAACCCTTGCAGGCAAACTGCTGCAGACAACAGTGCCCTAAACTTTTATTTCCTTATTTTGAGTATTATACAATTCTTAAGTAGGTAAATCAAGCTTACCACTATCTCCTCCCACCCATCCTGACCACAAGTCTTTGACTTCACACATTCTTCTTGGTTCAGATGGATAGCTGGTCTCTTGCTTGAGGTTGTGTGACTGGTGGATCTTTTACTTCTGGAAATGACTTTTGTCAAATGTTTTTTGGTGTTGCTGATGAGGTATCTTTGATTTCCTCAAAGCACGTAAAGTTACCAGATAGGTTTATTTTAACCAAGGTTATTTTGTTTGGTTTTGTTGTCATTAGTGGCATTGGCTGTGTTGTGTTGGCAGTCACTTATCTAAATAGCTGTGGTCCCTGGACCAGTTCTCTTCAGAGTTCACTAATGGTTTCAGATGTTCAGTTGGTGGTTCTACCCAGGTTTTCTGGAAGTCAAAGCTTGAATATTTTCCATAGGTATGGAACAAGTAAACAGCTTCCACAGTTCAGAGGAAATTTTTTTAAAATATATTGGTAATATGAATCAGTTGTTTAATACCAATGTGGCCAATCTCAGCTTGTGTTTGTTTCTTTCTGGGTTTATTCAGCTTTTTTTGAGATTAGTAATGTCTTCTTGCTATTTTTTTCTTGCTGACATATGTAAAGTTGGTCAATGGCACATGTCTTCTCGGATGGTTAGAATTCACGATACATATTAATGATTTGGATGAGGGAACAAAATGTAACATCTCAAAGTTTGCAGATGATACCAAGTTGGATGGGAGGGTGAAATGCGATGGGGATGCAGAGATCCTTCAGCATGATCTGGACAGGTTGGTGAGTGGGCAAATCAATGGCAGGTGGAACATAATTTGGATAAATGTGAGGTTATTCACTTTGAAAGCAAAAACAAGACTGTAGATTACTACCTGAATGTCTGTAAATTGGGAGAAGGAAATGTGCAGAGAGAACTGGGAGTCCTTGTACACCAGTCGCTGAAGATAAGCATGCAGGTGCAGCAGGTGGTAAAGAAGGCAAATGGTATGTTGGCCTTCATTGCAAGAGGTTTCGAGTGCAGGAGCAGGGATGTGTTGTTGCAGTTGTACAGGGCCTTGGTGAGACCACACCTAGAATATTGTGTGCAGTTTTGGTCTCTTTTTCTGAGGAAGGATGCTCTTGCTCTCGAGGGAATGCAGCAAAGGTTTGCCAGGCTAATTCCAGGGATGACAGACTGACATATGAGGAAAGATTGAGTAGGTTGGGATTGTTTTCGCTAGAGTTCAGACAAATGAGGGAGACATCTCATAAAGACTTATAAAATTCTAACAGGACTAAACAGGGTAGATGCAGGGAGGATGATCCTGATGGTGGGTGCTTCCAGAACCAAGGGTCATAGTCTGAGAATTTGGGGTAAACTATTTAGGACGGAGATGGGGAGACATTTCTTCACCCAAAGAGTGGTGATCCTGTGGAATTCATTACCACTGGAAGTAGTTGATGCCAAAACATTGAATGTATTCAAGAGGTGGCTAAATATAGTATTTGGGGCGAATTGGGTTAAAGGTTATGCGAAGAAAGCAGGGTTATGCTATTGAGCTGGATGATCATAATCGTGATGAATGGTGGAGCAGGCTCAAAGGGTCAAATGGCCTCCTCCTGCTCCTATCTTTTATGTTTCTGTGCATGTTTAATTCTCCTTCAAATTTTCTGGAGGCATATATTAGGTGTCAACATTTTTCTCTAACCATGTTTGGAATAAAGTATTGACTTCTTTACAAGTGTAACTAGCATTGTTTCTGTGGTTAAAGATTGCTTCTTATTAATGCATTGTTTTAAAATTTCTTGAAAAAGTGATATTTTTATGACTGAGCTGGATACTGATTTTATCTGTGCATTTTTTGTTTGCTTCACATCTTGGATAGTTACTTCCAGCAACAAAGAATTTAAACACTTTTTACCTCATGATTGCATGAAATGTTCATATTATATGAAGTTGATATGATCTGAGGTCTTCTGCAGTAAATTTATCCTTCTGTTCTCCAGAATGTTTCACGAGCTGAATGTTATTTCCAATGCAACATCTTCCTTTTGATTGTAAAAATCTGAAAGGAGATAAATCAGAAATTCCAATAACAATAATTAGTTCTGGCTGTAATGCTCCATATTCGCAAGATTGAGACAACATGTAAAGATCACTGATGAAATTGTTAATAAGTTTTCCAGGAAATGCTAAACTTTTATTGAGTCTCGTTTCTTTCCCAAATACAATTGGTTCTTAAAACAAAATAGTTGTCAAATACTTTTAAGACATCGAAGGTATCAATATCGTTTTTGACATTTTGACACTTTGACAAGCAACTTTGCAACAAATGCTTTGCTGGATAATGACTCAGATCTTCTCCTTTCTGATTTTAGCAAGACTCTCTTTAGTTCTCACCAATCTCCCCTGGTTCTGGCTGACTTAAGACTTTAGGAAAATGTTACTGTGCTGCTGGAGCATTTCCAGTTTTAAAACAACTGTCTGCTGTCACTGTTGCTGCTTGCTGGCTTGCTGCTCCTTATTTAAAATGTTTGAATTCTTGAAGAGATGTCATTGTGTTGTCCTGAAACTATTCTTCATTCTTCTCTTGCAATTTCTCAATTTCTTTGTACTGCTGGTGTTTTCTTCTTGTTGGAGAGCAGTCTGCATTGCTGGTCACTAGGCTACATGTAATAACATAAAGTCATCATAGTCCCAGATGAGCACTGGGCTGCTCTCATTCCAGATTTCAATAAACTGTTTATAAGACCATGGGACATTGGGGCAGAAGTAGGCTGTTCTGCCAATTAAGTCTGCTTCATTGTTCAATAAGATCGGATTGATCTGATGATCCTCAATTCCACTTTCTTGTATTTTCTCCAAACCCTTGATTCCCATAATAGTTAAAAATCTGACTGTCTCCGTCTTGAATATAATTAATTGCCCAACCTCAACAGCCTTCTATGGTAAAGAATTCCGCAGATTTACTACTTTCTGAGAGAAGAAATTGCTCCTCATCTCTATCTTAAATGGGTTATTCCTTAGTGTTACACAGGAGCAAACAACCTCTCAGCATCTACACTGTCAAGTCCCTGAAAAACTTGGTATGTTTCAGTAAGGTCTCCTCTCATTCTTCTAAACTCCAATAAGAACAGACCCAACCTACTTAACCACTCCTCTACGAAAATCTCTCAATACCCCGGATCTCTGGACTGCCTTCAATGCCAGTATATTTTTCCTGAGATAATGGGACCAAAACTGCTCACGGTATTCTAGGTGTGATGTGAATAGTGTCCTGTATAGTTTTAGTAAGTTTATTTTTATGATCCATTCCTTTGAAATAAAGGCCGAGGGTCCATTGCTTTCCCTATGACCCTCTGAGCTTGGATGCCAGCTTTTTGTAATTTGGTGCACTAGGACGCCCAAATCCCTGTGGGCTGCAGCTCTTCTATTCTCTTGCAAAAGTGCATAATCTCACTTTCACATATCATATTCTCCTCTAAGAACTTGTGCTGACTTTACTTGATTAAATCATGTATTTCTAAATGCTCTGCTGCATAATACCATAGACAATTGTATTTTCCCAAATACCAAGGTTAAGCTGACTGGCATAAAGGTGCCTGTTTTATTTATATCCCACTACTTTTGAATAAGAATGTAACATTGACAGTTTTCCAACCACCTGGGACTTTTCCAGAAACTAAAGATTCTTGGAAGATTACTGTCAGTGCATCCATTATCCCTCCTGTTATTGCTTTAAAATCCTACAATGCATCGAATAGGGTCTAGGGGGCTTATTGCTCTTCAACGTCATCAGTACTTCTTTTTCTAGTGATAGTTACTTCTTAGCCCCCTCCCCTTAGCCCCTCAAATATTTTGTGGAATGCCATTGATATCCCCTACCACGAAGACGGATGCGAAGTACTTGTTCAACTCTTTGGCTATTTCATGGCTTCTCATTATCATTTTTCCAGCCTCATTTCCCAAGTGCCTATGTTCATTATTGCTTCTTCCTTCCTTTCTTAAAATTTGAAGCCATTCTTAGCGTCTACTTTTATGGTACTTGCTTATTTCCCTCATAGTTTATTTTTTCCCCTCTTCATTATATTTTTTGGTCGTCGTTTGTTGGCTCCTTAAAACTTCCTTAATGGTCTGAGTTTCCATTACTTTTTGTCACATTGTATGTTTCTTCCTTTCAATGTAATACCAGTTAACTTTTCTGCTTAACCATTGTTGGTTTGTCCCCTTCTTAGAATGCTTCTTCCTCACTGGGATATATCTTTTCTGCGAGTCATGACTATTTTTATATATGTCTGTCATTGTTTATCAACTTCATTTTTCACTAAACGTTTTTCCCAGGTCCATTCCAGCGAACTCTGCCCTCATTCCTTTGTAATTACACTAATTTCAGTTTAGCACAGTTCTCTCCTACCCAAGTTTCTAACTCTCAAACAAAATGCTAAACTTCACCATGTTATGGTCACTGTTCCCTAGACGATGTTTTATTCTGAGATCATTATTAAACCTACCTCATTGCATATTACCAGATGCAAAATAGTCAATGACTATTGGGCCCACAACTTATTGTTCTAGCAAATGGATACTGTTCTTTGCAGCAAAGACAGTTAAGGATGTCTCTTCTGGCCTGGAGAGGAACTTGGACTAGGAGGAAGAGGATCAGTTGACCTAGGTACCAACAACATAGGACTATGAGAAAGGTTCTACTGAAGATTAGGAGCTTCTCCAAGCTAAATTAGAAAGGACAACCACAAAGGCAGTAATCATAGAATTACTATTTGAGCCATGTGCAAATTTTCATTGGGTAAATAAGATTAGAGAGGTAAATGCATAGCTCATATTGGTGTGAGAGAAATGGATTCAGATTCATGGACCCCGAGGTCCCAAGGTCCATAGGCAAGACCTTTATTAAAAGTGGAATATGTCTGCAGAACATCCTTAACTTGCCTGCTCCTATGATGCTGCTTGACCTGCTGTGTTCATCCAGCCCCATGCTTGTTATTGTGGTCTGGATGGCTTGATCCACCAACTTTATTATGGTCACTTTTGTGTCAGTAAAGACATGCATGCATTCCCCCAAATATGCTGGCCTCTAATGCTGCTATGTTTCTTTTCTCTTCCTGCATCCCCCCTTCCCCCACCCCCACCACCTCCCTCACAACCTTCAATGGCACTCTGTACCATAATCAGTTCACTCAACTTTCCTGCAGTTTGTGCCCTTGTCCACACAAGAAACAAGAACCTCATACTTATTGGAAAGGGCACTGGTCATGGCTCTGCCAAAGCTAAATTCTGGGTCCCAATTCTACCCTTAATCACCATCATACCCTTGTGTCCCTGACCATAGACTGAGTTTGATATACTTAATCTAAGGGGTGTGACTGTCTGCTGAAACACAGAAGATGATCCCCCAGATGATGAGATCACCTGCTCAGAGTCCAGCTCATCGACACTGAGTCAATGTTGCTTGAGCAGCCAACACTTGCTGCAGATGTGATCACCAGGGACCACACCCATGTCCACTAGCTCCCACATAATACAGCTACAACCTTTTACCTGCCCAGTCATTCTGATTCTATTTCACTCTTTAATTTTGATGTTTTGAAGATGAGTGATGCCAATTTGCCACACACTTCTCCCAGTCTCAATACTATGTTCCTAATGCCTTAAATACTTCTCAGAGACATCATACTAACACTGCTATAATTATCGTTACCAGTGTCTGAGTAATTTCAAAGAACAGGGCCATCATTCTCAACCAAGCAGTTTGAATAACATTTTATGCTAATTAAAACAGGTAAACACTCCAATTTTTCTTGTATTATCTGCTCTATTTCTTTGCTTTGTTGGAACATCTTTAACCAGATGCTTTTCCAATTTTCTGGTTCGATTCAACATTAATCTAAGGTCTGGGGCAGGGTGGCGTGGTTTAATGGTTAAATTGGGTTATAACCATGAGTGCTTTGTTTTGCACAGATAAGTTGATATTGTGTATGGATATGGGTAACAGGAAGTGTTCCCTCCTGTTCTAGTCATTTCAGTGGGCTGAAAACAGCAGGTAGACATTGAAATAGAACATAACATGAACCTATTTTACTATTGTGACATTGTTTGTAATGCAGTGGTACCCCATTTGAAAGTACATGTACTTTGCACAGATTATTCCCACTTCTGGCCACAGGTGGGTGATTCTTAATTCAGAGCAAAGCCACAAACTGGTCATTCCAGATTCCTAACAATACTCCTCACACTGAAGAAGGTTTTCAAAGATTATGAAAGGATCTTGATCAAATGGGTCATAGGGCTGAAAAATGTTAGATGAAGTTCAATTTGGATAAATGTGAGGTATTGCATTTTGGTACAACAAACAAGGGCAGAACTTCTATAACACTATCCAAGGCCCCACCATTAATTGCATAACAGAGGGATCTAGGGGTTCAGGTACATAACTCTTTGAAGTGTGCATCACATATAGACAGGGTAGTTAAAAAAGTGTTTGGCATGCTTGCCTTCATTGCTCAGTCCTTTGAGTTTAGGAGTTGGTAAGTTGTGATGAGGTTGTACAGAACATTGGTGAGACATCTTCTGCAGTACTATGTCCATTTCTGATTGGCCAGTTATAAAAAGGATATTATTAAGCTGGAGATGGTTCAGAAGAGATTCACCAGGATGTTGCTGGGTATGGAAGGTTGGAGTTATAAGGAAAGGCTGCATAGGTTGGGACTTTTTCCACTGGAAAGTAGGAAGTTGAGAGGTGAACTTAAAGTGATCATGAGGGGTAGAGGTAGGGTTAATAGTGGGTGTCTTTTTCCTAGGATTGGGGATTTCAATACTAGGGGGCATGTTCTTGAGGTGAGAGGAGACAGGTTTTAAAAAGACATGAAGGGCAACTTCTTTACATGGAGCATTGTTTGCATGTGGAATGACCTTCCCGAGGAAATGGTGGAAGCAGGCACAGTTACAATATTTAAAAGATTTGTAGAGATATGGGCCAGGACCAGGTAAGTGGGAATATTTTAGTTTGGGATTATGTTCGGCATGGACTGGAAGGTCTGTTTCTGTGTTGCGTGACTCTATAATAGCACAAATGGATCCAATACGTGGTGACATTCATTCCATCCACTGTTTGGAAGGGACCCATCCTTTGGTTTAAAAGCATGTTCATTCATTAAATAGTTTGGGAATGTAGTCACATTTACCCCTGATTTACTCAGTTGGCTGGACCTTTACATCAAATTCCTTTCTATTTGCTGTTGACACCGCCCAGCATATTGGCCCCCAAATTAATTTCTCATTGTATTCTACCATCATCTCCAGCTATTTTTCTGACTGGCTGCCTCTTGAAGGAATGGGGCAAAAGTGAATATTAGTAAGTGGGAGGCTCCCCATTAGTCTTGGCTCATTACTCCTAAGTATGGCTGATAGTGTGGTGCAACGCAGGGCTGTCAGTCACGTGGATAATATATTAATCCATTCTGTTGGGGGTCTGCAGAGACTTTCTCAACTTTGTTTTGATGGTTTGGTTGCTCCTCCCTACTACCTTTGACGTATGAGAGTGATTTTCTTAAGGCGTTTAAGTTTCAATAATAGCTTCTCAGTGAAATATAAGCGAAGTAGCTATCGACCTGAAGTGATTGCCCTCATCTGCCGACAACCTCCCACAGCAGTAGTTACATTGCAGTGACGCCTATGCTCACTTTATAGGGAAAGGTCTCCAGCCATTTTATGAATGTGTCTATCAACAGCAGACAGAACCTGTATCTAAGTGTAATGGTGAGGGCTAATAAAATCTACCTGGATGTATGCCCAGAGCAGGGCATTATTCGTAATAAGATTCAAGAACTGTAGTAAGATAACCTGGTGTAAAGCTGGATGAACACAGCAGGCCAAACAGCATCAGAGGAGCAGGAAAGCTGACGTTTCGGGTCGAGACCCTTCTTCAGAAATTTTCTGAAGGGTCTCGACCTGAAACGTCAGCTTCCCTGCTCCTCTGATGCTGCTTGACCTGCTGTGTTCATCCAGCTTTACACCGTGTTATCTCAGATTCTCCAGCATTGACAGTTCCTACTATCTCTCTCAAGAACTGTAGTGGTTGTTTGTGTTTTTGTTTGAGGAAGAGTAGACACTTTTAAGACTTGGCTTCAAAAGCCACCTAACAGTCTGGACAGCAGGTCATAGTGGAGACCTTCACCAGTAAAACCATCAACAAATAGTATTCTCTGGTAGGGGGAGCATGCAACAATTGATCTTTCACATTTGAGTGAACCTAGACAACCCAGTGATACATTTATTGATGGAGTTGGTGGTTGAAATCATTCTGAGAGACAACATTGGGTAGAACAGCAAGATCGGAACCGACTCTTCTCGTACCACATAAAAACAGTGGAAGGGGGTTATACGTGGCCTGCAAAAAAAGGCAGATCATCCACTGGGCCAATCGTTGATAAGGGCAATGGTTCAGCCTCTAGGGTCTTTGACCAGAGTCTCTGCAGCAGTTTGGTTGTAGTCTAGTATGGAATTGCATTTGGCAAGGGGCTCTGTGGAGTAGAAATTTGTCCTAACCTTACCTACAGAGGTGAGATCTATTCAACCATGCAGCACCTCATGATGATTTTATGAAGGCATCATGTCTTTTATATAAAGATTTACTACCAATTGTGAAAAATCTACCTTATGTACAGTGGCGGGTTAGGGAAGGGTTAAATGACATAGACACTATCCAACTACTGCTTTGAGAACTAGTAACCTCAATCAACTTGGCTACCTCACACGGGGTGGGGGGGATTGTATATCACCAAATAGTTTAATTCAGCACAACAATGGCAAAGCTGATGCGCAATGTGCCAGACCGATGGAATGGGCATTCATCAAAAAAATTTGTGGCACTTCAACTGGATCAATTTAGATTGGAGAGTTTTGGAAATCCAATGCAGGAAGAGGCAGCCTACCGTGCATGAGGTATGAAGCAACAGAATAATCCAGATTGTGCGTGGTCAGCTCCAGAGGCTCAGTCTGGCTGATGAAACAAGTGTGTCTGCTGCTCGAAAGAGTATGTAGACAATAGTGTATCACTTTATCGAAACCAGTGATGTTGGCAAGATGTTTGATGGTCGAGGACATCGCTAACAAGTGTCTCAAATCGGGGACCAATTTGCCCCCAAACCTGAACTCTGGAAGCATACACAGTAAGAATTAGCTGCCTCTTTTGTCAAAGGACAGTTGCCAATCTGTTCTCCATAGCTCTGGCTTACTTATAAAAGATTTCAGGCAGGTTTAGCATTCTAAGATATATTCTCTACAATGCACGGCTGCCTTAGTGCACTTCCACGTCAGGCAGATTTTGTAAACATGTACAATTGATTGCAACTTATTGCATTTGGTTATTAAAAGATTGGTCTGCTTATATTGAAACTATCAAGGTTAACAAATTAGTGACTAGTAAGTCCAGATCTATCATTGTGGCCAGAGTGAATTTCGGGTTGTTATTAATTCTACGGATGTCGTAATTCCAGACATGAGACTGCCATATAATCAATATCAAGTATTCAGTGATGTGATGGGCTTCTGATTGTTTGATCATCTTAGTGATATAGTCAGATTCTGTTTACAGATGCCAATATCAATCACAATGATATTCATCTGAAGGTCTCTTATTATACTACAGAATTGTTTCATAGAATTTCAAAATATGTGATTGTTAACAGATTCTGTTATAAAATTGATTTTTAACTCGAGGGAGGATCAACAATTGACAGTTTAGATTTGACATTTTGAAAGGCTGTAAGTAAACAAGAAGCTAAGATTTATTTCTGAATTTACTGCCTCAGGAAATGTGCAAGTTTATGAAGGTAAAAATGCTGACTTTTAGAAAAACTACAATTCACCAAGCAACTACTCTTGTATTGCTGAATGCAAAATGTACTAATGCTCAGTACATAAAATTATCAGAAGGAAAATCACACATTGACAAATTAACCCCAAGCTTCTTTTAAACAGAGGCAGATCAGATTTTCTGTTCATCTTTTGGAGACATAGTCTTTTGAACCAAATGGCATTGATGACTAGGAAGAGGTGCAGCAGTTTAGAGAAGTTAACTGCAGACATCAAACATCATAGGTGATATGAATTTAAAACAGTGCCTTCCAAAAGAAAAGACTTGACCCATTTAAAGTTATTTATTGCCTAGGAACAGGGTGCATGAAATGGGACAAATTTGCAGATTTTTCAAGCAGTTGTCTTTAATGTAAACCAAGTCTGGGCACAACTCACTTCTGAAATCGGAATTAATAAGATTAATTGGAAGGAATTATTACTTTGGGCAACGAAAGAGGGAAAAAGACTGAAGTTTATGGAGATGGTCAAATTTTCATTGAGAAGGGAATTTGTGTGGTTCCTAGTAGCAAGGAGAAATGTTTTGTCTGTGTTTAATTTTATTTCCATAAAACAAGACCAGGTCAGCCCAATAGTGCTAATTTGGAATTATTTTGAAATGATAAAAACAGGATGAGGTGCAATATAGCAAGTCATATTCAGGGGAAAACAGCTCCTTTAAAATAAAAATGGTATTTCATAATTTAGATCAACTAAGGAGCTTGCTTGATGTTTTAAAAATGTGATCATATTGGATTGGGCGTAAAAATTCCTCTTTTGAATGAAAAGAATAGCCATTACTGTTGTATTGATGGAAAAAGTAATTCAGAAAATAAATTAGAAACAGAACACACCAAATGGGATTTTTTTTCTAAAATTTGATTTTAGCTGAATTATAATGAATAATCCTGGAGCAATTGAAGAAAATATATTCATCGAAAATCAATGTACATTCTAGTCAGTCAGCAAAGTTGAGTTAATTAATTCATAGCTTTCTCCTACTGACACTGTGTCCAGATTTGACATAGATTTTGTCTATACTGAACAAAAAGGAAAACACGTGATATCCAGGGCACCAGCTCAGACATGGAGATTTTGCACCTAGAGGGGATCACTTGAGAGACAAGAAAACTTCATACCAGATGTCATACGTGACAGGGTATTGCAGCACTGTTGGAAATGTGATTTGTCACAACTACATATTAAAATCCATAGTATGTTCACACTGAAGCTTGTGTTTCAAATACAATTATCAGTAGCACAACATGAACCAGTTAACATAGCTCAGGATAGTGAGGAGAGTTTTCAAATCAAGGCATGACATACAATCCATTGACAAACTAACTGAAATAATGAGCATAGAGTCAACACACTGGAAACCTTCATGAAGTCAAGTAAGTGATTAAGGAGGACATTGACGATGCTACCAATGACACACATGCAACAAAAGTAGTACTGCAAAATGTGCTAGATATTCAAATCCCTCCCTGGCTTCACAAAATGAAACAGTAACATAATTTACCAAAACATTTGGTACCATCAGCAAAAGGCACAAAGACTAAACATGCTGCAAGACATCAGGTAAGGAATGTGTTTATTTTCTGTATGTCACCATTGAAAACAGATCATTTAAAAATCAAATTGTATAACTGTAAATTTTAAGAGACTTTGTTCCAAGAGGTTCAGAAAGAATCATGAAAACAAACTGTTTTCAGGTTGAGCTTGTAGATCAGATTATTAGACAATCACTTTGCACATTTGAAATCATAAATAAATAACCAACCTACTTACAGCAACTTCCACACAGTTATTGAGTTAGACTTTGTCAAAGAGGTTGTGGGTTTCCACAAAAACTACAACTGCCACGCAGTGCAAGATTATGTTAGCCTATTTTTACAGGCCACCCTTTTCTTACTCCCCTGTTCTAGTTAACTGTACACAAATCCCATTTGCACAGATAATGCGTTTCCTTTCTTTTAAATGCAACAGCTATGGAAGGATAGAAATTATACACAAAGAGCCAACAGACTCCATCTTTGACTGGAAGTTGGTTTCACCCAAATCTCCAAAAAGACAACTTGTCACCATTAACCTCAGTTGGAAAGATTTTCTGCATATGGCTTTAGTAAGCTGGGATGGTGAGAGGAGTGAGATTAATTTGTACTAGAGATATTAGAGAAAAGGTTGTGATCCTGCTCATTCCTAAATAATACACTTCTTTCATGGTAAGCTAAAGAAGATATACCTCACTACTTAAGTAACCAAGGATAATGCAAGATTCACCAATTGTTTCCAGTAACAGATTGTAAGCTGATGGGTCTGGTGCAAAAAGCATTGTTGTTTCAGTTTTAAGATATTATTTCACTGTCGGAACAGTGTTTACAGAAGGTCAGGGATTCAGAGTACACAAAAACACTTCACTACACAAAAGGAACATAAAATTAGAAGTTAACAAAACAAAGTTCTACAATTAACAAAATCCATTTGCGTCAAAGAGGTACAACATGATTATTCAAAATTTCAGGACTTGAAATAGAGGTAATTTTCTATAAGAACCCAATATCAGGACCCACTAATTATAAGGGTTGCAGGTTATTTCATAGTGCGTGAAAACTGCAACCTTCAAGTATAACTTTATAGTCTAGCTGTGAAATGTGTTATCAGTGTTTAAAGTACTGAATTGGGGTTTCTAAACAGTTTGTTATGCAGAATAGCAGCTGCTCTCATTAAGGTATTTTACAAAGCAACAAATAACATCTAACAATTCAATCAAAAGTGATAGCATGCAGATTTTTAAACTTTTCTGGATAAAACCATATATTTCCCAACAAACAGGATTTTGAAAGAACTAACGCCATGTGGATCAGCCACCTTCATTCTTTGCTTAGTATTGCAAATGTCACCGCGGCACTTTTGAATAAACTGTGATTCACTGCAGATGCGTTATTCTTGATTGTTTACCACACAATTTTAAGGAAATAGGGTTAGTGTCACTGAATATTATTCCTAATTTTATTTGATTAGTTTTATTCATTACCATTGCACAACAGTTCTCATGAAATCTAGAAGTTTAAAAAAACATTTATTTCAAGCTCAGATTTTTTTTTAAATTAGCGAGAAGTATTCTTCCCTTTGTTCCATTCGCAACTCTTTTCCTCTAAGCCACTACTCATAATTAAGGCAAAATCTATTCCATTCTAATGCAGAAGGTTCTGTAGCATTGCTGTGGCATAAGTGGGTCTGGCTTGCTTGCTCTCAATTGCATTGCGGAGATATGTGACTCCACCACAACGCTCCCACACTTCTTCAAACTGCCGCGGTAGGATTTCAGCTCCCCGCTTCCGAGTGAGCCCCGTCTCATCCAGGCTTAGCTCACACATCTCCATGTCATCCTTACCTAAAATATAATGCAGAAATACTTCATGAAACCTACATGAAAGGAGAAAGCTGATCTTTCTATTGAGGTTAGTGAGGAGGTGTGATCAATCCTAGAAAGTGTGAAGGTAGATAAATCCCCTGGGCCAGATAGGATTTTTCCGAGGATTCTCTCGGAAGCTAGGGAGGAGATGGCGGAGCCTTTAGCCTTGATCTTTGAGTCGTCATTGTCTACTGGTATAGTACCAGAGGACTGGAGGATTGCAAATGTTGTGCCCTTGTTCAAGAAGGGCAGTAGAGATGACCTAGGTAATTATAGATTAGTGAGCCTTACATCTGTTGTAGGAAAAGTTTTGGAAAGGATTATAAGAGATAGGATTTATAATCATCTAGCAAGCAACAATTTGATTGGAGATAGTCAACATGGATTCATCAAGGGCAGGTCGTATCTCACAAACCTCATTGAGTTTTTTGAGAAGGTGACCAAGCACTTGGATGAGGGTAGGGCAGTTGACGTGGTGTACATGGACTTCAGTAAAGCCTTTGATAAGGTTCCACATGGTAGGCTATTGGAGAAAATGCAGAGGCATGGGATTGAGGGAGATTTAGCAGTTTGGATTAGAAACTGGCTTTCTGAAAGAAGGCAAAGAGTGGTGGTTGATGGAAAATATTCAGCCTGGAGTCTGGTTACTAGTGGTGTGCCACAAGGATCTGTTTTGGGACCACTGCTGTCTGTCATTTTTATAAATGACATGGACGCAGACATAGGTGGATGGGTTAGTAAGTTTGCAGATGACACGAAAGTCGGTGGAGTGGTGGACAGTGTGGAAGAATGTTGCAGGTTACAGGGAGACTTGGATAAACTGCAGAATTGGGCTGAAAGGTGGCAAATGGAGTTCAATGCAGATAAATGTGAGGTGATGCACTTTGGGAAGAATAATAGGAAGGCAGAATACTGGGTCAATGGAAAGATTCTTGGTAGTGTAGATGTGCAGAGGGATCTTAGATCCCTGAGGGTACAAAGATCCCTGAAAGTTGCCACCCAGGTTGATAGTGCTGTTAAGAAGGCATACAGTGTGTTAGGTTTCATTGGTAGAGGGATTGAGTTCCGGAGCCGTGATGTCATGCTGCAACTGTACAAAACGCTAGTGCAGCCTCACTTGGAATATCGCGTACAGTTCTGGTCGCCCCATTACAGGAAGGATGTGGAAGCATTGGAGAAGGTGCAGAGGAGATTTACCAGGATGTTGCCTGGTCTGGAGTGAAGGTCTTATGAGGAAAGGCTGAGGGACTTGGGTCTGTTCTCATTGGAGAGAAGAAGGCTAAGAGGGGATTTAATAGAGACACACAAGGTGATCAGAGGAATAGATAGGGTGGACAGTGAGAGTCTTTTTCCTAGGATGATGACGTCGGCTAGTACGAGGGGGCATAGCTGCAAATTGAGGGGTGATAGATTTAAGACAGATGTCAGAGGCAGGTTCTTTACTCTGAGTGGTAAGGGCATGGAATGCCCTGCCTGCCAATGTAGTTAACTCAGCCACATTAGGGGCATTTAAACAGTCCTTGGATAAGCATATGGATGATGATGGGATCGTGTAGGGGGATGGGCTTAGATTAGTTCACAGGTCGGCGCAACATCGAGGGCCGAAGGGCCTGTTCTGTGCTGTATTGTTCTATGTTCTATGTTCTTTTCGAGAAAGAAACAAATGCAGGTAGCAAATCCTAAAAGCAGTAACATTAGATCCCAAGGTTTGAACATACCTTTATATGGCATTTAATAAAACTTAAAAGTTTCTCTACTGGCTAAATGTCAGCATGCCAACAACGCAATCAAGGATAATCATATAAATCTAGTGATTAATAGTGAACCTGACTTTGTATTATGCCTCCATGTGAAATAAAATCTAGGCAATAGTAACCACAATTTATACTGGGATGAAATGTTGAAAATTACAGTTAATTGTTCACCAGGATGAATGCAGAATTCAACTGAAGGGGGTGGGGCCTGTGGTACAGTGGTTCTGTCCTTACCTTTGTGCCAGGAGGCCTGGATTCAAGTTCCATCTGCTCCAAAGGTGAGTCATCGAATGTCTGAATAGGTTGATTAGAAACTATTTACAAATCAAATGATTTTAAGACTGACAGCACCGATTGGTGCCACCTTGGAGTGATCTCTACTTGTTGTTTATCAGCTCAAGCCTGAATTCTTTTTCCAGGTCTTACTGCATGCCAACACAAACTGCTTCAGAATCTGAAGAGTTTCAAACTTCATTGAACACTCTGGAATCATCAGCAAGTATCTGGAATTCCCACCTTGTGTTGAAGGAAGGTCATTGATAAAGCAGCTGAAAATGGTTGGAGCCTGAACATGGTCCTGATTGACAGTAACATCCTGGTTGGCCTAAACAACTAACAGCATTTCCCTCTATATTAGGTATGACTAACCAACAGGGAAGTTTTACCCTCGACTCCCATCGATTTCAATTTTGCTAGGGGTTCTCGGTAGCAATTTTGATGACATCCTTCATCACTTGATTGATGATTGACAGTATACTTGTGGGAGGGGCAGGTAATTAACTAGACTGGAGTTGTGATGCTTTTTGCAGGAATGACATATAGGTCACATTCCTTACTGTCGGGTAGATGTCAGTGTTGAGCTGTATTGGAACCTTTGGGACTTGGGGTACAACTAGTTCTGGAGTACCATGTCTTTAGCATAACATTCAAGGCATTGTCAGGGTACATAGCCTTCACTCTATTGCGGGCCCTCAGCTCTTTCTTGATATCTTATAGAGTGTATTGAATTGGGTGAACACTGGCATCTGTACAGCCATGGACTTTGAGAGAATGCCAAGAAAGGTCTTGTTTGAGATGTCACCAAGATGATGGTCAAGGGGAGCCCAGTTGATTTAGAAAGCTTAGACAAGGTCCCATGTGAGGTTGCTCTGCAGGATTAAAGCCTGTGGTATTAGTGGTGACATATTGAGGTCCACAAGGACGACACTGGAACAAAATAGTGATAGATGGAATGGATCTGTTTGGAGACTGGTAACAGCTAGTATTAATATCATTGCCATTCATGCTTATTGATTATTTATATGTTACTTTTTGGTGTAGAATCTAATATTTACAGATGATATGAAGTGGTAGGACTGTAGACAATGCTCCAGTATTTTAGGCAAACAGGAGATCAGGCTATTTAAAAAGAACAGAAAATATGCATACTCTAGAACAGTACAGGGTTATAAATGAGAACACAATAATATTAAACCATCTTTCATGTGGAAAAAAACATTAAAGAAGGTAGAGGAAGATGGATCTGGGCATTTTAAGAAATAGATCTCTAAAAAGGTCCATGAACACTCATTTAAAAATAGCTAGAGGACATACAGCAAAAACAGTAAAAAGAAAACTTTCACCCTACTTTTTAATTTAAAATTTTACTTCCACCAGGCATATTACAGTGCACTTGTTTTATTGGCACCAAGATGCTTCCATACCAACTATTCAAGGATACAATTAATCTGCCAAACCAGACACAAGCCGAGGAAGGGTCACCGGAACCAAACGTTAACTGATTTTTCTTCATAGATGCTGCCAGACCTGCTGAGCTTTACCAGGAATTTCTGTTTTTGTTACAAGCTTGTGTCAAATGGATTAGAGATGAGGCTTTATAATAATAACTATCAAATGCAAAGGTTTGTATAAAGCAGAGTTCATGCATACAGTTCACAGAAAGACATGACAGAGCTGTCACACCCCAAAACACCTACCAGCTACCAGGAGTATGGGGGCTTTGTCTGGGTGCAATTCCATCTGACGTGCAATCCATGGTCCATCAAAATGGGCATACCACCAACCTTTCTTCTTGTTCTGGGGATCTTTGTATTGGTCAGCTGGACGGATAAATGGGATGCGGAAATAGCGCTGTGTCCGATTCTGAGTGATCTCCTGCTGCCTAGCTTGTAACTGAGGGGGATTCTGCTGAGCTGTTACAAATGAATAAGAATATTTCATGACAATATGGGTCAGACATACACTTCAGAATTAAACTGGCAGCCGTAAGCAGAAATGAAAATCTTCAATAATGTTGAAACAGCAGACTTCCCAACCCCTTCAATCCCACAATTACTGTTTATTAATTATAGCTTTTGGAAAACATATAACTTGTACTTCATTTTCTTAAAGCTTTAACACAAAAAGAACCATCCCAAGCTGCTTTAGAGGTTGAATCAGAAGAGACCATCAACTGGCACAAAAAAAATTTGTTAAATAGAAAGTTATTGAAAATAAAAAGAAAATGTGCATTTACCAGGTACTTTTCATGATTTCAGAACAGCCAAAGCTTTCCAGTCAATTAAGTTTGTTCAACGCATAGTGCACTGTTTTGGTCTAAGAAATGTCAAGTTCAAAATGCTCCAAACAACGTGAAATAAGAATCGAATCTTTTACTTTTAGAGTGATGTCTATTGAAAGATAAGTATTGGCCAAGACACAGGGAAGAAATTTACGATATTGATCCAAAGTAAGAAGACCAAGGAGACACAGGGAAGCAAGCAGAGTGGGAAGTCCAAAAATAAGGAGAGCAGCAAATACTAAAGTGATCCACAGACCAATCATCAAAAAGCCATGTGTAAATAGGATCCACATATTGATAAGTTCAAATTTCATTATGTGCTCAATTACTATGGTGCTTACCATAATCAGTGATTGATTTTGGAGCTCGTTGTTCTGCTTCAGTATTGCGCTTTTTGTTCCTGGACTTCCAGGCATGGTAAACCTTCAGCCGCCGATGGAATTCCTCCCTGCATGCTGCCAACAGCTCAATATCTGCAGTAACATACATGATTGAGTATAGTCAGATTCTTCAAAAAAGGACAGGGGACGTATTCCTTCAAGGAAGATCTCATTCTTCACTGACATCCAACCAGGAAGAGTTCCCCTGTTGATCATTACTGAAAGTGCAATAATGAGAGGGGAATTTTCCCAAATTGATGAGACAGGCAAGTTCTTGCAGAATTTTGCATCTACAACATTGAACTGAAGGAAACCAAAGCTGATCTAAAATTGCATGTTGGATGAGCAGTTTAATAGGGGAGGCGGTCAAGAAACCCAGACGAGATGCAAAACCGAGTGTTTTGCAACAAACCTGTGGAATTTAATTGCGTATCTGCAGATGTTATGAGAATGGTAATGAGAAGGGAAGGCCAAAGACGAATCGCTGGGGATCCAGAAACAATGAAGCAGCTCTGACTATTACTGTGTAATGGACATTAGAACGGAGCAAGAGGCAGTTCCATTTAGCTAGAAAAGGTGGAAAAGGGCATAGAAATAAGATGGAGTCATGTTGGCCATAGGTTACAGCAAGGATGAAAATGAGCAAAGGTTAATTCCCCACAATCACAGTCACATGTGTCACTTATGACTTTCATCAGGGCCTGGCAGATCTGTTGCTACGATGGAAACGATGATCAGTGATTCAACCAATATTATTGGAAATTTGGGCATGTTTTGGGGCATTTAACACACTGGAGGTGGAATCAGAGTTTCCAACAACACAGAGGTAGATGGGTTATTGATGACAATGGTTTTGAAAACAAAGGACATTGTCAGACAGAAGTTGGGAAGTCAGCATGTTCACAAGAACAGACTGAAAGCAGTAGGTGGTGTGTCTCAAAGGCAAGATGAGCAAGTGTGAGGGGGCACAATCATAAACAGTAGAAACTGAAGAAAGACAAGTTCAGTCTGGAGCAAGTGGAGCCTTTTGCAGTGATGAGGAACGCTATGAACTTATCACACGAGATAGTGGTAGTGAAGACAGATTTGGGGCAAAGAAATATAGCTTAATTAAACAGTCAGCAATCGAGAAAAATAAAGCAGAGGTCAAGTTATTCAATTTTCACAGTTAGCAGAGTACAGATTTTTACACAGCACAACGCAGTTCTTGTGATGACTGGCTAAACCCAATTACATGTCAGATACCTTCAAGGGTACACTTGAGATGAGAATGGGGTTTGGGGCATGCTAGACTTCTTGACCCTGGCTAGGGAATCAAATGTAAATGTGATCATAATAAAGCAGGTGCCACATCCGTATTGTGAGAAGGTAGTTTGGATTCAGAAAGTTAAGAAATCAAATGAAGAGGGTGCTCAGCGGAGCACATAACATTGTCCTGCTCTGTTAACTCAACACTATTACAAGTACACAGCTCTTCCTTGAGGTTTTCCCAGCCCAGTTGATGTTTTGAGAAAAAGGATTATTTTATTAAGAGTTTCCATCTCACTGAGGAGGTTAAAGCATATACACAGCAAACTGCTCTGAAAACACTGCTCATATTTTGACAGTTGTAGCAATAAGCGTCACCTCAGCTAAGACAATCCATAGTATTTTAAAACAAACAATATTCTAAATAGAAGAATGCATAACATTCTAAAAGAAAAAGTCAATTTGCCCAAGCTCCTAATGTTAAAAGACACTTTGGAAATAATCCAGGTTCCAGGAATTCACATTTTCGCCACAAAACTATCGAATTCTTTGATTAGTCATATCTGGTGTACTAGGTAGCTCTGAAATTCAACCGTGAGTATTTGAGAAGTATTGTTGATTGACAAACAAATATAGGAGGTAGATACATTACATTCTCCCCCCTTCAGTGGTAGAGGTAGCAGGTTCGTAAACAGGTTGATGGCTGTGGGGAATGAGGAATGCAAGGAGGTGGTCTCAGATAACCTAGTCTGTGACTGGGACAAAGGAACTAGATGCGTTAATAATGTGTAAGGGTGGAGAGGGAGAATTATAATTATAATAAGGATGGGGGAATTATAATTACATGGGGGAAGAAGTTTGGTGAAGACAGCTAGACGGTAAATTCGCAGTAAATCGTGAATTGGCCCCTTATACTCGTGAATCTGCAAAAATTTTGTTTTGTGGTCAGTAATGAAATCTAGAGTTCTAAAAGCTACAGAAAGATCGCCCACACTGTGCTTGTCTTACCTTTTCAAAAAACTCTCCCCCTCTAAAGAACTGTCTTGACATTGGATGCTAACAATAAAAAAAATCTAAAATTCTGGGTTACGCACACAGCCATTGAATTAGAATTTAGAATTTCATTTGTCACAAGTATAAGAGTTCAATGAAAAGTGTACAAAGTCACCGTTCACAGTGCTGTCTTAGATACAAGGTGCAACATCTCAGGTACAAGGTAGAAAAATAAAGAAATAAAAAGTTAAAAGCTCAGCATTACAGTCCTTCTTAAGTGCTCAGCCATGCTGGGCTTACAACCCCGCAGATGCCAGGAGACCACAGGCTGTCTGCTCCCAACACTGCTGCCCGTTGGGCTCACCAGATGTTCTGGACCTCAACAAGCCAAAGTCCTGATCTGGGCCCCCAGCATTTAACATGCTCCAGACCTCGACGAGCTGCAATGCCACTGACCACCAAAGTCTACTCCGTGACCCCAGCCGCTGCTATTCTCCAGACCCTGACAAAACCACGATGCTACTGCTACCTCCACGACTGAGCAACAGCCCTCTAATATAACTGCCCAATCCACCACCTCATTCAAGCAAACAGTCTAATTTTTGAACTATCATAGTTTCAGACTGAAGTAACAATGAATTGTGACTCCCGAAGAATGTGTCCACTGGATATTAATCTGCAACAGGTAACTTTGAAGCAGCGTAAGCTGTGTTGTTGATTCATACAGCACAAAAGAGGCCCTTTTGGCCAATTGGGTCTATACCAACCTATCTATACAATACTCACTTTCCAGCATTTGGTCCATAGGCCTGAATGTTATGACACTTCAAGGGCACTTCCAAGTACTTTTTAAAAGGTTGTGAAGTTTCCTGCCTCAACTATCCTCTCAGGCAGTGCATTCCAGATTTCCATCACTTTCTAACTGAAAAAAAATTCTCAAGTCCCCTCTAAACCTCCTGCCTTTCACCTTAAAATTGTGGCCATTTGTTATCGACCCTTCTATTACAGGGAATGACTGCTTCCCATTCACCTTCTTTATGCCCCTTAACCTTGTACACCTCAACTAGGTCCCGTCCCAGCCTTGTCTTCTCCAAAGAAAACAACCCATGCCTATTCAGCCTCTCTTCTTAGGGAAAATGCTCAAAGTCCTGATGCAAAAGTCCTCCTCCAGTGCAATCACATCTTATTTCTGTTATCATATGACTGTCATTCTTGTCTTTCTACTGTACATTGATAAAGCATAAATGATAGCAATTCTAAAAATTAGTTTAATGGAAATATACTGATATTAAACAAAGACAAAGACAATCTTTAGATAGGATGCACTGTCTTAAGTGAAAATAAATTGGGGCTTAAATGGGCTTGTGCCATGTACTGAAACTAATAGGACAACATTGTCAGATTGAGAGACTTCTTACCACAAGAGGTGTTGATGACATCTCGCAGTTCAGCATATTTCCATTTGGTGAGATCGTATTTCTTTGTGCCAGCAGCAGCCTTAGTAGCCTGGACCTCAGGACTTCTGTTGACAAGGAAGATAACCATGAGAATATGGCAAAAGAACCAACCCAGTGCCACCTGGGCATATAGTGCACAGACAATGGGAGAAGAGTTGGCTATTGCAATAGATTTTAAAATTTAATTTCCAACGGGGTGGAATATTTATCAGTGCAGAGAGAAACAGTTGACATTGAGACCAAAGACTCTTAACTTTGCATTTGAAGGGACTGGAAAATTATGCTTTTATGTTGTTATCACAAGGGGGAGGACGACAGAGTGGAACTGATAGTGAAGGTGCTCAGAACAAGACAGGAGTGCTAATAGTGGTAAAGGAGTGATTTAAACGTAAATAGGTATTAATGGCAGGTTTGGATAGTTGACAGTATGTCAGCTCTACTGAAACCAAGGGCAGCAAGCTTAAAAACAAGACGTGCAGGCAGGGGTGAATGAAAATGGATGACAGTATTGTTACTTTGGGCTTATTTAAATTCTGAGTCCTGATGGTTGCAACGTGCGTAAGCAAAAAAATGAGGTGCCGTTCTTCAAACTTACACTCAATTTTGCTGCTACACCACAGCAGGCTTAGGATGGAAACAATAGCATGGGAGAAAGATGTTTTATTGAAATGGCAAGCAACTGGAAGGTCAGGGTCTTTTTTACAGAGAGAAGCTTTACTACAAAATGGTCATCCTGTCTGTGTTTGATATTGTCAATATAAAGGAAGCTGCATTGTGCGCAATGAATGCAACAACAGACTAGATTGAAAGTAGTACAAGTAGATCACTGCTTCATTATGGAGGTATTTGGAGGCTTGGACATTGAGAAAGGAGAGGTAAAAAGTCAAGTATTTCACCTTCTGCAATTCCATGAGAAGATGCCAATTTGGAGGCAGAGGAGGTGGAGAGCAGTGTTAGGAGTGATGGAGGAGTGGATGAGGGTGTCAGGGAGGGAACTTCCTTGCAGAATACTGACAGTAGAGGACAGGGATGAGTTTGTGGTGGCAATCTGCTGCAAATGATGGAAATGTCAGGGGAGAATTCCTTGAATGTGGAGGCTGCTGTGGAAAGTGAGGACAAGGAGAACCCTGTTCTTGTTCTTGGATGGAGGGGAAGGGCGAGGACAGGAATGCAAACACAGCTGAGAGCCATGTCAACTCTGGAGGGAGGACGACTCCTTAGTTGAAGATAAAGGAGAACGCATTGGAGGCATTCCTATCGAAAGTGGAATCATCAGAATAGATGCAACAGAAGCAGAGAAATTGGGAGAATGGAATGGGGCCTTTGTAGGAAGGACAGTGTGAGATGTAATCAGGCTAACAGGGTAGTTGTTGGGCTTGTAGTGGATATCGAAGAGACTATTCTCAAGGTATGAAATCAGGGAAAGAGAATAAGATAGATGTGAAAGTGAGAGAAGGAATGAGGAAGACCACTGTTTGCAGAACAGTTTTTGATAGATTTGAAGTATAAGTTTGGAAATGCCAAAGGCTCTAGTTCTGGTGTGTGAACACAGACGTATCTATTGAGCTGGTTGTACTTTCTGCCAAATGAGACAAAATCTGCTCCCCCAAACAAATCACAAATCACACTGATATCTGCCTCTATGAATCCACTACAATTCAAACAAACAACCTCTTTGTTTCAGTTCCACACCACCACTAGAACATCTCTAATTGAAGACTAAAGATTCCATATTTAACTGTCAGAGATTTAACAATACATTACGATTAAGAAATCACCTTAAAATGTATGAACATAAAATGAAAAAGATCAAAGCAGCTCTAAATCTATCTGAAATGGTGATCATTAAAAAATGATTCTACGCTCCAAAGACTCTCAGGTGAAGTAAGCAAACCTCAGTCTCTTCATTACAGCTAAAAGGTAGTTCCAAAGAAGTGCAGAGTAATTGCCTAAACAGAAGGATTTCAGGAACATCAGCGAGTTGAAGGGCCAGTTATTCTTCTTTGGTGGTGCTGCTTGAGGGACAAGAATTGGCAAGGATATCAAGAACTCCCTGCCCTAACCAGCTCTTTAATCACATCCTGAGTTTCATGAAAGCCACTTGAACCATCAAGAACACTCTAGTTCTATTTGTATCCATTTAGTAGCAGTAATACTTCCAGCAAACAGAATTCCTCTATGTTGATGCTAATCTGAACTCTGTTTTTCGGGACACTAAACAAATGAACAACAATAGGCTAAGCTTTTATCAAGTTTCAAAAATGTGTTTAACCAGGAGTACTGACTGAAAAAGAGATTCACTGCAACCAACATCATGACACTCTAACTTTATTTAGGTCTAATGGATTCATTGCTCTTTCCTCAAAGTTTGGAATTAAGGATCCCACTGCTTGAACGATCCGCAGTAAGTAAATCTCTTCCCTGTACCACGCAGCATTATAGTAATCTAGCTGAGGTCCACTGCATTTTTCTATGTTGTTCGTTTCTTAAGAATGAGGCAGGTGGTACATTTTCACACACCATTTACACTAGAATATTATCTGGCCCCTATATTTGAAATGTGCTCATTATGAGGAGATCTGGCATCAGTGGAATGTTAAAATGCACATTCTGCACATGTGCCAGGTTTTCCTAGAAGAATTGTGGGACGTGGATGCTAGAGCAGCTTTGAAGGTTGCACTGCTTTTCCTTGGTCTAACCTTGAAGCAATGTTCAGAAGTAAAATTTTTAGTTTCACAGCTTTTATTGCTCCATCAATCCAAGGGAAAAACTTCCACAAAAAACAAAGGGGCTTGAGTGCATGATTCAACATTAATGAAGTTCTCGCTCTTTTAGGCAAGTTAAATCTCAATTAAACTTACTGTTAAAATAAAATCCAAAAGGCCCACCTGGAAAGGGAATCCAGTATATATTTGAAAATAAAAAAGAATTCTGAGATAAATGAGTGGGGAGTGGGATTAATTATATAGCTTTTTCAAAGAGTGACTACATGTACAATGTGAATATGTTGTTATAATTTTAACTTGTTGATCAAACAACAGAGGCTCATGACTCATTCTGGTTCAGTATCATAGATGTGAATCTCAAAAAACAGACCAGTAACTGTAATGAGAAAGATCAGGTCCAGTAACATTAGCATTCAAAAACAATGTACACCCATAGTTGGCTGCGGAAAAATTACACCAAGTTAGATAGGTTCTTTAACCTCAAATTCCCGATAAAATTTGTTGCCATGGATCTTACAAATTTGTATTCTGTTGTTACAAACCACAAACTAATTTTCCTATCATGGAGAAAATGGATTGCTCAACAGTGTCTCTTGTCAGCATGAGCTCAAGCTCCTTTACAAGAAGTTGATGTCGTGCACAGTGTTATATTAATTGGAAATATTTTTGGTACCATTTTCAAAAACGTTAAAGCAGCTAAAGCTTTGCAAATTGCTTTTTGGGAGAAAACAAAATTAACCCAGCATCCATTTAACCCAACTCCTAAGTGAGGCAGTACATTATATTATCTCATAATAGTTGTGAACAACAATATAAAGCAATACAATTAACTAGCTGATCAGTAAAGTTGCATTTGCACTTTCCACCAAGAGCCCCAGCCGAAGTAATATGTTTATCCCAATTATAGGTAGTGGCCTAATCAAAATTTACTGTGAAAATATGCATAAACCCAGGAGTATGTGATTTTACATGAGCTGTTGGTATCTCATGTTTTAAGCAACAAGACGTTACCTACCTAGCCAGATAATCTGACATTTCTTTGGCCATTTCTTCCCTGTAACATAAACAAGCGTGTTTATAAGTAATTGATACATGATTCAGAATCATTACACTTCTGGGAAAGTATTTAAGATGATTTGACATTAACAGCAAATAGGAGACTGAAAATGCATTTAGTTGAATGGTAATAGTTAGGAGATATAATGATAAATCACTCATACAGATTGCTCCGACAACTCCTGTACACACATGCCAAGAATGGAGGGGAACACGGACAGGGAGACGGACACCAATCTGTTTGTAGAATCAATGATATTTGTAAGCAGCAGGAAAGCTGGCAGCAAAGTTCTCAGTATTTTTGCAGCATTTTAAAAAGTTGAGGCAGTGGTATAACAGATTATGCATCCGTCTATAGGGCAGCTGTCTCCTGTACACATGACACACAAGCACCTCTTCCTTACATCAGTGTCACCTTTTACATATTACGGACTATCCTTAATTTGAATTCTAAAACCCAAGTATAAATCTGGAAGGAATGCAAAACTATGATGAGGAACAATAGTTCATTTGAACGAGATTAAGGTTAAGATTTAGATTAAACAATTTAGTGCCTCTCTTGCTGCCTCCATAATAGCATTCTATACAGAGTGTTAGGGATAGCCTTACAAATAGAATAAAAGTTAAATTTCTTCAGATCTGCATTTTTCTAACAAATATGAATCATTTGATACTCCATTAGAACTGTAACCCTTGGATTGTACGCTAATTCACAACAATCCTTCCAGATTCAGATATGAGTGAATGAGTCATAGATGCAAACAATCGAGAATTGACAAAGTGGAATTCCAGCTATTTGGAAAACACCTTTTCAAATTCTCATCCAATGAAAACCCTTGATCAAATGTCAAAACTGGAACTTTCAAGACAAAGGAAACAAAGATGATAGGCTAAACATAAATGTATTTTAAAGAAATAAGTTTAGTTAATACAGAATACATCAAATAGAAAGAAAATTTGAGATAGAAAAAGTTAGAATAAAAAAGTCACAGAATAAAGGCAGCAGGATAGAGTGACCTGAAGGATTCAACAGATTTCATTTTTATTTTGCAATTTTACAAATAACATTACAGTCATTAATATATATCTCATGTACAGACTGGCAGTGTTTTGGGACTGCCTCTAGTTTAGATTAAAATGAAGACAGTTAGGTGACTTGCGCAGAGGTCTGACAGCAGGCCTAGGTTATACAGCATTTCAAAGTTTAAAGGAAGGCTCAGACTGGTTGGCTGAGAAGGTTTGACATGTTTATACTTGGAGACAATAGTAGCAACATCTGTGCTTACAATGGCTAAACAGCTGATCTCTGAAGTGTCAAGGAGCTATTAAAAATTCCAATTTGTAAACTGTTCCCCTTTAAACATTCCATTTATTTTCAACATAGGATTGAGCTGGGGTCGCAAGAGCCAATCTGCATTTCTACTTATATACAAAGCCAATGTGATCCTTGTTGCCATGGAGATGTGCTTTGAGACAAGGAGAGTACTTAGGAAACCATTAAGAGATCAGGCTGCAAGGTTTTTTCAAAATATCCATGAAGCTCATTGAAAACTTAGCTTGACTGGATCCTGGCAAGGCCCAGAAAACAGAAGCTGTAAATCCAAACATAATTCAACTTGTTTGGGTGCATTCTGACAAACCACCATGGCTATCACACAACTTGAAGTGGGACTTAAACCCACATCTTCTGGCCCAGAGGTGTGTACACCGCCACTGCGCCATGAGACACAATGCCCATTTTTGAAGTCATACAATCTCTGCTTAATTTGGAATTTACTTATAAATTCCTACGTTCAAATTTATAACAGAAGCACCTCTTGAAACCTGCCTGGAATTACCTTCCCGACAGTACTGATGCTTCAGCACCCTAATGTGCCATGTTCATTTTAGGTTGACAAGTGGTTTTCATTATAAATTTCTACGTCCACCTTTGTAATGTAAAATATTGAGACCTACAAGATTTCCATTAAGATACAGCAGGAATGGCACAGCTTTAACGTGGATTCAAGTTTGAATTTTACTCAATGAAAAGTTAAAACCTGAAATGTTAGCTAAGCTTCTGTTTCCACCGACATGCCAGTACTGTTGAGTATGTCCCTCATTCCCTGTTTTAAGTTTCTCAGTATCTGTAATATCTTCTTTCTCTTTTAATGTTACTCTGGGCAGGGGGTTGACTACATGGCTTGTTTGTGATGTAGTGTAATGCCAGCAGCATAGGTTCAATTACTGCACTGGCTAAGGTTACCAAGAAGGACTCTCCTTTAGCCTCTCCTCTCACCTGAGACATGGTGAGTGACCATCAGGTTAAAGCACCACTAGTTGTCTCTCTCTCTCTCTCTCTCTCTAACTGGAGGGGGCAGTCCTATGGTCAACTAAGACTACGGTGACTTTATCTTTACCCTTCTGGGCTGGACAAAGGGATGCAAATCAGCTTCTTTGTCACAATCATGCTTTTCTAAATAACTGCCTACAAAGTAGAGCTGATGCATCCACAGAACTAGAAGCATGTATGACAATCTTAGAATTTGGAGCACCGGAGGGGGCATCTAATCCATGACAAAACCTTATGGATCAAACATCTTTATCCATCTCAGTGGGAAACTTTCCATTGCAGATGCATTAACATTAATCAGACCAAAGGTTAGCTATAGCAGTTTAATAACAAGTAAATGTTCATTCATTGAGTCGCAGTAATATACTGTAGCCCAACATTAATTAGAGTACTGTCTAGCCTACCAGCATGAGACTTCTCCATCTCTCACACCAGCAGTCTTCCATTCACAGACTAAATTTAGTGCTAGTTTGCTCAATGTCTGTACTATTTAGCAACACTCACTAGGAATTGGTGGCAAGTAGGTATGAAGGAAGATAATCCGAACTGAACTGGAGATTCAGTAGTTATAAACCATTGTCATTCCCACTGATACAGCAAGCAAACAGACAAGCAACAATCAATGAAAAAGTGATGAACTGGAACAATCAGGCTAAGAATAACTAAGTGTATTTTTAATTGTTTTGTTGAAAGTCAAAGAGAGAAGACAAATGTACCATCACCATAATGATATTCAACAACATCTCCATCACCAATGCGCAAAAGTGCAAATAAAACAAGAATAATAACAGAAAACTCATACATTGTCATTTTGGATTGTGGTCCATCAGATCTGGAAATAGAACACACTTTAGTTAGACTCTGCTAGGCACATAAACCTCACACCTTCCCACAAGCAGACAGCTTGGGGTAATTCTGTACATGCATTTTATTGGAGTTCAATTAATTCTGTTTTTTCAGACTAAAATTAATCATGAAACTCATGCAAAATTCTGATTAAAATCTGAATAAAATCATCTTGATTTATTAATTTAGAAATTCTTTGAATCTGTATGGAGGAATTCTCGATTTAAAATGCAGAGAGCGATTTACTAAATGTACAAAATAGAAATGCAGGTTACATATCCATACTTAGCAGCAACTGCGACTGGGCGGATTTGTTTAACTTCAACACTGTGAAAGAAAAGACATTTATTATTACACTTCTAGCACAAACAGCAAGATGAATTGGGGGACAAAAACAATGGAAGGGGTTTTAAAACATTTTTAAACTCCTACCTCTTAATTCCCGTGTCCATTGGCGATTCATCATTGATGAGCTCAGACTCACTTCGTGCAATCCTCATGGCAAGTTCCCGGTCACGTCGCTCTTGTTCAAGTAGAGCCTGCTTACGAGCTTCTTCCTCACGCTCTGCAGCGAGCTGAGCCTCCAAAGCAGCCTGCAAAGCATAAGAGTTATTCATCAGAATATTTAAATTGAGTCAACTAGCTGGGTGGCTCTTTATAGTGGTGAAGTTATTCAGTATCATTACTGACAAGAAACCTATAAAGCAAAAATGGGAATTATCTCCAGAACAGGTAATTTGAAGTGTTTAAAATGATAAAGATAGGTCACCAGAATCCATAAAAGTCTAACAAAGTCATTTCACTTATTTCAAACCAACAATTGACTAAATCCAGAAATCAGGCTGTTCCAGTAGCATTAGAACTAAAGGTATGAGAAAGTTGGCAGCGTTTTTGAATATCTAGCAAAAATCAGGGTTACACCAAAGAAGTAGGCAAGGTGGCACAGGGTGAAAATCTTTCTGGGGATAACAGAAGTGGAAGCAAGAAAGTGGTTGACCAAATCAATATCAACACAGATGTCATGGGAAGGCTTGGTAGATATCAGGATAGAAAGTGCTGCTGGCAAGTGACTGAAAGATAGCTTTTCTCCTGGCTTATTCAAAATAGGCCATAAGAACAATTCTTTCGAGGTTTAAACCAAACTGAAAAGGAAAATAAGCTTAGCTAAAGTTCAGAGAAATCCATTTAGTTCCATGAGAGAACTTCTGCAGTATTGATTGTTGCTAGATTATCAGATTACTTAAATGGCATCCTGAAGGATAAGCCGAAGTTTTGTCAAGTTAAACATTGGGTAGACTGAAACGATAGATTTTTTTATAAAATCCTGGTTCCAGATTCAGCTTCCTCGTTGTCAAGGACACCTCTCCCAGGCAACAGTCTAAGAAAAATGGTGTTACATTCTATCCCAAGAGAAGTTCTATGCCTTATTCCTGTTCAATCACCAAGATAATCTTTTACCATCTCCAAACACTGCCTGAGTTTGCCCATGTCCTGGGTCATCTGCTGTTCAAACCGTCATTCACATCTGTTACTAATAATCTTGACTATCTCAAGGACCTCTTGGATGGCATACTACATTCTACTTTTCATCAACATCCGATGAAAACCAAAAATCTGCAGCCCATGTCCTTACCCATACCAAATTCTTTACCTCTGAACCCAATGCTTACTGACAGATTTTGGCTTATGGTCATGCATTTAATCAGTTTTAAAATTCACTTTTTGTTTTCAAATCCCTCCAAGGCCTTGCTTTACTTTTTCTCTATAGTCTCCGCCAGCCCTCAAGCCCTCCGATATCTGGACTGTATAAATTCAGGTTTCTTAAGTATCCCAGATTTCAATCACTCTGCTGTTTCAGTCGCTTAGGCCATATGCTTTGGAATTTTCTATCTGAACCTCCCTCCCCTTAAGTGGTTTGGTATCCAGTTTCGACTCATCATACTCTTGTGAAATGCTTTGTCATGCTGAAAGAGCTATACCATTTGTTTCTGTAGATCTGTCAATTCTGTGATACAAAGCCTATATGTAGAAGGAGACAATGCAACTTTATAAGCATTTGTGGGATAAATTAGGACAGAGAAGGCACACCATGTGAAGCAGGAGGCATTAGTAATTATAAAGGACTTAAGCATACCACTGATGTCACAGCCAATCCAAAGAGATTAAGCCAGATCAATACAACAGAAAATTATACTTTAACCCAACCTCCTTTTTTTTTCCTTTATTCATTCACGGGATGAGGGCGTCGCTAGCTAGGCAGCATTTACTGCCCATCCCTAATTGCCCAAAGGGCAGTTAAGACTTAAGCACATTGCTGTGGGTCTGGAGTCATTTATAGGCCAGACCAGGTAAGGATGACAGTTTGCTTCCCTAAAAGGACATTAGTGAACCAGATGGGTTTTTCCAACAATCAACAACGGATTCATGGTTATCATTGGGTTCTTAATTCCAGATATTTTATTGAATTCAAATTCCAACACCTGCCATGGCAGGATTCGAACCTGGGTCCCCAGAACATTATCTGGGTTTCTGGATTTCTAGATTTACAGTCCAATGATAATACTACTAGACCATTCCCTCCCTGCTTGCGCCTTTCTCCACTGGGAAAGGAAGGGGCAAGTCCTTTCATTAGTACCTGATTTCAGCAGTAAGCATTTGATTGTTTCATAGTAATCAAAATTGATGGGCAAAGTCGTAAGTGAGATTTGACTCGCTGAAACTAAACTGACATTATGGCAATTTAATCTCAGGTTGGAAGTCTGCAGTTCCCAAGGAGTTCATATAATGTTGAACTAGACTATTGTAATGCTATTACTCTTATCGATCTAAATTATTCTACTTTTCCAAAAACCATGGCATTTCCACAAGTAGGCAATGAAGAGAACACATTTCTGGTTGGCCAAGAGTTTAGCTTTTAAATTGCTGATTTGACTTCAACAAGCAGCAGATTATTTTCTCATTCGGTGGAAAAATGGAATCCAAGACAAGTTTAGTCCCTTAATAAAAGGTGAATTTGTTGTGCAGCGTCCATGCACAGTACAGCATCAGATACATTTTCTCCTATTACTCTTTTTTTATGGACATCCTAAAAAAAAAAGACAACCCTCCTACTCAAATTACTAGCTATGTTCAACTGGCTCATTCTGTACTGGAGCTTTTATCATCAGAACCTGATCTAGTTAGACTATAGGAAATATGTCTTTGACAGTCCACATTTTCTAGCAGTCACTGCAAACAATGTTCCAAACAGCAGATTATTAGGGAAACAGAATTTTACAGTCCTGCAAAGCAGGCTGAAGAAAGAAAGGAATTTAATTTGTGTGTTCATGCCTTGAAGCCACAAAACTTAAAGAATTATTGTAAAGGAAAGAATTTAACGGGATTCTGTGCCGTAAAGATACTATTCACTTTCTCCAATAGCCCGAAGTAGCAGTGCATTAATAATTCACGGATCAAAATAGAAACATCAGAACCAAGAAAAAGGCCATTAAGCCCCTCCAGCCTTCTCCACCATTTTACTAGATTGTGACTTATCTGGGTCTTAAATCTATTTTTCTAGCCTAGCTCCATACACCAGCTGCTACATCTCAGCCCTAAAACATCGATTGACTCAACTGTTGGAGGACAGAATTCACGATTACTCAGATTTGAGTGACAAAAGCCTTCTCAATTTTGTTCCTAAATGACCTGGCTGTAATTTTAATCCCATAACCATAAATTCTTTAACCCCTCCCTTCATATTTCCAGAGGAAGTAATTTCTTTACTAATTCTACTAAATCTTTTTAACATTTTAGATACCTTGGCCAACTCATTCCTCAAAACTTCTAAAATTAAGCTTCAATCTCTATACTCATTCGATTCTACCCAGTCATGTGCAGCTTGAACATTGCTGACAATATCCATGGGTAAATATTAGAACCAGTGCTTGATTTCATTGAGTCTCCAGATCAACTTCCTAAAGGCTTTCTGGTGACCTGATGACTAGAAACAAAAATATGCAGCAATTACTAATTTTCACATCTTAAAGTAAAATTCAAACCTGCATAGAACGTTTTACTTCCTCTTCTTTCTTCCTCTCCTCCTCCTCCATTTTTCTCTTCAACTCCATTTCAGCTTTCCTAGTGAAAACAGAACAGGAAGGCGATTAAGTCAAATGTTTCAACACAATATGAGGAGCTATTGAGAGAACACAATGGAAGTAGCATCATAGTAAATAAAAACAGCATGAAACACTGCTGGGAATAAGTATTGTTGATGAACTTCACACAAGAGGGCATCTCACAATAAAACCAATTGCAGAATTTTTGCTTGTTGTTTCACTTTTTATAAGAAATGTCCTCCATATATCAACTGAATTTAAAAAAAACAATCACTGAATAGATCAGTGTTCATGCAACGAAATGGTCATACACCCATCTAATGATGCAATGAAATCACTGTTAAGATTTTCCTCAAACCTTATCCATGTAACAAAATATATCCTATAATTATTGGTGTATCCAGTGCTAACTTAAAATAAGCTCTTCCCCAAATGAACCTCAGGTATCTGAGTGAGAGAGACTGCAAATCTGCACTGAATGCCTCACTTATCCGTAAGTCTGATTTTGACAGTATTCAGGTTACTGATGGGTTAGATTATCGTTGTTGAAAGCCCCACCCATGCCCTATGTTGCCACTGATCAGAAACTCAACTGGGCCAACCATATAGATAACAGCCCATATCCTTCTCATAGGAAATTAGTTGTTGCAGCAGCATGAACTGGAGTTGCATGTTGGGATAGGGAACTTCCAATGCAATTGCATCCCTAGGAGTAGCACTGGAAGTTGAAACACCCTATAAGTAGTTAACTGACGTCTGGACCCTCTGAAAAAGTCCCAACTCGGTTACAGTGGGAGACCTCAGAGCATTCTTAATTAGTTAACATAATAGTTAGCCAGGAAATTTAGATGGCTTAGAAAATCCTGCTGCACCGCCTTACTATTAGGCTGAGCACCTTAATTTACCCCTGACCCACTCCTAACCTGACAGAACTCCTGACTCCCTCCAAGGGACCCCATTCCCCAAGACTTGACTCTCTTCTCCTCCTCTACAACCCTCACCACCCAAGGATACAAACACCTCAGATCAACCTGCCTTAACAGTCTCCAACTACAGCCTACCCAAACAATCCTGACCATTCCTACATTGACCTCTGCCTCAACTCAAATGACCCATCTTTAATCCCAAACCCTCCAGCACCATCTTACATACTTACCTTCTCTCAGACACTGTGGAAGTGGCTTCAGGACCTTGAAATTCTGGAATAAGTCCAGAACTATCATAAAACGGGAGTGGTTTCAAAACTGATCAACTTTACTTCTATCTACATGGGCTCCTTGGCTAAGCTAGTCTGCTTCAGCTGAGAAAGCTCCTGGTCCGTAAGGTTACATGGGACTCCTCCAGCGCCAAGTGTTGAGGACTATTGTGTCCAATTGGAGTCAAAAATAAGGCCCTGATCCTGATTGGAAGATCTGAACCAATATATTTACATGAGGAGGTCCTAGCTTGGGCAATCCATAGAGAGTAACTCACCTCCTGACTTACCAAAGTCTGTCCGTCATCTACAAGACATAAGTCAGTATTAGCGAATATTCTACTCTTGCCTGGATGAGTATAACTTCCCCGATACTTGAACATTTCAACTCCAACATCATCCAAAATAACTTCGCTAGACTAGTAATCCAGAACTCCAGGCTAAGGTCTAAGGACATGGATTCAAATCTATGGCAAATGGTGAAATTTAAATAAGAATCGAGAATAAAAAGCTGGCCAGATGAAAACATAACCACTGTTGAACATCATTAAAAACGCCATCTCGTTTACTAACGTTCTTTAGGGAATGAAATCTGCCATTCTTATGGGACCATCTGACATGTGACTCCAAACTCTCAATGTATTTGACTCTTAACTGCCTTCTAGGCAATTAGGAACAGCAATAGGGCTTGCCCAGCGACACACAAATGACCCTTTTTTAAAAAATTTACCTGAAAAACAAGAGTGCAATTATAGGTACACTGCCATCAGCAGGTGGTCTCTCAGGCAAACATCATGTAACATGGAACTACAATCATTGTTCTCTTACTGTTCCTGGATTAAAAACCTAGAAGAATTTCCTTTCAAACAGCACTGTGAAAGACAGCAACTCAATACCAAGGCAAATAGGGCTGGGCAAAAATTCTGACATTGCCAAGGATATATATTAAAAAGAAATTAAGTGAGAGAGGTAGAACCCAAAATCTATTACAGTGTAGTGAATCAGCAAGCTACAAATACAAAAAAAATTGCAAATGCTGAAAAATCAGAAACAAAAACAGAAATTGCTGGGAAAACTCAGCAGGCCTGACAGTATCTATGGACAGAAAGCAGATTAACGTTTTAGGTCCAGACACCCTTCTTCAGAACAGAAGGGTCGCTGGACCCTAAAGTAACAATTATTTCTAGATCTGGTTAAATGCCGAACAGATTGTCTCCAGCTGTTCAAAACAGAGGTTTCACTGAGCTGGGATGAATTTTACTCCTTTCCACAGAAGTACCCACCCTCCTCAACCTCCTTCATGTTGTCCTAGCAAGACTGGTTTTGTTTTGTACAATGGCATGTGCAGCGTTTAAAACAGAGTGGCACGTATGTACTAGTACAACACACAGGCTTGCAGTCAGACTTACAGGCGACGTTCTTCCTCTTCTTGCTTGCGTCGACGCTCCTCCTCCTCAAGACGTTTCTGTTCTCGCTCCATTTCCTCCCGGATGACTCGCAGTCGCTCAGCTTCCTCCTCCTCTTGTTTCTTCTTCTGCAGTGTGCTGAGAAGTTGTTCTGATCGTTTCACTAGAGCAACATACTCCTGGTCAATTTGATCTCTGGTCATTGCGGTGTTCTGTGGAAAGTAAAAGAGAAAGACAAATAAAAGTCATTGCATTTACTCAGATAATGTTCAGATCAGGTACTTCAGCAGTGCATACTATCAATTCAGAGTTAGATGGTCACAAGTCTAGAGTATCCAGCTTCTTAAGACCCTGACACCCTTGTCTTGCTATTCTTTAGCCATTTTCAGAGAAGTGATTTACTAAAGTTCTGTAGACCTGGAAGTGACCGGGGAAAGCAAAAAAAAAGAAAAGCCTGAAGTTTTCCACAAAATACGAAAGCAGATGCTGGCCAGGCTGTGGAGTGGTCTGCACCCCCATCAATGCACATTAGTTCAAAATAATTTGGTGGCAAGAGAAGGAAGTTTGATGCACTCCCATGATCCAATAGCTTTCCAGCAGTCACTGAGACCAGAATCACTTGGGCAAAGTGCAGACATACTAACAGCAGTGGAACAGCTGAGCTCAGTGAAGAAAATTAAAGGTAAGCAGCTTACAGTTGTCCAGAGTTTTAACATTGTGGAATGGAGGAAGACAAGGCCTGTTGTAGACAAACAATGGTTTATTCAGTCCAATTTAACAATTGGATTTTTAAAGGAATTCTCAGTGAGACATTGGTGACAACTCAAATAAATTTGTTTTTATAAAGAGAGGGGAGCAGAGTTGAGGGGTAGGTCAACAGGAATAACTGACAACACTTCCCTCATAATATTCACTCTAGATACATCCTCAGTCTGAAGCTTCGCCAGGATTACTGCACAGTACACGCTCAATCCATTTGACAAAAATATATAAACTCTGAAATGACGCTCTTTCCCTTCAGTATTGAGATTATTAAAAGAAAATTAGAACGTTTAGAAGTTCTTTTCAAGCCAATTTATTCCATCGCTCACCTTAATTTTAATCACAAGGGCATTAATTGATGAATCCAGATCCTGGACTTGTTTACTCATCTCAGCCTTGCCCTCCCTCAAGGCCTTCACCACCTCAGTCATTCTATTTACTCGCTGCTTGAGTGATTTCACCTTCACCAGGCCATCAATGCTATAAGCAAAAAAAAACTCAATTACAATCAACAAAAATATTCCCAATTTTAGATTTAAGAGCACATTCATGTGCTCCAAAGACAGTGGAAATAAAAGAGTACTTGAATAGGAGATAGACATAAATAGAAGTATGGAAACTAAAATGTAATGAAACAGGACCCAAAGCAACAGCAATGTGCTAAGTCATTTATGTAGCTCATTTCTCACCAAGGCAAAACATGTATTTTGTAAGATATAATGATAACAATTATAACAGGACTATAAAGCACATTGGAATAACACACTGAACAAGAACAAACTTCTAACTGTTGCCATGCTAATTGAAGACCTTTGAAGCAACTAAAAGGCAGTGACACACTGTTACCCATGAGCTTTAAAGAAAATCATGTTTAACTCTGCAGCTAACATGTTTTGCTTTTCTTTTCAATTCCTTCCTTTGGGCATGCCACTAAGAGGCACTGCTTATAGGTTTGGTTATTGGAATAGCTTTACAAACAATTCCAGCCTAGTCTGCAGCTATGGGGAGTCCAGGGTAATTGACCAAAATTCCCAAAACTACTTAAAAAGTGAACTAACATCAGCAGTACTCACCGCGGCTTATATTTTCTCTTGCATAACCACATGCGGACAGTCTTCTGCATCTTAATGCAAGAAACAGCTCGGTACTTCATCTTGTTCTTCACTGTAGAAATAATTATGTAAATAGTTATCAACATACTCTGCATTCATGAACGATTTGCAGACCCCCATCTTTGTTCTACAGGGGTGAGTTGGTATTTGAGTAGAAGGGCTGACAGGATGTAACCATAGGGGAAGAGGGGAGGCTGGTTGGGAAAAGGAGGGAATGAGGAGTGAATTAGGGAGAGGGGTTGAGAAGTGAGCTGCTGACTGAGTGTGGCCGTGGGTGCTGGGAAATGGGATTTCTGATCTCGTGATTACATAGAAAAATAGAAAATAGGTGCAGCAGCAGGCTATTCAGCCCTTCGAGCCTGCACCACCATTCAACACGAACATGGCTGATTATACAATCTCTGTCCCATTCCCGCTTTCTCCCCATACCCCTTGATCCCTTTAGCCACAAGAGCCACATCCAGCTCCCTCTTGAATATATCTAATGAACTGGCCCCAACAGCTTCCTTCGGCGAGATTAGCACAGGTTCACTATTCCAAGTGAAGAAATTCTTCCTTGTTTCAGCCCTGAATGGCTTACCCGTTATTCTTAGACTGTGACCCCATGTTCCAGACCTCCCCAACATCAGGGACATTCTTCCTGCATCTAGCCTGTCCAGTCCCATCTGGATTTTATATGTTTCTATGAGATCCCCCTCAATCTTCTAAATTCTAATGAATGCAAGTCCAGTCGATCCAGTCTTTCCTCACACGTCAGTCTTGCCACCCCAAGAATCAGTCTGATGAACCTTCCCTGGGCTCAGTCAACAGCAAGAATCTCTTTCCTCAGACTAGGAGACCAAAACTGGACACAATACTGAAGGTGGGGCCTCACCAAGACCCTGTATAACTGCAGCATGACTTCCTTACTCTGATACACAAATCCTCTCGTTCTGAGAGCCAGCATGCTATTAGTTTTCCTCACCGCTTGCTGCACCTGTATGCAAACATTCATTGGCTGTTCCACTATGACACCTAGGTCTTGTTGCACCTCACCTTTTCCTAAACTACCACCATTCAGATAATAATCTGCCTTCCTGTTTTTGTGACCAAAGTGGATAATCTCTCATTTATCCACATTATATTACATTGGCTGAGTAGGCAAATCTGTCCAAATCACCCTACAGCCTCTTAGCATCCTCCTCACAGTACACACTGCCACCTTAGTGCCATCTGCAACTTTGGATATAGAGCATTCAAGTCCTTCATGTATATTATGAACAGCTGAGTGTAGATAAAAAGTAACTGAGTCTAAACTGGGTACATGAAACAATTTTGGCTACCAGCAGTCTAGATGCTTCAGCAGAGAACTAGTTCTAGATAGGCCATACACAGTGATCAATGTAAATAAAGGAAAATATTCCAACGATACAGCAAATGGTCTGTAATTCCAGCTTTCAAAAAGAGGTGTTAAACCAAGTTAGGAATGCTCAAGTATGTGCCCAAATTGCCTATGTTTCTTTACGCATCATTAATATTCCTTGTCTCCCCGCAGGAATGTAAAAAAGGAACTGAAATATAATGTTTTAAAGAAAACCAGAGAAAAGTTGTTGTTGCTGAGAAATTAGTGAAATTTCCTTGATTCTAACAAACCACAAAAATTTAGATTGAGGCTCAAGTCAGACAGGTAATGGAACAAGTTCCGTAACTTCAGAGAATCATAGAATCCATGCAATGTGGAAGCAGGCAGTTCAGCCCATCCCGACCCTCCAAGAAGCTGCCCCCACCCTATCCTTGTAACCCTGCATTTCCCACGGCCAATCCACCTAACCTGCACACCTCTGGACAGAGAGGAAACTCACACATGGCGAGAAAATGCAAACTCCACACAGACAGACAGTCACTCACTCGAGGGTGGAATCGTCACTGAAAGTGAAAACACAGGTGGAAAAGATAGTCAACAAGACATATGGCATGCTTGCCTTCATCAGTCGGGGCAGTGAGTTTAAAAATTGTGGCAGGTAACTTTGCAGCTTTATGGAACCTTAGTTAGACCGCATTTGGAATAGTGTGTTCAATTCTGTGTGCTACACTACCAGAAGGATGTGGTAGCCTTGGATAAGTTACAGAAAAGATTTACCAGGATGTTCAGAAATAGTATGAACCGCCGATGCTGCAGTCTGAGATAACACAGTGTGGAGCTAGAGGAACACAGCAGGTCAGGCAGTATCAGATGATCACGAAAGCTGACGTTTCAGGTCGGGACCCTTCTTAAGAAAATCTGAAGAAGATCTTCATTTTCTGAAGAAGGGTCCCGACCCAAAACGTCAGCCTTCCTGCTCCTCTAATGCTGCCTGGCCTGCCGTGTTCCTCCAGCTCCACACTCTGTTTACCAGGATGTTGCCTCGTATGGAGGGCATTATCTATGAGGAGAAGTTGGAGAAACTTGAGTTGTTCTCGCTGGAACGATGGAGGTTGTGGGGGTCCTGTCAGAGGTCTACAAGATTATGAAGAGCATAGACAGACTGGTCAGTCAGAAGCTTTTTCCCAGGGTGGAAAAGTCAGTTATCAGGGGCCAGGGGTTTACGGTGCAATGGGCCAGGTTTAAAGGTGATGTATGAGGCAAGTTTATTTTTAAAACACAGAGGGTGGTGGATGCCTGGAACTCGCTGCTGGGGGAGGTAGTGGAAGCAGATACTATTGTGACTTTTAAAGGGAGTCTTGATAAATGTATGAATAAGATAGGCAGAAAGGGATACAGTCCCCGGAAGGGTAGGGGGCTTTAGTAGTGATGGGCAGCAAGCCGATGCAGGCTTGGAGGGCCGAACTGCCTGTTCCTGTACTGTAATTTTCTTTGTTCTTTGTTCTAAACCCAGGTCCCTGGCACTGTGAAGCAGCAGTGCTAACCACTGTGCCGCCCATATGCTTCATACCATTCAGGACAGAATAGCACACTTAAATCAGTACCCCATCCATCACTTGGAAATATTCACTCTCTCCATCACTGCACAAAGCTGCCATGGTTAAGCAGCTCCAAACACATGACCTCTAAAAATGGTAGAGGAGATGAGTAGTGAGTACAATTATTGTAAAGTCACATCGTTGGGACTTGAAAGCATAGTGTCACTGCTGAGCCAGATTTGTGGAACTCCCTACCTGATAGCACTGTGGAGCATCTAGTACTGCAGTGGTTTGAAGAAAAACACACAACCATCTTCTGAAGGACAAATTGGGATGGGAAATAAATGCCAGCTTTTCCAGAACACCAACATCCCAGAATGACCTATTCACATCAACTCTACAGATTACTGCTCATGACAATATCTAAATATACATGTTTTACACACAATGTAAATGCAGTGTCAAGAAATATTGACACAAAAATAAGTTCCACAAAAAGCACGACCACTACACTTAAACTTACATTTAATGACAGACAGTGCACACCACTGAATCTTCTTCCAACGGCTGCAAATAAGCCAGTGATTCACACGTGCCATCAACACTGATAGATGTTCGGGGTCAGACTTCATGATCTGATCGAACTCTGCAAACTGAACAACAAACACAATTCAGGTAAAGCAGTCACTGGAGCTGCCAGATAGGTCTGCGATTGATGAAGGGTCAATCTTTCAAATGATTATGCTCCATCAAGTGAGCCTTCATTTTGACTGATGGATCCAGGTTGCAATGACATTATATTACTTTTATTAGTACCTCCCTAACGACAATTCAATATACTTTTAATCAAAGCAACATATTTATGCAATAAAATCATTACATTGAACAACACAAAGCAGTCATTTTACCCTTTACGTCAGTGCTTGTAAAGAGCTATCTAATTAATATACTGGACCTGTCCCCATAGCCCTTAATTATTACTCCTTCAAGGTTTCTTAGTTACTTCCAAATTTGCTTTCATGGCCCTTCTACATCATGTATTCCAGATTATCATAACTTACAGTTACAAACTCTTCCCAAATTTCTCTTTTCACAACTTTTCTTTTAGTAAGAGAAAAGAATCATAACCAGTTGGTCCATAAAACCAACTTAGCTCTACATAGTGTAAATCCCTCCTAAAAGGTGGCCAGGCTAGCATGGGCCCTGGAGGGGTCAAGCATTAAGATTAGTGTGCAAGACAGTATTTTCTTATTCATTCATTGCATGTGGAGATTGCTAGCAAGGCCATTATTGCAAATGGCCCATTGAAGACCAGTAGTGACCAGTCATTTTGAACCCCTACAGTCCACATGTCATAGGCACGACCACCGCACTCGCTACAGAATTCCCAGCCTCTGACCCATTCTTGTATCCACAGTACTTGTAAGGCTGTTGCAGTTCAGTTCCTCTTGTTGGAGATGATCATTGTTTGGCATTGTGTGATATACATGTTATTCAACACTTATCATCCCAAGTCCAAATGTTGGCCAAGTCTAGATGGATGGACATGGACTGCTTCAAAATCTGAGGATTTGTGGATACAGCGCCAGAGATTACTACCTAGTTTCAGATGAAAAACCTGGCAATCGGACCTCAATGCATACTCTCCCCAGTTTGCATTGATACTGTTGTGTACCAGAATATTTTGCATATCCCCTTCCACTGATAGAACTGACTCTCTGACATGTCCTTTACTCTGGGATCAGGTAGGCAATAAATGCTAGACTAATGAGTTACAAAAATGACTGTCTGTCCTACTAACAATGGAATATTCTAGAATAATTGCATTTATCCTCTGCTATTCTCCCTTGTGCATTCCTTTTCCAGTTGATGCCTTGGGCCACACTGCATTCCTTCGAGGTGTCGTCATTTCCGACAGTCTCTAATGTTAAGAACAGTTTGTGTGTGATGCATACTCTAAAGAGTCTTATACTTCCTACAGAACTGGATGGCCATCCAATCATACTCTGAACTCTCTCTGCCTGTAAGATAGCCACTTCCTCAGTTCAACTCACATGGCTTCATTCTATGCTCCTTCGAGTATATTATCCTCTTCTTGTCTCCAATTATAAAATGGATTTTGAATTGGGTATGCTGAAGCAGGAAACAGATTTCTAAGCATTCGTAAAATGTTGAGTTTCATTACCTTGCCAGGTCTGAAGAAGACTTTGGTAAGACCAAACTTGTAATCATTCTCATTGAGACCCAAGGCTTTGAACAGTGCCTGGAAAAACAAAGGAACAAAATCAAATTCAAAAATACATTAATAATTTGATAACGTTCAAGTTACTAAACAACAATTTCTCGAGAGATAGTGGGAACTGCTGATGCTGGAGAATCTGAGATAACAAGGTGTTAGAGCTGGATGAACACAGCAGGCCAAGCAGCAGAGGAGCAGGAAAGCTTGGACCCTTCTTCAGAAATAGGGGAGGGGATTCTGAAATAGAGCGCGAGCGAGAGCGGAGGCGGCGGTTGGAAGATGGATAAAAAGGAGCAGACAGGTGGCGAGGAGACGGACAGGTCAAGGAGGCGGGCATGGAGCCAGTAAAGGTGAGTGTAGGTGGGGTGTTAGGGTGGGGGTTGGTCAGTCCAGGGAAGACGGACAGGTCAAGGAGGTAGGAGGTGGGGGCGGGGGTTGAGGTGGGAGGAGTGGATAGGTGGGACAAAGAACAGACAGGTTAGGGAGGCGGGGACGAGCTGGGCTGGTTTTGGGATGCGGTCAGGGGTGGGGAGATTTTGAAGCTGTGAAGTCCACATTGATACCATTGGGCTGCAGGGTTCCCAAGCAAAATATGAGGTGCTGTTCCTGCAACCTTCGGGTGGCATCGTTGTGGCA
>JAHRHZ010000059.1:1780732-1822270 GCA_024137785.1 Ginglymostoma cirratum
TGCCACAACGATGCCACCCGAAGGTTGCAGGAACAGCACCTCATATTCCGCTTGGGAACCCTGCAGCCCAATGGTATCAATGTGGACTTCACAAGCTTCAAAGTCTCCCCACCCCCGACCACATTCCAAAACCAGCCCAGCTCGTCCCCGCCTCCCTAACCTGTCCGTCCTTTCTCCCACGTATCCACTCCTCCCACCTCAAGCCCCACCCCCACCTTCTACCTACCAGCCTCATCCCCGCCTCCTTGACCTGTCCATCTTCCCTGGACTGACCAACCCCCTCCTACACTCACCTTTACTGGCTCCATCCCCGGCTCCTTGAACTGTCCGTCTCCACTCCACCTATCTGCTCCTTCATCCATCTTCCATCCGCCTCCCCCCTCTCTCTATTTCAGAATCCCCTTCCCCTTCCCCTCCCCCATTTCTGAAGGAGGGCCTCGGCCTGAAACGTCAGCTTTCCTGCTCCTCTGATGCTGCTTGGCCTGCTGTATTCATCCAGCTCTACACCTTGTTATCTCAATTTCTCCCTGAGGTTGCTTTGTTCTTAATATCTGACTGGTGTTTTCCCTATTTCAACTTGGCTTTTCAAATGAAAGATCCAGAATGCTAGATAAAGTCTAATCAGTGTAGAATGTATTCACATAAATATCTAAATTTTAACAAGATTTTATTCCTGTCCTCAAAAACTCCCAAAGCACTTCACAAAAATGAATTACTTTTGAAGTGTAATCTCTTATATAGGCAACTGCAGCAGCCAAGTGGCCACAGTGAGCCATAAGCAGCAATGAGGTAAATGAGCAATTAGTCAAATTTTGAGATATTGGTCAAGGGATAAAATGTTAGCTCAGAAACTGGGAAATGCTCTTGCTCCTTGCAAATTGTACCACAGGATCCTTTACATCCATCTAAAAAGGCAGAGAAAGCCTTGATTTAAACATATATTCTGTAAGACAACACCTCCAACAGTGCTCCGCTGAACTGTTTAAATATTATTCTAGATTATCTGTTCAAGTTCCTGGAGAGGGACATGAACCTCAGCCCGTTGTCTCAGTCATGCTTGTTTGCATGTAAACCACTAAGACGCACAGAATTGTGCGACTGTATATACACCACAGGGGAAAGAGACCTTACAAGTTATTATACCTACCTGAAGTACCTTTGCCACCACTGCAAGCGCCTAGGCAAAAAGAAGTCAAATGCGTTGGAATGGAGCCCAGCCCAACTTGCCTTGCTAAACATTCACACAATCGCACATTCAAGTGAGCAGCATCTGGAGCTGATTGATTTGCTCCCCACCCCCCGCCGCCCACCACCTCTCAACTCATGGAATCCAATAAGGGCACTGTCACACCCTCATCAATTGCATAACTGAGACAAGGTAATTTATTTAGCTGAATTAATGCCGCCATAAATCGTTAATCTCTAACATTACAACGAGATTTCCAGCTAAAACAGCATGTTCACTTATGAAACTTGCTGAAAGAACTTCAAAGCTTTAGACTAGTCAATACCTTGCAGAACAGCCTGGGGTCCAACCTGCAGAGCTTTGGAGGCATGTACTTCTGGTACATGTTGTAAAGTTCATGGAATGGAGCCCGTGATGGAAATCCGCCCTGCATGAGATCTAGCACAGACACCATACCTACACAAAAATAAAAACAATAACTCACATCTCTAAACTTTTATTCAATGTAGGTTAAATGTGCAAGTCCACCTTGATGCAAAGAATTGTTCCATGGCTCATTTTATCTTGTAATTCTGAATGTCAAAGGTGCCAAATCATACAATGAACCCAACAACCAGGGTAAATTTCTTAACTTGTGCTATGAAACACTTAAGAAAATGGATGACTGAACATTTTTGCCTCTCAAAATGCAATTGAGGCTGAAAGGCTTAAGAAAATTGCCATGGTAGGGCAGGAGGAGGGTAAGGGCACTGGAATTAATTTGTGGGGTATATGTGAGAGTTTGTAGAAGATGGAGTGATAGGGTTGTGAGACATAGGATCATGGCCTGTAACATTTTTGATAAGCTCATGTTTGCAGAGAAGGTGGCATGCCAGGCCAAAGAGTGAGAAAAGCCACACTACGTGGGGGACTCAAGCTTTGGTGGCAAAGATAGACAATACTATAGAAGGTCTGTCTTCGTTGTGGAGATGATATGGGCAGAGGATGTTTACTACCTTGGATGACAAGCATAATTTAGTGCTGTCAAAGACAGAAGCAAATAGGTGCCAGCTAGAACCAAAAATGGACTTTGTTTTGCCAAGATGAAGTTGAAGGAAATTGTGGGTCACTGATGTCTTAACGATCAATAAGAAACTACAGCTGATAGCTAAAGACTCTGGGTCAATGGAAGAGTCAAAAAGGAGTAATATCCACACATCACAGACGTAAAATCCCTACAATGCAAAAAGAGGCCATTTGGCCAATCAAATATGCACCAACCCTCCAAACGGCATCCCACCGAGACCCAGATCCACACCCCCACCGACTCTAGCCCCACATTGACCAAGGCTAATCCACCTAACCTGTACGTCCCTCGGATACTATAGGGCAATTTAGCACGGTCAATCCACCTGGCCTGCACCGGACTGTGGAAGGAAACTGGAGCACCCGGCAGAAACCCATGCAAACGTGGGGATAAGATGGAAAGTCCACACAGACAGACAGTCACCCAACTGAAAAAAATGCTGGCGATCACAGCTGGTCAGGTAGCATCCATGGAGAGAAAGCAAGCTAACGTTGAGTCTAGATGATTCTTCATCACAGCTGAAGTTAAATGTGGAGAGGACAGCATTTATGCAATAGTGGGAAGTGGGGGTGAGCAAAAGGGTGTTAATTATTCAGATTAAGTGATCGGAACGTGAGAATGGCAGAACAACAGTGTCTAACTGCCAGACTGGAAGGAACAATACATAAGATTGGAGGTGGTACAGGTAAAATGATGTTTCATCTCAAAAGACTGTTTAGGCCTTTGGACGGTGAGCAGGGAAGTGGTGGTGAAGGGGCAGGTATTGCACCTTCTGCGCTTAGATGGGAAGATGCCAGGGGAAGGCAGGGGTTGGTGTTGGCAACCAAGAAATGGACTACGGTGTCCCAGAGGGAATGATCCCTGTGAAAGCGACACAGTGGGAGTGAGGGGAAAATGTGTTTTGCTGGTGGCGTTCCGCTGGAGTTTTCTGAAATAGCAGAGAATGATCCTTTGGATGCAGAGGGTGGAAGAGTGGAAAGTGAGACCAAGGGGGAACCCAATATAGCTGATGAGAGTGATGTGAAGGGGCAAGGGCGGAAGCTTGGGCAATAGGTCGGAAGCAGTGGAGGGCCCTGTCAACCACAGTTGGTGGGAAACCATGGAGATGGAAGAAGGAAGCCATATCAGCAGCACCATTTCGGAGGGTGGCATCTTCCAAACAGATACGACGTAGGCAAAGGTACTGGGACAATGGGATGGAATCCTTGTAGGATGTGGGGTGGGAAGAGTTGTTGTGAAGGTAGCTAAGGGTGGCTTTGTAATGGATGGCAGTGGACAGTTTATTCCCCGAAATGGAGACAGAGGGGTCCAGGAAAGGAAGGGAAGTGTCGGAAATGGACAGTGTGAAAGTTAGAGAGCGGTGGAAATTGTTACCCAAGATTGGAATTGAACACAGCTTCCTGGCATTGAGGCAGTAGTGCTAACTACTGTGCCACCATGCTGCCCAATTGGATTGGTTTGGGATTAGAGCAGATGCTTCTATGATACATACTTTACATTCTTCCCTTAGATAAACATATCAGTTGCACACGTATATTGGAGAAACAATGATAATGTTTATTTATTTGAACACTTTTCAGATTTGCTTTTACCAGAAGCCAAGTATAGTGGATTCACATTGTCCCACAATGCCTATAATCACATTCTGTTGAGGTGGATAATGATGGATAGTAGCTTAAAATTTGTTCCCCGAGAGGTGTGTGTGATCATATCACAGCAATACAACTAAATTATGAAGAATAGGAGAAAGGATGGAACCTAGCATATTCCAAAGGTAATCATGAGAGAAGAGAAAATGTGATTATTAGGGAGTAGAAGAGGAATGGATTGAAGAAGAAAATGGAAGCCTTCCTGGATAATTAGGAACATACCAAAAGCTGGAAAAGTGTTCGAGGCCAAATAGGTAAGAATGTAATGTGCAAGAGCTTGTTTGGTTGGCCAGCAGCAAGACGAACCCAGTACTTAATTCATCGTTGATATCATAAAATACAGGCTAAAGGGTATGCAGAGTATATATTAACAGAAAAAGATGTCTCACCTGAACACTGAAGTTGGGACAAAATTTGCGCCCCTTCAAACTGATGACTTGTCATTTTGAGATTAGGTTTGATGCATCGAATAAAGCTGGATCCCTGACAGAAAAGAGGCAATTGGGTGACACATTTTGTATCAAAATTCAGTCTAGTCAAAGTATTTCTCACTCAACACTTTATAAGTCCAATTAACAGTTTCAGGATATTGAATGTTCCAGAACTGAAGTATTGTTCTCACCCTGCTGTATTGCTGCCATAGCATATTTGCCAATTAATACATAGTACAGAGTGCTTAGTATGCATGGATTCACTTTTAATCCCAACTCAATCAGAACAGAGTTGGTCAATGTCAAAGAATGGGTGTTTTCCAATACGAAGATGGAGTAAAGCAACATGGGAATCACTCTATGCAGCTTCAGTGAACTTTCTCCTGGTTACTTATGGAGCAAAGGGCCTAAGAAGAGGTTACCTGATCATTGTCTTGACCCAAGAGGAGCATGAGAGAACTGCATGCTAATAAAACAATTAAATGTACTTTCTGTCTGTAAATGAGATGCTAGCTTCCATAGTCCTTGATAGCCACAACAATAAACCGTGACTAGTGACTGAACACTCGACTGCTGAATCAGAAGCTTGTGGGTTTAAATTCTACGCAGAGACTAGAACAAAATCTAGTGTTATATTGAGGACGAACTCCACTGTCAATGATATTGTCTGTCGCATGAAATATTCAGCTAAAGCTCTATTTGCATCCTCATGTGAATACAAAAGATCCCTTAGGCACTCTCAAAATGGAGCAAAGGAGTTCACTGGATAATCATACTTAATCAGCTCCACCAAATCGATTGGCTTGTTATCACATCCTGCTTAGGTGCCCTTGTGCAAACTGACTGTTGCATTACCTACTTTATAACAGTTACTACATTTCAAAAGCACTTCATTGGCTGTGAAGCACTTTAGAATGTCTAGAGATCATGAATGGCTATATAAATGCAAACTCATTTTATCTTTACCTCTGGAAATTCATGGTAAAGCACTGCTCTCTCATAATTTACAGACATAGTACCCTGTTCACAAATTACAAGAGTGTAACAGTTAACTATAGTAATTAGTACTCACTGTGCTGCGTAACTTGTCAAGCAACAGATTCAACTGAGTCTGATGGGGTGGGATGGAGAAAAAGCAAGCAAGAATTTTAATATCAGCATTTTGTGGTTGAACTTATGCAAGTACATCAATGGAACCTTGGCATAAATGAGAGGTTTTGTAGCTAACTGAGCACAGCATTGTGTATAACAGACTAGCAAAAAATTGTATAACATGGAAACAATTTACTGCATGCATTTAATGAGCTGTACATTAGTGAGAAAAACCTCAACTATTCACAAAATTATAGGAGCAGCAAAAAAGCATATTGCGATGCAACTTTAAAAATATTGATACATGTTGATATGGAGGAGGTAATAGTGGAGCATGCAGCCAAACATCCTCCAAGTCATGAAGCATGAATGAAGTGATTCCTAACAGAAACCATGCATAGCACGGCCCAACGTTAACTCTTTTCAAATCCAGCACCTAAGTTGGTTGACATTGCCAAGTTGGCCAAAACAATGCATTGAATTCCTCACCCTCACCACCCCACTCCCTATCATTCCAAAAATAGAGAGAGGAAAATGACAAAACCTAGGTACAACAGGAGCTAGCCCCTTCCTCAGTCTGTTGGCTAATACACAGCATCGTATTGTAATGAGCCATGCAGAGCAAAAAGCTCTCATACTCAATCCTGTTGCTCATACTGCGCAATGGGAGCACTGCAATCACCTCAATTTGCCTGGGCGTGTGGCCAGAGGTAGGACATCATTTAGGTTTCTTTCTGCTCAGTGGCTCCTGTTGAAAAGGTGCACATTTCAAGAATCAGTCAGGCAATATTAGTTGTGGGTATGATGATCCCAACAGTTTACTGACCATCACTATCCAAGGTACATTAAAAAATGGCCACTTGCATAACTGCCAAGGCTTGAGGAACCCATCTTACATTGGTCAATGACATTTGATAGGGTCAAGATGGAAATCAACAGTGAAAATTTAAAATTTCATTTCACAACTTTCTGACCCAGGTAATACGGCTTTGTTGCAGTCAACTTAAATAAAATGATGCCTGCATTGAAAGTGAACATGCCAGTCTACAGAGTGTTTAACTGTGATTACTAACAAGTCAAATACTGAATTAAACAGTGTTAATGGTGCAGTTTCATTTGGGAGAACACTTTCACATCCTTTTTCAAGACAAGATGAAAGTTCCTATTTGGGAACTGGGAACAAAGGCATGAAATGGAATTATTTTTAAAATGCCCATTTGCTGCAGGGATCCCTGCTGTATGCATCAGGTTAGGTTCATAGAATCAATACAATTTTATTACCGATGGTCCAACAAGCTGCACTGTGATTAGCTGGCAATTTTGCAAGGCTGAAGTGTCATCAGAATTGAAGGAGTGTAAAATTTAGCAGTGATCAATGACCAGGTCATATTTTGTAAAAGTATCCAAAAGGAATCTGGAAACATTCACAGTAAGTAGAATGGATATACAAGGTTTGTGAGGGCAACCACCTGACATATGGCAATTAGATAACAAACTGTCATTAGAAATCGCTACCTATCAAGATTCCTGACATGTCGTTTCAGGATGAATCTCATGCTAAAAATGTTAAAATGCAATTTTAAGCAACCAGCCAATAGGAGTGATGTTCATTGCTTTAAGCAGGTGCATTACTGGTATGGTTGCTTGAGTAAAGATTTACCTGCCATCCCTGGCTGTTGTCTACTTTTTCTTTCCCAACCTCCCTATAGTTTTCTCTACTCATCCTGAACTGGAGCATCTCACATCAAGTCACTGCCTGAGGAAAAGGAGCAGGAAAAAGATGGAAAAGACAAGACCTGAAAGTTGGCTTCAGTACAAACAGAAGGGAGGAGATTAGAAGTAAGCATCAGAAATTGTGGCAAATGGACAACAGAAAGAATGCGAGGATTATAAATATCACCTTAGAACTGTCAACATCAATTCACATTTTCTATTCCCTCGAGTCTGAAATGTTCAAGTTAATTACCCTCGAAGAATGTTTAAAAAAAAGGACAAAAAAAATTTTACTTTGAAGTAGGAGTAGATTGGAATTTTTGTTCTTTAAAATCAATTAGACTTTTTTCCATTATACATTTGCTGCCTTTGTATTCAGTCATGTACATTCCATTACATATCTGGAACAGGTTTACAGATGGTTCTGATGTGTTCCACAAATTCAGGTTATAGGAAAACCAAAAAGTAAGTTTCTGAAAGACATTTTATAAACCTCAACTGAAAAGGTTTCAAGAATAGAAATATTGACAAGAAAGCAGTTAATAGAGAAAGTTACTCGAATCTACAAACTTCATAGACGGAGAAGACCAAGTGTAACATGAAATTTGAACACGCAGATGGCCCAAAGATCAAAAAGCAAGGATTATTTATTCTACTGGCATCAGGTGATTAGAAGACTTAAGAGAAAGTAAGGTTAAAGAAGGAAGACAGTATTTACACAGAACTAAGCCTATGGTTCACATTTGGTTAAGGAAATCCTTTGTCTGTCTGATTCTTTTCCTACTCAAGAGCTTGCCTCCAAAGACACCCTTTCCTCCAACAGAGTCTTTTTGACTGTGCCAGCTGCTGCGTTCAGTGTCCCACCTCACCATCACCACCTGGAGGTCCTGGCACCACTATTCTGGCTGCCCTGCTCTGCATCCTTCCCCCACTATTGTCACCTATGGCTAGGGATCCATTACTTACTTTCCTGCTTGAGGCCTTCCACTCTGGCAACTATACATAATACACTGAGTGTTTGCAAAACAGTTGCATGGTTAACAGATTCAATAGCATATGATGGCCAGAACATTTTGGTCCACATTAATGACTGCATTCTCTTCATGCATCTCCGATCTAGGAAATGGTGTGGGTTGGATGACATACAACATTTGCTCAAGAAGACCTTCTTTGCCTCATATCTGTAATGATACCATCCGGTCTCTGTGGTGGACTACGCATGCTGGGCTCGAGGTTGGTCAGGTCTAAAGGAGTCACATAATTGATGACATGTCTGTTTCCACCTCCCAGCAGATCATTCCTGTTCTGTTCTTCAAGTCCTGATTAGACCTTCTGGCACTGGATGCATCCACTGGATTCACAACACAGGTCAGTTAAGAATTCCTCATCATTATCTGACTCTACTTTACTCAAGCCACCACACACTGACACTTCAGGATCTGATATACCACTGTGTGAGCTGCTCACTTCCACATTATCCATTAGATTTCTGGACACAAGCAACTCCTTTCTCTGAACCATTTTCTAAGGTTGTCTTTCCGCTTTTGGTGCATCAACATTTTTGTGGCCACCCGTGTCCAGCCACTCAACTTATTCTAAGCCCTGATATCTCATTTTCAGTGGCATACCCTTGTGCCAATTGGAAGTTCAATTTTGTCAGCCATGTAATCAATGTCTTTTCTTCTCAGTGTTTCACTCTATCCTTTTGGATGCCATCTAAAATGCCTGCTATGATGCTCGCTATTCACTTGCTCAGCTGGCCATCCCTATCAGAAACGGTGGTGAACTCATGCATTTTATCCATTATCCAAAACAGAGATTAAGTGGAGAATAATCTGTGGATTACTGCAGGGTGCTATTATGAGCAAAAACCAGCTACAGAAAGTACAAAGGTCACTTTCATTTACTGTCACGAGGCAAGATGAGTAGATGGTCATGCACAGTATGGTTGAGTCAGTTGTACTATCAAATTACCCTCAAATTACCTGCATCATGGTGCAGGTCTGGGTGATGCCATAGACCTTGCAAAGCTCCTGTAAGTTCTTACTCTTGAAGTTATGTCCTTGATGACTGTGAATCCAATATGGAGCACCCAAAATGGATAAACTAATCATGCACTAACACTCTGGCTTTAGATGAAGCCTTTTGGTCAAAGTGGACAAACCTGGAGGAACTTGGTAAAGACATCCATGAATGCAAGAACATGCTCAGTCCCATTACAGCGGAGGTCAAGGACCACAAAAGTCCATTTCAAGAACCTCTATAGGTCTCTTGACAACCAGAGTTTCCATGTTGGGGTGACAGTGCTTCTCGGTTTTGTCCGAAGTACACTTTTCTCATTTTTGACTGTTATTATCATTATCAACAGCCATTCCAGGTCAATAACACTGCTTTGTCAAGGTTTTCGATCAAAGTTGCTGTCTTCTGTTGCTTGGTGTTCTGCTTGATCATGAACTGCTATCAACACTTGACACTGGTAGGAAGTATGTGTTTCTCTGCCTGTTTGGACTCCCTAATCAGCTGGTGCTGGATTACTGCATGTTAGGCCTTACAGTAATGGTGCAGTCCACTGATGCAACAAACAAGATAAAGGGAAACCAGTAATTGTATTTCATTGGATTTCCAAAAGGCATTTGATAAGGTATCACGAAAAAGACTACACAAGAAAAGTCCAAGGTGTTGGGGGTAGCATATTAGCAGAGACATGGGATTGGCTAACTAATAGAAGATGGAGTATTGGGATAAAGGAGGTATTTTCTGGAATGCAACTTGTGGCACAGGGATTGGTACTGGGGTCACAATTATTTACAGTATATGTTAATGACATGGATGAGGGAAGTAAACATACTATAGACATGCATGGATCACACAAAAGTAAGTGGGAAGACAAGTGCTGAGGATGATACAAACAATGTACAGAGGAAGACAGACGGGTAAAGTAGGTGGACAAAAACTCGGCAGATGGAATAGAATGTGGGGAAGTGAGAGATCTTACACTTTAGTAGGCAAGAAAGGAGCTAAACATTATATTAATTAAGAAAGACAGGAAAAGACCTGTGACAGCACAGCTCATTGGCCAAAGAAACTGGTGTCAGTTCCCATTACGAAAGAGAGATAGAAATCTGGGTAGTGAATAGGTGATGAGACAAGTTTCTGCTCAAAGGCATAAAAGGAGTCTCACAGACTGGGATCCAACTCCGTGATTTTCTGTGAAGCAGCTTGCCTCCCAATTCCTTTCCTAACCACTTCTGCAGCATTCCCTCATTTCATCAGCAAATTGCTGGTGGAGCAGCTAACTGTGCACTGCCTTGCACAAACCTCCTTTAGTAACCCACCACACCCAGATTTACTCCAAAACCCACTAGACCAAGGAACTAACAGTTTCCTCTCTCATCTTCAGCAGTACTGTAATTTTCTCTGGAAAGGTAAGCATTTTTCTGGTTTGACTGTCAAGCTGAACTGTGACAAGTCTGATAAGTCTTTTAAGAGTTTCCTTGAATGTCAAGCCGAAGAGGAGTACACTATATAGTTTCACAAGGAGAAACTGGAAATTAAGGCTAAACAAAAAATGCATTTTATATGCAACAAAGTCTGTGGTTTATATCTGGCTGAGGAAATCCTGTCTGCCTGATCCTTCTCCCCATAAGGGGTCTGATCCTCAAAAGGAGGAACGTTCATTGCTCCAGCTGCCCTGTTCATTCCCTCCATTACCACTGCCAACTGCTGCTGGAGATCCTGGCACAACTGCTAGGATTGCACTTCTCGGCACCCTCCTTCACCATCACCACCTGCTGCTGTTCTGTTACACTTGTAAGTTATGCTAAATCTGGAAAAGGATGCACAACTAAATCTATACTAAATACAATGTTCTTTGCCATTACTCTTTGGCAAAAACAATTGTGGATTTAACAGTTCCATCTCCCCACCCAACCCACCGTTACAGATTCTAAAGCCAGGTGGACTAATACTTGATCATAGAAGATCACAGAATCCCTACCGTGTGGAAACAGGCTCTTTGGCCCAACAAATCCACACCGACCCATTCCCCATAACCCACCTAATCTGCACATCCCTCAACACTATGGGCAATTTAGCGTGGCCAATCCACCTAGCCTGCACATCTTTGGACTGTGGGAGGAAAGAACGTGCAAACTTCACACCGACAGTCGCCCAAGGGCGGAATTGAACCCAGGTCCCTGGTGCTGTGATGCAGCAATGCTAACCACCGAGCCACCGTGATTTGATTTATTATAGTCATGTGTACTTTAGTACAGTGAAAAGCTCTTGCATTTGCTTTGGAACAGCAGGTTCATAAAATCAGTAAGTTACTAAGGATTACTTGTAACCTCTTTTTGAGGTTGGTTAATTTAGTTAAGTAGATGGCTGGTTTGCAATGCAGAGTGATGCTAACGGCATGGGTTCAATTCCCACACTGGCTGAGGTTGTCATGAAGGACTCTACTTCTGCTTTCACCCAAGACATGGTGACCCTCAAGTTAAACCAACACCAGTCATCTCTCTCTCTCTCTAAAGAGAGACAGCAGCCCAATGGTCCAGTAGGATTATGGTGACTTTTAATTTTACTCTGTCATGTGCAAAATTTTTCTTGACTTTCACCAAAAAGTAATTTCCAATGCCCAAATTCCTGAAGACTGTGTACTAGCCAGTTTATTGTTTATATTGACCCACATGTCCCTTCAGTCAGATTCAATAACATGAATGTCAAGAGATGACTGATAAACACTTGGCTCCAACTTGAACTATGTGAGGAAATTGTTTATACCAATCAGAAATCAAATTGACAGGCTAAATGCTGAGCTTTTGCTAAAGTAGAAAGAGTTGCAATAGATGCTAATTTCTAACTTTGCACATTTCTTCATAACAGATGCCTGCTTTGGTTCAGTTGATAACACTCTCACTTGGATTTCACATCTCCAGGAACTTTAGCATATTATTTAGGCTGGAACTTCAGTGCAGCGCTAAAAAGAGAAATGTTGCACGATTGGACATGCTGACTTTTGGATGGCTGTTAAACTGAAGCACCAGCTGTCTTCTTAGGTGGATGTACCTATTTTTAGAAGAAAGTAAGGGAATTCTTCTGGCCTGGCTGACAATTAAACCTCCATTACCACCAGAAATAGATGATCCGATAATTTCTTTCATTGCATTTCATCTCATTTCATTTTCAAGGCAACATTTAAAAAAACATTTCGATAGGTACTTGGATGAGAAGGGTTTAGAGGGATATGGACCAAATGCAGGCAATTGGAACTAGCCGAGTAGGCACCATGAACCAGTTTGGGCCAAAGGGCCTGTTTCCATGCTGTACTACTCTATGACTATGTTGCTGATGGAGGCTTGCCATGGGCATCCACATTACAACTGTAATTACACTTCCAAAGTAATTAATTGTCCCAAACTATTTTAAAGCCATATTGAGATTGTGAAAATGGATTCATACAGCACGATCAAATCTTTCTTTATATGAAAAAAAAATTCACTTCAAAGCAATATGCAAACACTGCCTAGAAATGTACAAGCATTTCTGCCCTAAAGTAAAAGCACCATTATCAGTGGCATTACCCATGTTGCAACAATGGCTTTCAAAGCAATTTGCATGTTAACGTATGGCAAGCTCCTGCAACTGCTCTCGGTTTAGAAGAATGGAACACATTCACAGATCAGGAACTAGAACAAGCCATTCAATAGTCCTCATGAAGGGGGAAGCTTCAAGCCTCCACTTTAGGATTATAACAAATCCAAGATCCATTACTCAGTGTAAAACACAGGTCATTAGAGAAGACAATAGTCTAGCAATAAGACTACCAGGCTAGTAATCCAGAGACCAAGATAATGCTCTGGGGATGCAGGTTTGTATCGCGCCATGGCAGATGGTGGAATTTGAATTCAATAAAAATCTGGATTTAAGAGTCTAATGATGAGCATGTTGGAAAAAGCCCACCTGGTTCACAAATGTCCTTTAGAGAAGGCAACTGCTTTACTTACCTTGTCTGGTCTGTATGTGATTCCAGACTCTCAGTAACCCAAACAACCTCTGGGCAATTTGGAATGGGCAATAAATTCTGGCTTGGCCAGTGGAATCCACAGCAATGGCCACAATGGAAAGAAAACCTTTGGTGATCATTCTAAATAGTTTCTAATTAACCTGTTCAGAAATGTCTGGAGCAGGTGGGACTTGAACCTGGGACACTACCACTAAGATAGTTTCTGGACCAGTAATCTTGTACCTTCCTTGGAAGCTGAGGAATTTCAATTCAATAATAGTATCAATCAAGAATAAAAAATTAGATGAGTAATTAACTGCTAGATTGTCATAAAGATCCATATAGTTCACTAATACGCTTCAGGGAAGGAAATCTGCCATCTGGCAGAAATGTGATTTCAAACCCACAGCAAGGCAGACCATTTTAACTTTTTTCTGAATTGATCTAGAAAGCTCCTCAGTTAGGAGCCGTTAGGGGCGTGCAATGGCAGCTTGCCCACAGATGCTCATGTGCTGTGAATGAAGAAAAATAACGTTGAAATGTGTTTTTTGAAACATGCTCATTAAGGATGTAGAGCACATGATTCATCAAATTCTGGTCCTGAAGGCAAATACAAAAGATAAGTCAATAAGTTTGTTAGGTACAAATACACGAGTAACTGGATAATATACTGCAAGTGTTAAGGAGACTAATGTCAAAAGCAAGTTAGAATGATTTTAAAACAGGTTTAGTTATCCTTTAATTCATTCTCATTATAATGTATAATAACGATGAAATGTTCCCATTACTTATAAACTAACAATCCCTTGAGTTTTGTGGGGAAGCTCTCACTTAGACAAATACCATGTCATAGAAAGGGCGAGATATTAAAGAGAAGGCCAAATTACTACAGCATATTACAGCCTGAAAGAAAATAAACTAGAGTATGCATGATATTACAATCTAAATGCCCAAACCAGAATGCATTACAAAAGGCACTAACTCAATAGGCTGTCTGTCAATGCTCTTTAATTTCTGTAAGAAAACATTGTAAATTTCTTATTTATAGATACAATACAAGAGTTCTCTAAATGAATCTACCTTGAATTTATTTCCAACGCTAATGAAGCTCAGTTTTCCCGCCTTCTGTTTTGTGTCCTTATTGTTGTTGGTTCCTTCAAAAAGTTTCCGAACAAATGGATCCTTTGATTCGGATACCAGTGATTCCAAGGACATGTGTAAGGCATCATTGTTCTTTTCCACAAACTTCGCCTGTAAAGGAAAAAGTCACATTGAAATAATTTTATCCTTCATTTAGGAAGTGCTCAAAGATAATAAGATAAAATGAGAACTAAGCAAGTAGTGGAAATTTTATGGTAGAATTAAGAAATATAAAAAGATCCAAGATGTGGAGTTGTATTGCCCAGGCAGCAGCAATAAAGTGACAAAAATCAAAAATACAATATTTAGAAAACTAGGTAGCAAAAGCACAGTGGTTTTATATAAACAGCATTTCTGTTTTCAACAGATAGGCATAAACAAACTACCACATCAGAAATAACAAGCATGGGGCGGGATGAACACAGCAGGCCAAGCAGCATCATAGGAGCAGGAAAACTTGACGTTTCGGGCCTAAACCCTTCATCAGAAATATCTCTACCACATCAGAAATGTTGTGAATTTCCTCAGTGTGCTCAAAATTGTTTTCTGTAAGACTACGCTCTAGAACTAACAAGGGGGCAGACTATATCAGATTTAATGAACAATGAGTCAGATTTACTTAACAGCCTAACGATGCAAGAATAGTCATTTTATGGTTGTTGTTAGGTGGCTAAGTTCTGTTTGAACAGGATAAACATAAAACAGAAAAACTTCTAGATTTAAGTAAAGCTGACTTCAATAGGATACAAACAAAGAAGACAGGAACAGGAGTAAGCCATTTGATCCCTCAAATCTGCTCTGCCATTCAGTATGATCACGGCTGATCATCAAGCTCAACAACACAATCTCACCCTCTCTCCATATCCCTTGATCCGGTTAGCCACAAGCGCTAACATTTACCACCTTGAAAACACAACATTTTGGTCTCAACCATTATTTTGTGGTAATTAATTCCATAGGTTCACCAGTCACTGGGTGCAGAAAGGTCTTCTCATCTCAGTCCTAAAGGGCTTACCTTTATCCCCTTTAAACTATGAGCTCTGGTTCTGGACTTCCCCACCATTGGGAACATCCTTCCAGCTTCTAACCTGTCTAATCCTAATAGAATTTTATAGGCTTCTATGAAGTTGCCTTTCATTCTTCTAAACTCCAGGTGAATACAATCCTAACTGACTCAACCGCTCCTGATACACCAGCACAGGAATCAATTTGGTAAACATTCAATTCACTTCCTCTGTAGCAAGAACAATCCTCCTCAGAGAAGGAGATCAAAACCATACACAATATTTCAAGTGTGACCTCAATAATGCCCTGTATATATGCAGCAAGACATCCTTGTTTCTGTATTTAACTCCTCTCACTATGAATGCCAACATACAATTTGCCTTCTTTAGGGCCTGTCAGACCTGTGCACTTACTTTCAGTGACTGGTGCATAAGGACACTCGGGTTTTGTTGAACAACTTGCAGCCAAAGAATAATCTGCTTTCTTAATTTTGCTAGATAACCTCTCATATACTGCATCTGCCATGCATTTGCCCACTTACTTGCCTATCCAAATCACACTGCAACATCTCAAATCAATAGCATATATCGTGACCAGCTGGGGTTTCAGTAGCAATCCCTGTGGTACCCCAGTAGTCATTACCTGCCATTCAGAAAAATACCCATTTATTCCTACTCTTTGTTTCCTGTCTGCAAACGAATTTTCTATCCATCTCAATACACCATTCTCAATCCCACATGCTCTAATTTTACCCATTAATATCTGATGTAGTTCTTAGTTGAAAGGCTTCTGAAAGACCAAATAAACCACATTCACTGGCTCCCCCAATCAACTCTAATAGTTATATACTTATAAGGATAAGCTTTACCCTTAGAATAGTCAAGCATGATTTCCCTTTGGTAAATCAATGCTGCGTTGGATTCTAACACTTTTTTTTTTAAAAACAGTGATCAGCCATAAAATCCTTGATAATGGACTCTAGCACCTTCCCCACTACCAACATCAGGCTCACCAGTTGAAAATTTCTGGTTTTCTCTCTACTGTCATTTTTAAATGGTAGGGTTACATTAGGTACCGTTCTGAAATCTGAAGAACCTTGAAAGATAACTACTGATCACAGAAACCCTATAGTGTGAAGGCAGGTCATTTGGCCCATTGAGTCCACACAGATGCTCTGAAGAACTTCCCACCCAGACTCAACACCCTACCCCTATCCCTATAACCTTACATTTCCCACAGCTAACCCACCTACCTACCCATTCTTGGACACTATGGGCAATTTAGCATGGCCAATCCACCTAATCCGCACATTTTTGGACTGGAGGAGGAACCTGGAGCACCCAGAGGAAATCCACACAGATGCAGGGAGAACGTGAGCTCCATACAGAAAGTCGCCAAAGGCTGAAATTAAAGCCAGGTCCCCTGGGGCTGTGAGGCAGCAGTGCTAACCACTGAGCCATCATGTAGCCCTGCATCCTCTATTTCTAGCGTCACTTGCTTAAGTACTCTGGAAGGCAGATTATGAGGCCCTGGGGATTTTTCAGCTTTTGATCCTATCAATTTCTCCAAAACCATTCATCTATTACAATTTTACTTCAGTTCCTCCCTGTCACTAACCCAGCGTTCTCTAACTTTTCTGGTAAGTTATTATGTCCTCCTTCTGCAACTGAAGAAGCGAAGCAAGAAGATAGTTTGTCAGCCATTTCTTTATTCTCCATTATAATGTCCCCTGTCTCTGGGGACTTCCATCAGTTTTCACCAGTTTTTTCTCTTTCTACACCTATAGAAACTTTTACAGTCAGTTCTAATGTTCCCCTCTAGCTTACTTTCATTTTATTTTCCCCCTTCTTAATCAATCCCATGCTCCTCCATTGCTAACTTCTAAACTGTTCCCAATCCTCAGGTCTGTCGTTTCTTTCTTATACAATCTCATCTCATACAATCTCTATCTTCCCCCGTAAGCCATAGTTTAGCTACTCTCCTCTTTGCATTCTTACACAAGATGGAAATAAGCAATTTTTGTAGTTCACACATTCACTCTTGCAATGTCTGCCATTGCCTTTCCAATGTCATTCCGTTCAATAACATTTCCCAATTCACTGTCACCAACTCATGCTTCATGCATTCGTGGTTTCCCTTATTAAGATTCAGGACTCTCATCTCAAGTGAGAGTCTCCATTTTGATGGAGAGTTCTATCATATTGGGTCACTCATCCCCAAGGAGTCTCTCACAACTATATTACTGATTATTCCTTTCTCATTACATAATAGCCAGTCTAAGATGGCCTATTCTCTAGAGGTTCCTCAGCGCATTGGTTCAGTAAACCATCCTGTATACATTGTAGGAATCCCCCTCCTGTAGTATTGAGACTAATTTGATTCACTGAATTTATAAGCAAATTAAAGTCATCCATGATTGTAGATGTTCCTATACTGCATGTGTCTCCAATTTCCTGTTTAATGCCATTGCCAACATCACCATTTTAATTTGGTGGTCTATATACCACCCCCACTACTGATTTTTAGTCCTTGGTATTTCTCAATTCAATCCAATCCACACAGATCCTATATTGTCTGAGCTGGCATCTTTCCTCAATCTCGCGTTGATATTTCCTTTAACCAGTAATGCAACTCCACTGCCTTTTCCTTTTCATCTATCCTTCCTAAATACCAAATACATCTGATTATTCAGTTTCCACCCCTGGTCACCCTGCATCCATGTCTCCATATTCCCAAGCATATCATATTTATTTACAACTGTTTGCAAACAGTGATTGATTCATCCACTTTATTTCAAATGCTCTGAATGTTCAGGCACAAAGCCTTTTTAATGCTTCTTGTCCCATTCCACTATTTTTTCCCACTCTGGCCTTATTTGATTTGGAGTTTGATTCCTCTGCCTATCACTTGCTTTACTCCCTTTTTGTCTTTTGTTCTTGTCCTTGATTCCTCTTCCTCCGACTCCTTGCATAGGTTCCTATTCCCATTCCAATTTACTTCAAAACCTCTTCACCACTCTAGCAAATACTGCAAGGGCATCAGTACCTGTTCTGACCATGTGTAGCAGAGACAGGGTCCTCAGAAAATGGGTGAATACCTACCACGCATTAAACAACCAATTACAACTAAGTAGGTAAAGGACAACTAAAATCAGAGGAAAAGCACAAAAGAGTGCCAAAAAGACACGTCCTGGTGACTGGGAGAGACAGTAACAATGTAAAGGTGTTAAACAGAGGGCTATGATAAAAAGAAATACAAGGAAAAAGCAAAGAAATTCACATCAAGATCAAAACTTTTTAAAAAACAGTTATATCAGGGAAAAAAGTGACCTGGAATAAGTGCCCCCTTAAATGCTAAATTAAAGTTTAAAAAATAACAGCCATATTAAGTAATTACTTTGTGTCAGCATTAATAGGGGAGAACTTGTCAAGATTAATAATTTTGCATCAGAATTGGAGACTCACCAAAACTGGCCTACGAAAAATAACAGTAATGGAGATGATAATTGCAAGGGGGCCAAATCCCTAGAACCAGATGGTTTCTATTCCAGGGTTTAAAGTGGCTCAGTGGTTAGCACTAATGCCTCACAGCGCCGGGGCCTGGGTTAGATTCCACCCATGGGTGACTGCGTGTGTAGAGTTAGCACATTTTCCCAGTGTTTGTGTGGGTTTCCTTCAGGTGCTCCAGTTTCCTCTGAGATGTGCAGGTTAGGTGGACTAGCCATGCTAAATTACCCAGTGTTCAAAGATGTATAGATTAAGAAGGCTATAGGGGATGGGTCTGGGTGGGATGCTCGGAGGGTCGGTGTGGACTTGTTGGGCCAAAGGGCCTGTTTCCACACTTTAGGGATTCTATGGAAATCTATGGAAAGGTAGTAGGTGAGAACACATCAGATGCTTCAACCAAAAACACTCAAAATTTTCTCCAGATTCAAACGATCCTTTATATTTGAAAATTTCACATCACTTAACTTTTACGAAATATTTTGTAAAGTGCAACCATGGAATTGTAAAACAATTCAGGAAATTGTTTAAGTCCATAACTAAAGATGCGTAAGCGAGTACCTTAAATTTCAGCTCATCACAGGAAGTCAGCACAGATTTAAAGAAAATTATGGAACGGATTGTATTTTCTTTAATGCATGACTAAAATAGTGGACAGGGTAATGTCTATGCAAGTTCTTGCTATGGACTCCCATAAAGGTATTGGGAAGATTTATCTATTCATTCACGGGGTGTGGACATCATTGGCCAGGCTAGTGTTTATTACCCAACCCAATTGCCAGTTGAGAGTCAACCACATTGCTGTAGGTCAGGAGTCACATTTAGACTGGGTATGATTAACAGATTTCCTTTCCTAAAGGGCATTAGTGAACCAGATGGGTTTTCCTGACAACTGGCAATGGTCATGATCATCATTTGACTCTTAATTCCAGATTTCCTTTTACTGAATGCAAATTCCTGCCTGGGTACCAAGAACATTAACCAAGTCTCTGGATTAATAGTCTCATAACCATTAACTCATCACCTATCTCACATCACATGATGTTACCTAAATTTGAAGCTTATTGCCTGTAGGGAAACTACTGACCTGGTAAAGGACCTGGTTAAGAACTTGGTTGAACAGCAGGAAACAGAGTACAGATATCAGACAGACACTGAGTGCAACCAGTGGTATTCCTGCAAAGATCTCTGTCGAGTCTCAACTGTTGACTGCACTTATTAATGGTTAAAATGATGGGATAGATGGTCAGACATTCAAGATTGCTGACGACAAAGATAAATGGCATTGTGAACAATGTAGATGGAGACATCAAGTAAGTGATATTGATAGATTAAGTGAATTAACAAATTTACACAAATGGATTTTAATACATGCAAATGTAAGGACCTCTAATTTGGTCCTGAAAAAGGACAGACCAGACTACTTTCTAAATATCAAAAGCTTGAATTGGCAAAGGTCCAATGTGACTTAGGAATCCCTGAAGTTTAATAATATAAATGTCACAAATGTGAACAAAAAATTCAATAAATTAGTTCAGTGTACTGTGCTTTACATCAAGAGGACCACACTACAAAAGGATAGAATTTAAGCCACACTTATACAAAGCCCTAGTTAATACAAACTTGGAATAACGTGCTCTGCAGTCAACATCACAATTTAAGAAAGATATATTGACTTTGGAGAGAGACCTGTAAAGGTTTATTAAGTGAAATTGCAGAGATTGCACAGCTTAGGATATAATATACTGGAAATGCTACAATTCAGGCAGCATCCGTGGAAGGAGAGAGTGTACTCAAGTTTCAGGTCAATGACAATTCATCAAATTGAAGTCTGCTTCTACCTACAAATGCTGCTTTACCTAGGCAGTTTTTCCAGAATTTTCTGATATTTCAGATTTCTAGCATCTGTAATTTTTTTGGGGTTTTTTTATGTAAACTTGGGTAGTATTCCCTGGAACTTAGAAGGTTTAGAGATAACTCATTCAACATCCCGAGATATAAATGGGTCTTTAAGGCAGCAGAAGAGAAATATTCCCATTGGCTGCAGAACCTACAATTGGGAAATGAAGCCCAGAAAAAAAAAAATCAAATATTTATTTTAATTTTGACATTGATAGCTTTTTGATAAGCGGAGGTATCGAGGAATAAGGGACAAACATGGCTCAGTGGAATTAGGTTAATGATGAGCAATTGAATGAGCACTGAATGGTGGAAGTGGGTCAATGGTTAAATGGTTTACTCCTGTTGCCATTAACCAATTGCTCAAACAAGTAAAGCCATTTGCAAGCACAACAGGAAAAAAAAAAGGGAAATTTTATCTTAGATATCCAAACGATAAACAATAATGACGCTTTTCATACTTTCAAGTGTTTCAAGAATATTTTGAAATACTTAATAACTGAGAAAAAGATCATCGCACTGTAGCATTAAAAAAAAAATTAGAAGCATCAAGAAAAATCCATGAAAACACTCCACGAGCCAGGAACTGGAAGTCCAGGGTCTTTTGAGAGTAGGTGCTAAGTTTCTTAGGGGGGTTTAAGGATTCTACGGCTATTTTAAGAATTTGAATTCCCCTTGGTCACCTGGTAAATAGTTTTCACTAAACTGCTTGCCGGTTTTTATTAAGCTGTTACATTTTGATTTTTGTTGTGTTCAATTTGTTTGTCAAGTTTCCTACATTACAAGTGACTACGTTTCAAAAGAATTTAATTAGTTGTAAATCACTTTGGATCTCCGACCTTATGAAGAACACTACATTAATGTTATTCTTTCTTGTATTCTTTTTGGCTTTGAAGGACTACATAAAATCCATGGAATATAAAACTTACTGTTTCATAGCAGACTGCTCCAGCGAAGTGCCTGATGATAAACCCTTCATCATCACGGATATTCCTGTGAACTGTCAATTTTGACTTTCTAGGAATCTAAACAATGTAAAGAATGCATAGGTGTCACATGAATACTGTTTCATTCCAAGAATGTGCTTTAAAAGTCAGGTTCAGAACCCATTCATGACTAATTTCTCACAAATCTTGTTTGCCATCTCCTTCAGTTGGGCATTGCTAGCTAGGCTAGCGTTCTTTACCCATCCCTAATTGCCCAGAGAGCAGTTAAGAGTCAACCACTCTGCTGTAGGTCTGGAGTCACATGTAGGCCAGACCTGGTAAGATTGGCAGTTTCCTTCCCCAAAAGGATATTACTGAGCCAGATGGGGTTTTTCTTTAAAAACTTTCTTTTAAATTTTGTTTTACTTTTAAAATTTTTAAAAATGTTTATTTTATTTTTCCTGACAACTGACAATGGTTTCATGGTCGTCATTAGACTTTAAATCCCAGATTTTTATTTTTAAAATACTGAATTCAAATTCCACCATCTGCCAGGGCAGGATTCAAATCCAAATCCCCACAACATTACCTGTGTATCCAAATTAATAGTCTAGAGATAATAGCACTAGGTCAGGACCTCCCCTAAGCAATTACGAAAGTTCACTAGTCATATTGGATGATAGCAATAATGGTCATTACAACTGTAAAGGTAACAATTTCCATGATCCATACATATCTAATTGAAAGCAGAAATCCAGATGGTGCTGTCAGTGGGTCTGTGCCCCAGAAAGCACTGTTGGAAATTTTAACAATCACTTGAATTTTGGGAACTTCGACTTTTTAAACATTCTAGTTCATTGTAAATCATACCCACCAAGAAAATTGCTTTATTGAATTAGAGTTTTTAAAACAGTATACAATAATAATTAACTATCAACTTACTTGGCCCTGAAGAAACAACTTTACATTTATGAAACCTCAAGTGTTTCCTTTATAAGTACGAATTGTAGTGAAATAAAAATAACTTGTAAAAATTCAAGATATTTAAGCTTCTATCTTAATCCAATTACATAAAATGAGGAGAAATACAAAGCAAGGCCATGGGGCCTGTCAAGCCTGATTCACTTGTGCTTTAATTCCCTGAGAAAGCAAACGCCTATCTATTCCAGCCTTCACTGTATTTAATGATGCTGCAGCCAGAACCTTCAGGGGAGTGAATCCAAAGATTCACAATTTTCACTGGTGGAAGCTCTCCTTATGCCACCCCTAAATGATGCATCTAATCCAGGGACTGTGACAGTATTATAGATTCCCAAGACAGAAGACACTTCTCAGAGCCCATTCTGTCAAGTCCCTAGAAGTCAAGCGATAGAATAGTCAGAGAACGCAAGGAGGTCATTCACTCCATCATGTCGCTGCTAGCTATCTGAAGGAGTGATTCACCACATGCTTGTCTTTTCCCCATCACTCTGCAAATGCTTCTTTTTCAGGTAATAATCCAATTCCCTTTCCAAAGAAGGAATCAATGGACCCTGCCTCCATTACACTTTCAAGCAGTGCATTGCAAATCATGCACTTTCAATAACAACATCTCTTTGTTTTTCTAAACGCCTGAAAATGTAAACCCAATTTACTTAGCTTCACCTTATAGGGCAATTCTTTCATCCCAGAGGCCAATCTAGTGAACCTCTGTTACACTAAACCAATGTAATTACATCCTTCTGTAATCTGGAGATCCAAACTACATACAGTATTCTAGGTGTCAAAGTTTATGTAACTGCTGCAAACCATCTTTATTTCTACACAAATTCACTTGCAATAAAAGCCATCTCGCTATTTGCCATCCTAAATGCTTGCTGTACCCACGTGATTTTTGCATTCTTGTGCAACTACACCAAGACGATTCAGCATCAACATTGACAAGTTCCAAACGTTTTATGTAATATTCTGCTTTTCTTACAACTAATATGAATAATCTCATATTTCCCAATATTTTTATAGTAATCCTCCTTCAACCTTGAAGCTCACTCATCACCTGAAAATCTCTTTGTGCCCTTCTCTGTATCTTCATTGAATTCCCTGTACTTTTTAAAAAATTAAGTTAATTAATGGAATTTATTTCCTGATTTGCCACGTGAAAATTCTTCAATTTAAAAATTTATTTATTTTCGTCTATGGGACTTTAGAGATCCTCTACAGTTGGCTCTAGGATGAACTTACCCTGAGGAAAGGTGAAATCCACATCACAGAAATAATTTTCATCAGTCAATGGTAAAAGCCATCATTTGTCATTAACTATTCTGTCCAGGGTATCAAAGATACACCAACATAAAAATAACCAATTAGTTCCTAGATTGCAGTTACATCTAAAATATAGATTTGCATTAAAAGAAATTCAAGTTCACCATCACTCACTTGAGAACATCTCCCAGCAGTCAGACACTTTGCAAAATTCTATCACTCCCACTCTAGCAACCTATTATAGTTGGCAATACCTGTTACAATCTGAAATGATCATTTATATTTGACCATGACAAGGACTTACGACATACGTCCCATACCTGCATGGAGCCTGAGAGAAGCACGAGCAGTGGGCATGGGCGATTCTTGTGTGAAACAGTTCATAACAGAAGACAAGCTCAACTTCATATTTTCATGCAGTTCCTTACAGCTGAAACAATCGGGGTTAATATGCAATACTTGCATATAATTAGGGAGAATTGACTTCTCCTATTTGGTGTGAGGTAGGGTCACTGGACCCGTAACATAACTCTGATTTCTCTTCACAGATGCTGCCAGATCTGCTGAGGTTTTCCAGCAATTTCTGTTTCTGTTTCTGATTTACAGCATCCACAGTTCTTTTGTTTTTTATCTATTTGATTACCTGTTATAATAATATTGGATACATTTACAAGCATGTTGAGTTTTCTGTATTCAATTTCCTCCCACTCCTGTCCTAAACTGAAGTTAAATAATCTCTAAAAGCTATTAAGATTAATATTTTGCATGGAAGGAATTGTAGCCAAACCCTCTTGCTTTCCTCATCCAAAATCCACATTTGTTCTTTGACTCAGATGTTAATCAGATGCAGGGGCCCTAGATAATGTGTCCCTTACATAAATCCAAAACAAAGACAAACCCTTGCACCGTGATCAGAGATCAGAAGAAGAAACAAATGACAGACTTCCTACTTTGGAAATGACTTTGGTTCAACTGTAGTAACCAACCGTGAGCCGGAAGTGGTTCTTGTGCTTCTGGTGTATTGCGGCAGTAAAATGTTGGTCACTGGCTTGAGGCAAACGGTTTTCTTCATCCAAAATATCCAGGATTCCCACTAACTTAGCTTCAATTAAATCTGTTTTAAGGGAAAATGAAAAATGCACTTACACGCACACTAAATCGTAGCTTACATTTATACTTGTGGCAATGGAAGCAGTGGTTCTTGATTTTGGTTTTTTGACATTGTAAGTTTGAATCTTACATGTTTGACAAAAGCACATCATGATCCTCTGGTTACAAACAGAAGTACAGGACTAGTTATCAGCCCATATACTCAGCAACATGACAAATGACAACCAGTAGTGATATTTTAACTGCCTTTTACTGTTTCTTGATAATAGATTCCAGTGACTGAAAGACAATGTCAAAATAACTGGCCTGTAGTTCCCTATATTCTCTTGAGTCCTTTTCTTCAACAGCAATGCAATATTTGCTACCTTTTGATCCACTCCAGAGCCAAAGAAATCTTGGCAGATCACAATAACCTAATTTGTCTGTCATCACCTGTTTTAGAACTTGAATGTTGACCACCAGCTCCTTTACAATTAATAGTGGATCGGAATGTAAAGTGTCACCATTTTACATCCAAAATGATCAGGAAAATTGCAATAATCAGGCTCTTCAGCAAGCTCCTTTGATACATACCTATGCAATCTTGATTATCAACATAGTGCACTTCATTCACACCAAGGCCTTCTTTCTGATATAGTTCTTGTTCCTACAAGTGCAGAGGCATCAGGTCAGTGCTACACTATTAACCATTTGAAGTGATTGCTTGAAATTTTCAGAACAGGTTTTGATCCATCTCAATAAATGTTATTCATTACGTTGCCATTACTAAATGTTATTCAGAGAAAAACAGCATATTTGATATGAATGAGTGTCTCTCCAAATGGTCTAATAATTTCATTCTTGCATTCGTTATTATTCAATACTACTTTTATTTTGAACTAGAAAAAAGAATTTGAAAAATTGACACAGGGAGAATTTTATTTATTCTTTCACGGGACTGGGTAGATTCAGAAAGGTTGCTTCACTTTGTGTGTGTCTAGGACTAGAGGACATAATCTCAGAATAAGAGCTTGCACATTTAAGACAAAGATGAGGAGGAATTCTCAGAGAGAAGTAAATCTGTGAAATTCTTTACCACAGAGACTATTGACGTTGGGTCAATTACTTATGTTCAAGGCTGAGATAAATTTTTAAGCTGTAAAGGAATTAAGGTTCTGGGAAAAGGCAGAAAAGTGAAGTTGAAGGCCATCAGATCAGCTACATTCTCTTTGAATGGCAGAGCAGACTCAATAGGCTAAAGGATCTACTCCTACATCTCATGGTCTTAGAGAATGAAATTTTAAATGCAAAAGTATAAAGTGGTTCACTTCTGGAAGACACAGTGCAACGAGGGTATACATGATGCAATTGGCAGAAAGTATAAATGAATTGAGAGAGATCATGATGTTCATATACAAGAACCCTTAAGGTGATGTGTACAGTCAAGGATGGACTAAATTTTAATTGAGCAAGAAACGAGTTAATGAAGGAAAGACAACATTATCAAATTAGAAAAACATATATAGGTTAAGTAGGTTTAGAGGTGACAATACAATATAAAGCGCAAATATATCATGTTAGAATTTGAGAAATCACTGGTTAGACCTTAACTTGTTTTTTGTGGACAATTCTGGACAGTACTTTTCAGAAAAAATACGACAGAACCAGAAAGATGGGAGAGGAGGTTTATCAACATGTTTCAAGGAAACTGCAGAAACCCAAGGCAGAGCTTCCACAGAGTGAAATACACTAGATTAAAAAAAAAATCTACAATTGGTCTCCGGGTAACATATGATCTTTATTTTCTGTTACATCAGTTTTAAGCTCAGTTGACACAGACACAAGAAATAAGTGTATGTTGTACCTCTTTTAGGATCCTTTCATTGAAAAACTGCTGAAGCTTCTCATTGCAGTAGTTAATGCAGAATTGTTCAAAGCTATTATGCTCAAAATATTCTGAAAATACAAACTGGAAAAGGTCAGCAAACACAGCACCGCCTGCAGAACGATTTATAATTGCTAATGCTCTTCTCAATGATCTTGAGCTTTGAATTATCTGTAATTCTGTGAACTAAGATTATTGCAAGATTGTGGGGTGGGCTTGCAAATAGCTTTCACATAGAGAACAGATTTGAGATATACTGCCCCGTTTACACAGAAGCTTGAATCGATGCGAATGAATCAACACAAATTGACACTCGGCTCACTCCAATCTAATACGTTGACTGTGTCAAGGATATCAGACTTGACAAACTCAGCAGAAACTTCACTTCAACCAACTACTTAAGCAGTCCATTGCTTTCTACTGTAAGTGATGAATTTGACTTCTTTGAATTTATTTACACAAAGTTGCAAAGCTAGCTTTCTGAAAATTGTGAATAAAGATTTAACTTCAATAAGGTCTTTCATCAATTTCCAAAAACTGCTGCACCCCAAAACTGCAATTCCTTGCTCTTCAAACAGAGCCTGGTTCACTTTCTCCTCCGTGCCCTATATCCCACATGACTTAGTGAGTTTGCTTTTCTTCCCCAACAACCTCTACATTTTCCCCACCAACATTCCCTTCAAACACAAAATCAATCTACTTTGCTAGCATTAGCTCAATAGCTACAGCCCCCAAAAAGGCAAGGGAGTGAATGGGCGAGGGGGAAAGGAGGAAGGTGGGGGGCAGGACAGGGCAGTGAGAGAGAGAAATGGGAACAATGTTCCCTCTAAGATGCGGGGATGGGATTAGCACACTGATCACAGAATTCTTGTCCAGTCCTGGAAGTCACTGATACAAAGATCCGTGCAGCTGGAAAAAAAATAGAAGTGCTGGGGCAGCCTCAGAACAGGTAGGCAAACTAAGGAGAAGGGTACATCCTCCCCCTCCCCATTAAAAAAAGGGAGGAGAGTTGAGAGCAGAGAGCAGGGGCAGCGCGCAGAGCACAGAGCAGGGGCAAGGGGTAACAGAGTGCACAAGAGATCGACCGTGATGCAATCATAATACAAAATCAAAAGTTGATTAAATTACCAATTTAAATATTGGGAAGTGTAAAAGGATGGAAACTTACCAAACCCAGCAATGTCTAGAACTCCAATAAAGAAACTGGAGGTCTCAAAAGGGAAACATTGATTGACCCGCTTCACCACATGGTCAAATAGATGGCTATAAACTGCCTTGGCCAAAGCTTCTCGGGCATTGTTTGCCTGCTCCACCTTTAAGGGTACCCTGAAGAACACCAGAGTAGCTTTCAGTTAGGGTAATCAATCAGGTTTCATTCAGAAATAAGTTCCTGCAGTGACAGCTATAGCTTTTCAGTAGTACTGTGCCTGTATAAATGCTAGAATTTTGTGCTGTTCCTTTGCTTATTCATTGGTCCTCTGTTGTTGTGCATGGTGTCAAGGCTTAAGAAACACTGACTGGATCGTACAGCCAAAGAGCAAACCTGTCATGATTTACCACCTTTACTCAGTTCTGCTCTGGCTGAGCAGGCTGATGGTCACACACTTGTGGTTCAATTCTAAAACCCTGATTTGACTCCCCCAGCTTGACCCCATTTTGCAATTTCCCAAACCAACAGCATCTTAAACACACATTCTAGAGCCAAGGGGAGCAATATCACAAGATAGGACTAATCAGAGACAAATGATAATAAAATACTACTTTATATTTATAAACAATTGTTTAACAAGTCTGCAGCGCTGTTCAAACAGTGAAGTGAAGCCAAAGTTTGCAGTGGTCTTGTTGTACATAAAATGCTATGTTAGAAATAGAATGTTCTCAGATGAATTGCAACAGTCCACCATAGTAATTCCTTTCAAATTACCATTGGAATTGTTTTCTTTATAGTGGAATGTTTAACTGATAGGAAAACAAGATACCTAAACAAGATACCTCTGTAATTTGAATGATGAAAGTGAGGCCAAATATAATCATAGTCCATGACTAATTATATAAATGAGTCTGTATTTAAACTGAAAGCAAAATTGTCCACATTAATTACAGAAGGTTAGGATTAAACAAAATATGTTTTTCCTCAATTATTTAACAACAGATACTTTTTAATACAAAAACTACATGTGTTATAGAAATTCAGCAAGTCTGGCAGCAGTTGTAGAGAGAAAAACAGAATTAATGTTTCACGTCCATGGATCCTTCTTCAGAACTCCAAGAGAGAGACACTGGACTGGAGATACTAACTCAGCTTTTCTCTCTACAGTTGCTGTCAGACCTACCAAATTTCTTCAGCACTTCGTTTTTATCCAGCATCTGCAGCCCTTGGATTTTATTCTCATAATGAATAGTAATCAGCTGCTTATTTGAAGCTATCACAGAACCAACTTATCAGAGAAACACCCAAGAGTACTTCACCATCATTGGCTACTTCAATCGAGACATTCAAAGGCAGCACACTTTTATCAGCACTCACTGATAATAAAACAAAGAATGAATAAACTTTTCATATTAATTGGGACACTGGTCTGATCTTTTTAAAAAGTGATGTTGAGTAACCTTCTTCAAATGCTATGTAATCATGCATCTAGCATATCACATTTGTGCAGTCAGAAACAGGGACAAAAAGCATTGTCCAATACACAGGTATCATGCATTCTGACAACACAGTATGGAGCTGGAGGAACACAGCAGGCGAGGTAACATCAGAGGAGCAGGAAAGTTGATGTTTCAGATCAGGACGCTCCTTCAGAAATAGGGAGGGGGAAGGGAGCTCAGAAGTACATAGAGAGAGGGGTGGGGCTGGGGAAAGGTAGGTGGGATGGTGATAGGTGAGTGCAGGTAGGGCGTGGTGGGGATTGGTCAGTGAGGTGGGAGGAGTGGATAGGTGGGAGAGAAGATAGACAGGTTGTGTCAGGTCAAGGAGACGGGGATGAGGGGGGAGGGTTGGACATGGGATGAGACCAGGGATGGGGAGATTTTGAAACTGGTGAATTCCACATTTAGGCCATTGGGCTGTAGGCTCCAGAGGCAGAATATATGAGGTGTTGCTCCTCCAGTTTGTGGGTGGTGTCAGTGACACTGGAGGAGGCACATGTCACCAAGGGGGTAGGAGGGGAGTTAAAATGGTTCGTGACAGGAAGGTGTTGTCGTTTGTTTCGTAGAGCATCTGTGATCTGTACGCGACAGTCTCTAAGTCTATGCTTGGTCTCACCAATGTAGAGGAAGCCACGTCAGGAGCAGTGGATACAGTAGACCAAGTTGACAGATGTGCAGATGAACCTCTGTCTAATGTGGAAGGTTTGTTTTGGGTCTTGAATGGAGGTGAGGAGGGAGGTGTAGGGGCAGATATAGCATTTCCTCAGTTGCAGGGAAAGGTGCCAGGTATGGTGAGGTTACTGGGAGTGTGGAGTGGACAAGGGAGTCGCGGAGTGAGCGGTCCCTATGAAAAAAGCAGGTAGGGGTGGGTCATGTATTGTGAACATCTTTACAACCTCCATGAAATGATTCAAGTTGTTAAAAAGAGTAATGTTTGAAGAACCTGCAAGCAGCATTTAAAAATATTCCATCACAATTTAAAAATTAAAGTTTTGATTTCTTTTTAAATCAGCTCCAGTTTATCAATGCAAACTGGAGGAAAGCAAACAGCACAAGTAAACATCTCAAGGCTTCTTTTCAAAAAAAAACAACTTGCACTCAAAAAGTAAATTTGCTATAGGTAAACATCTCAAAGCTTTACAGGGTACTACCAAACAAAATTTCACCCTAAGCCATTTCAAGGGATATAGCACAGATGACCAAAAAGTCTGACCAGATAGGATTTAAAGGCCAGGAGGTGTTAGGGCTCTCTGCTTCTTCCTGGAAAACAGGCCTGAACCACCCCTATCCACCACCACCACCCTCCTCTGCATAGCCAAACTTATCCTCACACTGAACAATTTCTTCCTTAACTCTTCTCACTTTCTTCAGTTCAATGGTTTGGCCATGAGTATTTGCATGCACCCCAGTTATGCCTGTCTTTCCTGGGGGAACATGGAACATTCCTTGTTCCAGTTCTATTCTTGTCCCCACCCACAACGCTTTCTCCAGTCAAATGACATCATTGGTGCTGCTTCCCTCTCTTGTCCAGAATAGGACAAGTTTACTGATTTTGTTTCCAATTTCCACCCCGGTCTCACCTTAACCTAATCCATCTCTGACATCTCTCTTCCCTTCCTCGACATCTGTTTCCATTTCTGGAGATAGGCTGGACACCAATATCTACTACAAATCCATCAACTCCCACAGTCACCTTGACTATACATCCTCCATCCTACTTCCTGTAAAGACATTATTCCATTCTCCCAGTATCTCTGTCTCTGTCACATCTGTTTCAATGATGCCAACTTCGACAAGGGGGCCTCCAAAATGTCCACCTTCTTGCTTAACCAAAGATTCCCCACTACAGTGGTGGATAGGGCCATGAGCTGTGTCTGACCCACCTCCCGCACTTCAGCGCTGACGGCCCCCTTTCCTCCAGCACAGCAATAGGGTTCCCCACATCATCACCTACCATTTCACCAGGATCCACAACCAGAGCATTATTAGCTGTCATTTCCACTACTTCCAGCAGTGCGCCATCATCATACACATATTCCCCTCCCTTGTCAGGGCTCTGCAGGGATCATTCCCTTTGGGACGTACTAGTCCACTCCTCCTTCACTCCCAAAATATCCCCACAGCATCTTCTCTTGCATTCACAGAAGGTGCAACACCTGCCTGTTTAATTCCTCCCTCTGCAGTATCCAAAGGTGCAAACACACCTTCTAGGTGAAGTAGCACTTTACCTACACCACTTTATATGGTCTGCTGTATTTGTTGCTTACAATGCGGTCTCCTCTACATTGGATAGATCAAGTGCAGACTTTGCAGAAAACCTGCGCTCTGTCCACAGAAATGACCCGAGTTTGCAGTCGCCTGCCACTTCAACACACCACCATGCTCCCTGACCAACATCTGTCTCTCCTCTGAGAATCTCCTAATCAACTTGTACTGCAAAGTGCACTCTAGTGACACCCTACCCCAGCCACACTAAGTTGAGTCTTCTACTTGTCTAAACTCTCCATACATCCTGTTTCTTTGACTAGAGAACAAGTTCCTACCAACTTGTTTCCTGATGACTATCAGAATGTACCTTTTTACCCCTCTTTTTACTCCAGCACACACAGTGTCTCGGTCCAGGGTATCTGAATCAGTAGACCTAATGGTAAGGTCATATGCCTTTTACTTTGTCTCGAGTTGTTAAAACCAACACCTTGCTTTCCAATATGGTTTGATCTGAGCATCTGTCCCCATGGCAACCTAGTCTAATGGGCTTGTATTGAATGAAAGGAAATAGTTTAAACTTAATCATCTCACAAAGCCTTGTAACAATTACTGTCCTCTTCCCACTTTACAATCCAGTCAAGCATCTCGATAGCCTGTGAGAGCTCAGCTAGGGAACAGGCAGTCAGCAGGCAGACATTCCTCAGGCTCTTCGGGGATGTCAGTCTCCTCAGCCATACTTGCACTGTTTCACAGAGAGATCTTAAGGCCGAATGATGGCTTTCCCTTGATCACACACTTTAGTCTGGCTTAACTCAACTCTGTTCAATGTAGAAACTTGATAAGCTGGCACAACTTTGTCTTATCACAGGTATTCTGTCCTTTATTGGGTCCCCTGTTCCACCGGTGGGAATGGCTCACCACTTCAACAGAGCTGTAGCTTTTGGTTACTCAAATTAAACTCTCAGCAGTTTTACGGTGTTGGAATGCTTGTTTTCCTCCATTATGATTTTATTTTCAGTTTCAATTTTTTTCTGTAACCTTCACTAATCCTACCAGCCATCAGATTCTGGCCACCTACAGATTCCCGATTTTAAATCACCTCAGCTGCAGAGACGGAAGCTGTGGAACTCCCCCCTCAATCCTATCTGCATCTTGTCCTCTTTCCTTCTTTGAGATGGTCTTTAAAACCTTAAAGAAAACCAAAGCAGATGCTGAAAATTGGAAACAAAAAGCAAAAAAATTGTTGGAAAAACTCAGGTCTGGCAGCATCTGTGGAGATAAAGCAGAGTTAACATTTCAGGTCCAGTGAACCTTCTTCAGAATTGTTTGCAGCTGGGGAAAAAGTTGCTCTATATGTTGAAAATGGGGTGAGGGGAGGAAGAGATGTAAATGGTAGCTGGAGATGGAGCCTACAGATAGGGAGAGAAACAGTTGGGCAGACAAATGAATGGGTAGAGGTCAGTCTGGGAGAATAAATAGCTGCTAATGGGGACCATTATTAGCTAACAATGGGTTTTTTGTCACAGTAGCCCATGTGATCACAAGACCTGTTGTGTGAAATTGAGGTAAGGACTGGAGAGAAGGTGCTCAAGTCCCAAAATTGTTTAACTCAATATTGAGTCCAGAAGGCTGCACAGTCTCCAAGCAGAAAATGAGGTGCTGTTCTTGCAGCTTGCGGTCAGCTTCAAGGGGCCTAAATGACTGATAGCACAGCCACCAAGAAGGAGGAATCTAATGACCGGGGACGCACAAGAAGCTAACATTAAAAGGAACACAGATAAAGCAGAGAATTGTGAGGCTACAGATCTATGGAGGGATATGTAAACAGGGGTGAAAAATGTTAAAATAAGGATGTTGCTTGACTGGCAGTTAATATAAATCAACAAGCACAGGAATGATAGGAGAATAGGACTTGTGAGTTAGGGCATGGGCAGCAGAGTTATAAATAACATCAACTTTACAGGGCATGGAATGAGAGAAAACAGCCAGGAATACCTCTCAGAATATGAGTTCCCTGACTGGGGCTGGTAACCTGGTCCAATCAGGGAGCCCCTGGCTGACAGATATAAATAGGACTGTCCATGTAAGCATTGCCCTTATCTGGCTTTTCTCGTTACTGGTCATTGACCACATGGGTATTTCCTAAAAAAAAGACAGGAATATTAGCAGTTCTGTTCACTCTAGGAGACAGCTTTGAGCTAGCTGGATCAGTGTCTTGTACTATGCAGGTGTAAGTAAAGGATGACTTGATGACAGGTTATTGGCCTTCTTGGAGTTATTTCATGGATGTCATAGAAGATCATCGCAGGGTCAAATACGACACCAAGGTCAGCCTACTATCAGAACACTGGAAACAGCCAGACACAGTGACAGTTATGATTTTATTGGCAAGGCAGACATTAAAAGGTGGTGATGCGGGCACAGTTGAGCCAATCAGTAGCGGCAGACATGTTGCAGCAAACAGAGGGCCAAAGGTTAGGTATGGCTGGGAATTATACTAATGCTAAGTCTGCAAGCTAGCTTCTGGTGCAAAGAGCTGCTAAAGAATAGAATGTTTTTAAATTGGTATGGTTTTAGTTTGGATCATGGGAATCAAAAGCTTTATGGTGGTTGCCAACATTTCTGAAAGTCCAATCAGCTCTCCCATCCCAGTGGCAGGTGTGCCAAGGTGCATTTCACAGAAGGTCCTATCTTGCCCAACCCAAGTTCAACAACTGAGCAAAAATAGGGCAAGAAGAGAAAAAAATATTAAAAGCATCTGTGTGTGGTCTCTCTCTCACACACACACACACACACAAAAATAGGACAAATAGAGGGGAAAAATATTAAGTGTTAAAAGCATCTGTGTATGATCAAACAATCCCTGAGTCACATGCCCACACCCAACCACACACAAAAAAAACACCAACTAATGCTAGTTCGATGCCAGACTCAAATGGTTAGTACAAGTTTCCATAAGATTACGTAAAACCAGGAATTCTCTCTCTAATGGTCTACCTACAGTACAGGATCTGCAGTGGTTCAAGAAAGCAGCTCACCACAACCTTCTCAAGGGTAGCTCAGGATGGGTAATAAATGCTATGACATTCCACAAGTGAATAAGACTAAAAGGTGGGGCACAGAACTGTTCTTCTCCTAATCAGTTTATTTATCTTCCTGCCATGATTAAATTAACAGTTTTATTTTCTACCTGCTCATCAGAAACCACCTACTCCACCAGCTCTAGGAAGTTCTGACAGAAACTTTCTGCATTCTATCAACAGAAAGTGAAATTCATACTCATTATCCTCGTGGAACAGTACACTCCATTCACTGAAAATACAAGCATTGTACAAGGCTGCAGAGGTATTTTACTCAAATACATTGTAAATATTGAAACTAATTTTGAAACTAGTTGGGTGTAATGATTAGGAAAACATACTGACTGTATGTTGCCACTTCTAAAGGAGATTCAATAAAACTCTTCATGTGAGAGTTTACACTACGGCGTCACCATTGTAATTAGATAATTTGAACTCCATTAAAAAAAGTTGTGGTTTTACGGAGTCTGGTGATCAGCTTTGAGGCATAGAGCTCCAAATCTATTGTTCCTGTATTATCAAACAACGAAGAAATAAGTGGCCAGCATGCACTAGAAAACAGAATGTTAAGACTCTTTGTTTGCTGTTGACATGCTACACAATTCGGAGCAAATAATTCTCAAAGCACCAGACAACAGACATTAAGATGGGAAACAGGGATATTCAATTACACTTTTAAAAATGAACAGACTATTTGGGAAGAGCCAATAGTTTCAATAATAAAACTTTGTGGTGTTCTCAAAGCGTTTTCATAAAATGTAGGAGATAGAAATATTCATATAATCTTAATCTATCAAATCTGAAATACAATTCTGCATTCTTTCTCTTACATACAAATTGCTAGACATAAAAAAATCAAGTCCATCTAGTTCATCTTCCATCAACCTGGCAAATTGAAAATAAGGAAAGAATTGGGTATTATTTTTCAGAAGTGGTTGACTAATCAGAGCAGCTAATTTTCTACATTTGGTGCACAGCAGACACAAATTACACAAAGAAAACCCAAGCGATGAGGAACTTCAGGAACTAAAGGTTGTACAGTCTCTTTTTCTCCAGTCACCATGTCATCCCTCAAATTACATGTTTTTTTATTTAGAAATGATCTGATACTTTAAATGCATAGAATCCAGTGCTAGCCTTTTCGCAGCTCATGTGGTACAGAGCCACTATATTAACATTGCTATTTAGGTTTTATAATCAGTCAGTACACCCAGCAACAAGCAGCAAGAAAAAAAATCTCTCCAAATTTCACACCATGTTCAACTGTATAAGCTACATTTTTAAGAAGTCCTTCAGTACTGAAATTACAATGGTGAATTTGTTAATTGTCAATACATTTCTATTTACTGCAAAATTAACTCAAACAATGTTGTATCTCGTGTAGGACTTGATATAATTTGTGCATTTGATGAGAAATTACATAATCTATCACAAATTTATTTTACTTTTATGCTTTAGCTGCAATACTTCAGGATATTAGTAGTTTACAAACACTTATAAGCAGTACTGAGACACAACACAGCAAACTAACTGCTTTCAAAGAGATGGACTTTTATTTAGAACTGAAATTAGGCCTAGGTGTTATAATAAATGAGATATAATTATTGCCCAACAAAACCACTGGTGAATATCAGTTTTTTGCAGGTTGCTCTTCTCAGCAGTTACTTCTGCAGAAAGTACAACACAGATCTCTAGTGGCAGTAAGTGAGTAGTGCATGATATTTTCCCAAATTGTATATACCGACTTTCAACAGCTCTGTGCTCTTCTAATAAAGGACATATAACGCGTCTGTCACATATCCTGTTGCTTTCTTCATATTTCAATCACTTAACTACCCAGCATTAAAAGCTAATGCAAAATTCATTCAGGTCCATGGTGAAATTATAAACCAACTGAAAACAGTAAGCATTCTGGTCATCGTTAATAACCTTTGAAAGTAATACTGAATTTATCCCTTATTTTCAATGTTAAAACCACATTAACTTCTTGATCGTAGAAATCAGGAATGTCAACTATAATAAAACCAAATCAAATTACGAACCTGAAATTCAAAGATCAGTGTGTGACCTGTAACATCATCTGAGGTCTCAAGAGACAGATTTGACTATTTAAGACAAGAAATCCAATGTCCAAACTATTGGACAGAAATCTGTACTTCTAGGTGCACATATTCACAATCACTACAACAATCGTGAGCTTCATTAAAGCATTCTCAAAAACACCAGAGTTACCAGATTATGTAGTACAGAGGAGTTTCCCTACTTGATAACTGTGCCTTTGGCACCTCCAGCTGTAGTCAGCATTACTCTAGTGGTCAAACTAACACGCAGGTCATCATCATCCAGCCCCAGCAATTCAGCACAGTGCTCCAGAGACTGACTCGATTTGTTCTTCAGGACACATCCACCTAACAATTAATAACATTGATTACGAAGACTGAAAATATAGTTCCTATGTGCACTCAAATATAAACCTTGGTCATTTTTTTATTTTAATACTGATAAATTCTACTAACCAATTAAATATTTCATTAAAATTGTATAAAAGCTGCAGTGTTTCATAATACAATTCAAGCAGTTAAATACAAGTATTTATTTACATTCACTTATATAAATCAGAGAGAATGAAACAAAAAAAATTTCTTGAATGTGCACAAGGGAAACATGTTAGATAAAGATAGCAAAGATAGACATTGAAAATATGAATAATTATTTATTGTATACATCAAGGAAAGAAGTGATTCATATTTAGAAAGCATTTTGCATGTCCTGAGGACATCCAATACATCACTTCACATCCAATCGTACAACCTTACGACAACTCATTCATTAGAAATGGGAGCAAATAACCTGTTTTTCATGCTTTTACTTCAGGGCACAGACTGCTCACAGTTCTCCACTTCTATTGATTGAATAGTGCCAAGGGACCTTGCATGTTTAGCAGAGAATAGCTTTTACATGTAACGCTCCATCAAACACTCAGTCCTGCATTGACTTATTGCCCTACATGATGCATTTCCGTCAGATGATTGCGGAGCTTGAACTCAACACCCAAACTCAGAGGTAACATGGACTAATGCTCGAGTCAAGGCATTTATCCAAACAATGAACTAAACTGAGTGAATTATTTTTGTTATGGCCGTGCATGGAATAGCAGGACACAAGGAAACAGTAACATTTAAAGTTTTAGCAAAGATTTGTAGATCAGGTTGTGGGTGAGGTTACTGACTTGTTCGCACTCAATGTTACCTATCATGGTGATGAAACACCTATCAGTGAGGCCTCCGATGAAGCGATGTTGCTCTATTCTGCTCGGAATCTACACTGTCCTGTCTTGTTATGGTGGGCAGCGTCTTTTCTGGTTTTTGTTCAGTATGGGTTTGTCAATATATGTTTGTTGATTGCATTATGGGTCGAGAACCATGCCTCGAGGAATTCCCGTGTGTCTATATCTTTGGTTTGGGCTACTATGGTTATGTTGTCCCAGTTAAACTGATGGCCTTCATTGTCTGGAGTGTATGGACACTAAGGAAGCTAGTGTTGTTTTGCTGCTAGCTGATGTTCATGAATTCTGATGGCCAGTTTCCTTCCTATCTGTCAGATGTAATGTTTGTGGCAGTCGTTGCATGATATTTTGTAAACTACGTTGGTTCTGCATGTTGTGGGAATGAGGTCTTTAATCCTTGTGAGTGTTTGTCGTAGAGTGGCTGTGGACTGGTGTGCTACCGTGATTCCTGGTGGTTGTAGGAGACCCGTCATCAGGTCTGATATGTTCTTGATGTAGGGCAGTGTGGCTATGTGTTAGGGCGTACTGTGTCTTCTTGGCGTTGCCTATTTAGTAGGCACCTGCGGATGAAGTTGCGGGGATATCAGTTCATGGTGAAGATTTTGTATAGGTCCTCTTCCTGTTTCCTGTGTAGTTCTGGCATGTTGCAGTGAGTGGTGGCCCATTTAAATAGGGTCCAAATGCAGCTTTGTTTGTAGATGCTGGGGTGGTTGCTGTGGAAGAAGTTGAGAATTTGGTCAGAGTGGGTTTCTTTCCTCTATGCCGAGGTTTGGAACTCCCCGTTGGTCATACGTTCAACTGTGATGTCCAGTAACAGAAGCTAATTGTTGTTTTCTTCTTCTCTTGTGTATTTAATCCCGGCGAATACGTTTTGGTGAGGTGTGGATCCCTTCTAGTTTGTTGCGTTTAATAATGACAAATGTGTCGTTCATGTACCGGATCCACAGTTTAGGTTCAATGCAGGGGAGGATGGTGTGTTCTAGTCTTTGCATGACTGCCTCTGTGATGAGTCCTGAGATGGGTGACCTCATGGATGTGCCATTGCCCTGTTTGTACACTTGACCATTAAAGGCAGTCTCTGTTGAAGGTCCTTGGGCAGTTTGTGTGAAGGTGTGCCAGCGGGGAGACTCAAACTAGTAGACTTGTGCCTCATCACACACTGTCTTTAATGGTCAAGCATACAAACAGATCAATGGCTCATTCATAGGGTCACCCATTTTAGGGGTCATCGCAGAGGCAGTCATGCAAAGTCTAGAACACACTACCCCAAACCCAGCATTCAACCTAAACTGTGGTTTTAGTACATGGACAACACATTGTCATTATTAAACACAACAAACTAGAAGAGATCCACAACCTCGAAAATGTATTTGCCGGGATTAAATTCACAAGAGAAGAAGAAAACAACAACAACAATCAGCTTCTGTTTCTGGACAGAGTTGAACGTATGACCAATGGGGAGTTCCGAACCTCGGTATACAGGAAAGCAATCCACACCAACAAAATCCTCAACTTCCACAGCAACCACCCCAGCATCTACAAACAAAGCTGCATTAGGACACTATTTAAACAGGCCACCGCTCACTGCAACACGCTTGAACTACACAGGAAACAGGAAGACCTATACAAAATCTTCACTATGAACAGATATCCCTGCAACTTCATCTGCAGGTGTCTATTAAAAACAGACAACAACAGGAGGACACAGTATGCTCTAACACAATGACCACACTGCCCTACATCAAGAACATATCAGAACTGACGAGACTCCTACAACCACCAGGAATCATGGTAGCACACAAACCCACAGACACTTTACGACAAACATTCAAGGACGAAAGACCCCATTCCCACAACACACAGATTGACAGACAGGAAGGAAATTAGCCATTAGAATACATGAACATCAGCTAGCAGCAAAACAACACAACAAACCTTGCTTAATATCAGTACACTCAGACAAAAGGGCATCAGTTTAACTGGGACAAGGTAACCAAAGTAGCCAAGCGAAACACAGACATGCACAGGAATTCTTAGATGCATGGTTCTCAACCCAAAATGCAATCAACAAACATACACAAACGCATACAGAACAAAACCGGAAAGGACACTGCTCACCATAACAGACCAGACAGCATAAATTCCAAGCAGAGTTGAACAACATCATTACATTGGAGGCCTCACTGATATTACCGAGCATGGTGACGAAACATCAGAGCGAAAACAAGTTAGCTCAACGAGCAAGCCAGCAACGTCAACAGTAACATTTGTTCTTAACTGGTGCTACATGTTAATTTGAATTGTCATGTATTAGTTATCATTTATCTTATTTCACTTCCCCTATCACTATTTAGCTCTTTAACTTTTTTGTTTTTTTAAAAAAAGCAACTTCCATTCTAGGCTCCCAATTGCCCAAGCACTGATATATCAGGGTCCATGAGACACTTTCCAAAGGACTTGTGGCCTGCTGAAGTGAAACGTTTAGCACCTACCTCCCCTCAATTCCAACAGATTGACAGTTCATACTGTCAAAGAACAACAACGCAAAGTATCAAACCACCACTGAAAATTTGAGGGTAATTTCCAGTGATTTTACGATAAGGAATCACAGCCCACCTACCACTTAGGAAAATTGAGCAACAATAGTTTTAAATTTAAAACAATTCAAGAAATATTGATACAATTCATCCCAGGCCGCTATAGAATCCATTGAATCACTACAGTGTGGGAGCATTCGGCCCATCGAGTATATATTGACCATCCAAAGAACATCCCACCCAGACCACATCCGCCGTGCATAAGGAAACCAGAGCACCTGGAAGAAACCCACACAGACACAGGGAGAATGTGCAAACTCCACACAGACAGTCGCCTGAAAATATAATCAAACCTGGGTCCGCCACCGCGCCACCCCACTTAGCGTGGGTGTGTCTGGACCATTTTTCTGATGTTGGAGCGATAACTAACCTGTATGAAGTCATTTTAAAAAACTGCAAGATCAGGACATAGAAGGGGTAGTGAAAAAATCCCAATTGATTGCTAGCCATTGCCTTAACCAGTCAACTGCAATTACAGACGATTGATGCAGGTACTTTTTTTTTTTTAAACACAATTTTCCTATTCAGATCAGGCAAACAGTTCTGTTGTTGTCAAAGTTCATCATTCAGTGGTTGGCTTTCCAACAAACTAATAGACAAACTGTCTAACATGTAACAAAAACAAAGTTGCTGGAAAAGTTCAGCAGGTTTGGCAGTATCTGTGGAGGAGAAAACAGAGTTAACGTTACGGGTCTGGTGACCCTTCCTCAGAAATTGATTGATTGATTTTGTTGTCACATGTACCAAAATACAGTGAAAAGGCTTGTTTACGAGCAGTATAGGCAGATCACAGCAAGCAAAGAATGTACGATCAAAAAGACTTAGAGGCATTACGGTTACATTACAGGTTATATTATTTGAGGCTAGAGTCCATTCAACAGTCTGATAA
>JAHRHZ010000059.1:1822670-1849227 GCA_024137785.1 Ginglymostoma cirratum
GTTCTGAGGAAGGGTCACCGGACCCGTAACGTTAACTCTGTTTTCTCCTCCACAGATGCTGCCAGACATGCTGAGCTTTTCCAGCAACTTTGTTTTTGTTCCTGATTTACAGCATCCACAGTTCTTTTGGTTTTTATTTTGTCTAACATGTAGCCAGTTAACTAACACTATATAATAACCTTCAGACCACTGGACTGGAGAATACTAAGAGGGCACTCTGCATCTACACCGACAAAATAGTTGTTATACCTGAGGTGCTTCCAGCTTCTTCAAAGTCAACATTTCCAAGGTGCAGAACACCTGCAACTACACGAAACAGATCAAGCTTCTCTGCATCATCCAGCCCTATTTTCTTCATAGCAACACACATGCGGTTAAAATCACCATGGTCATCCAGCAATGGGTCTTTCAGTGAGCCTTCTTTAAGGCACTGGAAGGATACAATGAAAAAGATACAACACATCAGCTAATGTCAAAAAGGATCAAGGACATGCAATCAAAAAGAAACATGCACAGTCAGTCCAGAATGTTAATGCCAAAATTATAATACACATGCAAACTAGTACATCAATTTCTCATGCACACACCATGAAAGAAATAACTTATGTGCCAATCAGTTGTAATACACAGCAGTTTTTAACATTAATTCTACTTCGGATACCTGTGCCTTCAGAATATCATTCCCACATGTTTCTAATTCCCCTTCCTGTAATTTAACTCATAATACCCAAATACAGACCCATTGCAGTACTTGCTTTGATGCAGCATATTTGATTTACCATGTACATGAGGAAATACAAATCAAAATATTCCCCATCCACCTTCTGCAGACAGTAAAGAATTTCTTGCCCTTATCTATCCATAGTGTCCAAGCTGACTGCAACCTTTAAGTGTACAACTAGCTTAAGAGCTCATTTCCAGGGAAACGAAGGGAGAAGCAGTGTTTGCTAGTGACGCAAAATTCAAACTCATGACAGATAATAATGAGAGCAAGATGGCATATTGAAGTGCAAGATATCAACATATATTTCCTAATGAAAAGGCATGATTTAATAATGCTATTTACATTTTATGTTTCGAATGCAATCAAAGTCAACAAATGACCACTTATCTACTCTAAACTCTGACACCCGCAGATCACAACAACTCCCTCTAATGTTGCTACACAATTGCCCACTTCAAGTGCAGCCCTGCAATCAGGCTCCCAGATACCACATTTACGCAAATCATTTCACCTCCTGTGCTTGCACAGAAAGAGTCCCGAGTTCCATTCCATATATCACAAACAGATGAATTCAGATTCCACTGTCTCTCTCCTCATCTGCCTTCCAGCCCTGCTTCCCTCATTAATATTAGAATAGTTTCTGCACTCAGTCCATCGCCACAGGATTTCAATATAGTCTGTTCAGCTCCCATTGTCTTCATTGCAAGTGTCATCCCCAACATCTATGTTGAATTAGATTCTATTCAATCTCTAGTTTAGTTTCATTTTCTTTCAAACAGTTATTGAGACTGCTTTCTTTCATTTCTCCAAGAACAGGCACATCCACCCTCAGAACACATCTTGAGTAAAAAAAAAAGTGCCAAATGCGTTACTGATAGACAATTACATCGTACAAAGAGTCTAAAAAAACTGATCACCTCTTCCTCCTGATATTTAAAAGGGGAAAGAAAATAAGATGATTTTACTTCAACAACATTGCTCCATTTAAAATGGATGCATGCCATTTGCATGTGAATTTAATTCCCAATGAAGTGTCAACTATACCTATCGTCCTGAATTCCTCTATCAAACAAGGAAAAGTAACACAAGTATCACTGAATTTGAGGAACGTGAGCTAGGAAATAATCCCAGCTGTGATGGCCTTCAAAACAAAAAAAAAGGCAGGGTTGCATTTAGAGGATTTCATGACCACTGGGCATCTTAAAATGTTTTATAGTCAATTAAGAACTTTTCAAATGTAGTTACCCCTTGAAGGTAGGAAATGCAGCAGACAAACCACACTGAGCAAACTCCCACAACAGCAAGGTGACGAAAAATAGATGAGCTGGTAATTATGATCTTGATGGAGGGATATATTTTAAACACTGATACTTGGGGCAATTCTCTTGCTTTTCTTTTCATATCCACCTAAGTAGGCAGATGGGACCTAGGTTTACTGTCTCTTCCAAAAGACAGCGGCTCCAAGAGTGCAGTACTCCCTCATGCTCAAGCCCTGGAATGGGAATTGAACCTGGAACTCTGTGGTTCACAAATGAAAGTGCCCTACCCACTGAGGCAGGATTGACATGCGCAGGACATGTGCTTCCTGTAAGTTCTCTGTTCTTCACTTTGATGAACAATATCAATCCAGAGCTTTCATGTTGGATTCCAATTTTTTAAAAAAATGCATGGCAGTTTTGAAAATACTGATTTCAGGACTTTTCCAAATACAAACAAGATTTTACATTCAAAAATTCCTTTTGCAGCTGTATAGCCCAGCACACAGTCGGACAATAATCTTTACAGTCTCAAGTATTCATCTTATCAGGAATGGAACCACATACAGCACCACAATTAGAAAAGATTTCTACTGCAGCTGATGTTTGACTTACAAAAGCAGGTCATCTTGCCTGCTTCCATCTCCAACAAAATACCAAAATAAAAAGAACCACTAAACAAGAAAATAAATAAGAAACTATTACAGAACATTTACTACAGAATTTACCCCTTACCCTGTTGGCATAAACCATATACAAAAAATAACTACTCTAGTGGAAAGATGAATGCATGCAACTGCAACTACAACTACACCACACAGGAGTGATGTAAGCATCTGCAAATATAATTACAGACAGACAGTTACATCATACAAACTTCATATGCATGAGTTAAAAAAAACTGATCACCTCTTCCTCCTGATATTTAAAAGGGGAAAGAAAATAAGATGATTTTACTTCAACAACATTGCTCCATTTAAAACAGATTCATGCCATTTGCATGTGAATTTACTGCAGTGAATTATATTGCACACCTGCTATCAATACGAAGAAACTGTCTCTCTTATGGAGATGACATCAGAAAAAGGTAGAAATGTGATGAGTAATAGAAACAAGAATGTCAACTAAATCAATCTGTGAAGTGAAATTGATTCAATCCCTCCCAACCAAAAACTAAATAAAAACATTTTCTAAGGTACAGACACTGGACCGAAGGGTCTGTTTCCACGCAGTATGACTCAGATCAGAAAGGTTTAGGATATTCATTAAAACCTAATGCAAATATTTTAAACCTAGCGGCAATTACAAAGAAATAAACCTCCTAAAAACTGGTCCCACATTGAGCAAAATTGATTTAGAATAATCTGGTAAAGTTATTTATTTGAACTGATGTCTGTTAACACCATAAACATAGTCAGCAGAAATTGCAAATGGAATTTTAATGGAAATTATTTGGGTAACTAAAATTAAACTGGTGAACAGTGGGATATTTTCATTTGATAAATTCTCAACGGCATTTTATGTTTTGTTTGGTGAGGCAGTGATATCTACGTAATGGGAACAAAGCAGCATATTCAACATTAACTGTATAAGATCAACGACTATGGATTCTGAAACCAGCACAAGAAGAGGTGTTGAGAGCTAGCTCAGAAAAAAAAAATGCAGTGACCAAATTATTCCAGACTTATTAGGGATGCTGTTGAGCTTGCTGTAATATGTGATAGTTGCAGGTTCACAGCAAATAGAACAAGATACAGATATCACTACTCAACACTACATACACACTTACTCTCTCAGGCAGTGTTACATTCATCAAAATATCAGATAATGTATCAGATCTTCAGAGGTATAATTATATTCAGTGAAACACAAGACGCAACCCAATCGACGGATAGTATGAAAATTGAGGATGTTAAGTTGTGCTCAAGTTAAATACTGTGCGTTTTTTTTAAAAACTAGAATGGTTTGTAAATATCATAGCACAAACACAAATATTTCTACTGCAGATTAATGGCAAATATTGAGCATTGTGTATAATCTTTCCATATTCTCTCCAGATGAAACCATTTCAATTCTCTTTGGCAAAGCACCTCATAGTAAAGCAACAGCTCCTTTTCACTTACCCAAACACTGCTAAAACCCAGTCAGATGACCTACAGCTGTCAACTGCTCAAGTTCAGAGTTGAATTTCTACACAATATCCTCTAGGTCATGCAACTAGATATTGCAATCTCAGAAATTAGTTCAATCTTTCACCTCCAGTGGTGTGAGCTGGACCAAGCCTGACAAAAAGTAACTGCAGGGCAAGCCCTTTCCTCCAAAACTTTAGTCAGACTGGGAATTTATTCCTGGTCTCTTGTAAAATCAAACAATCCTTCATCACAGCAACCAACCTCTTCTGTCTGCAGTACATCATTTTGTGATCATGAAAACAGATAACTCATTCAGCCTCATGAACCTGTTCTGTCATCCAATGTCTTTACTCTCCATTTACCTATCTTAGTTCCATATTCACTAACATTTGTACTGTGCAAAGCTAAAATTTATGCAATTGATCTTAATACCTTGCATTCTTGCTTTACATGCTCTACTGCTGCTCAATAGCATTCCAAAACAGAGCAATGAAACTTCATCTGTGATGTGGTGTTCACACAATTCTAAACAGCTCAATAAATTTTGTGCATTTATTGGCTCAAAGGGTTTCAAAGATTAAAACTAAAAACTTTTAACTTAATCAGCATGCAGCCAATAGCCCGTACTGTGGCAGCTCTCTATTGGAGCAGGTGCAGATTTCACTGTGTGTTAGTATTTTACCTGTGGGCTCTTGCGATTCTGTAGAATCTTTTTGTCGGATTCCTTGTTGGCAAAGTACCTGGTGCATCCTCGACTCAGATACTACAGCAAAGAGATGAATTTAGCACAAGAGAGAAATTTTATCACAATAAATGAACAACAAAACAAAACAAATTCAACCATTAAAATACTTACCAGGAGGAAAGGAAAGAAAATCAAAATTTGTAACAGTTGATTTGTCCAATCACCACTGGACTAAACTTCAATGGTAGCCTGTCTCATTCAAAAATGCATTTTCTCACAAACAAAGCCTTCTGTCAAAGCATATTCACGTCAGAGCTTAATTTGCTCATTCTTTAAGTGATTGTTGACTCAACAACATTCTTGGTTAAAGGATCTGGCATTCCTGGATTGTAAAACAGTTACTGCCTATAGAGTTATATTCACCACATCAATAGTCACCTTTCAACTGGAACGGAAAGGAAATTCCACATCTGAAAGGGGAGGGAGGGATGGACGGACCACAAAAATTTAATATGATCATTGAACAATTAGAGGTTTTAAACACAAAATGTTTACACAACAGGAACCTATGTCACAACCTTACCAATTCAAGTCAACTTTCAAGTACAGCAGACAGAGTATATCTATCCGTGCAAATGTTGCAAATTAGACATACACAAACAATATTTCACTGTCTGGAACAACAGCTGCAGAATGGCACAAAAACTGCTCTGATTTCTACCATTAATTCCTCTGGAGCCAATTTAGCCAAAATTTCATGAAATGCCAAGAGTTACGTGGATAGCACATTTAGAGGGGTGGTCACACCGCAGCTCAAGGGACTAGAGGAAAGAAGGGAATGGGTGACCAGACAGTGCAGAAAGAACAAACAGGTAGTACAGGAGTCCCTTGAGGTTCCACTCACAAACCATTATTCCAGTTTGGAAGCTGACAAGGCACCTCAGAGGAATGCAGTCAGGGCCAGGCATCTGGTACTACTAGTAGCTTGACTGTACACCAGGGTTTTTTTTTTGGGGGGGTGCAGGGGGGCTTGGTGGAGAGGAAGCAGGAGGACAGAACAATAGTGACAGGTGATTTTCTTTTAGTCGGGGAGCAGACTGGCGTTTCTGCGTCCTAAGACGTGACTCCAGGATAAGGTTTTGCTGCCCTGGTACTCGGGTCAGGGATGTCACTGAATGGCTACAGGGTATCCCAAAAGAGGGTGGTGACGAGTTACAGGACATGATATATATTGGTACCAATGATGTGGACAAAGTGATGAATGAAGTTTTGCAACAAGAATTCAAGGAGCTCTTCACAGAATCCCTACAGAGTGGAAACAGGCTCTGCAGCCCATCAAATCCACACCAACCCTTGGAGCATCCCACCCAGACCCATCTCCCTACCTTTTCCCTGCAACCCACCTAATCTACATGTCCCTGAACACTATGGGCAAACCATACAGCCTGCACATCTTTGGACTGTGGGAGGAAGCCTGACCACCCAAAGGAAACCCACGCAGACACAGACAGTTGCCCAAAGGTGGAACTGAACCCAGGTCTCTGGCGCCGTGAGGCAGCAGTGTTAACGACTGAGTCACTGTGCCATCCTGTAGACCAAAAAGCAGGACCTCAATGGCTATAATTTCTAGATTACTCCCAGTACCATGTACTAGCGAGTATAGAAACAGAAAAATAGGACAGATGAAACCGTGGCCCACAAGTTGATGCAAGAGGGAGGGCTTTAGATTCCTGGATCACTGGGCCTATTTCTGGGGAAGTTGGGATATGTGCAAATGAGACAGTTTACACCTGAACCACATTGGGACCAACATCCTTGCAGGTAGGATTGCTACTGCTGTTGGGAGGAATTGAAACCAGTCTAGCAGGGGGAGGGGGCATAGAATATTGATGAAATAGAGATACATTGTGCTACAAACAAGGAAGCAAATCACTGAGTTCAGCCATGTTGTGTGTCAAGATCAGGAGTCACGCAACAGCAGGTTATAGTCCAACAGATTTATTTGAAATCACAAAATTTCGGAGTGCTGCTCCTTTTCATCTGATGAAGGAACAGTGTTCCAAACGCTTGTAATTTCAAATAAACCTGTTGGCCTATAATGTGGTGTTGTGTGACTTCTTACTTTGTTCACCCCAGTCCAACACTGGCAACTCAACTTCTTCAATGTCAAGAGAAAGAGGCAGGGCTAGATGGTCTTTAATGCCGAGTGTTGATGGGTAAAACTGATGAGATAACGGCAAGGATTGATACATGGAAGTATGATTTGTTGCCAACACAGAAACATGTTTGAGGAAAGGACTGGACTGAAAACTCAATGTTGCAGGGTGTAGGATCTTTAGGTGAGACAGAGGAGGGTGTAAAAAGGCTGGTGGTGTAGCACCATTGATTACTGCAATAAGGAGATGATATATTGGAAAGGTCCTCAAACACGACTTCATTGGTAAAACTTAGGAATGTTAAGGGGCAGCCCTTTACTCGAGTGTATTATAGACCCTCAAAGAGTCAGTGGGAAATAGAGGAACAAATAGGTATACAGTTCGCAGAGGTATGTAAGAGTAATAATCAGGTAATTATATTAAGGGATTTCAAATTTCCCAACATAAATTAGGATAGTCATAACGCTAACGGTTTAGAAGGGGGTGCATTCTTGAAATGCATCCAGAGGAGTTTTTTATATCAATACACAAAGCCCAACAAGAGCTTGATCTGATTCTGGGGAAAGGAGTGTTCGAAGTGACAGTGGGGGAACATTTTAGCAACAGCAACCACAATACAGTACAGTTCAAATTTGTTCTGAACATGGAAAAAGATGGCCTGCAAAAAAAAAAAAAAACAAAAAACAGGATCTGGCCACAGTAGACTGGGAACAGTTCCTTGTGGGTAAGTCTTTTTGAATGCTTGGGAGAGTACAGGTCCAACATATAGCCTTTAGAGGAAAACGTAGGAACAATAAGCTCAGGGAACCCTGGATGCTTAGGACCATTCAGGGCTGACTAAGAATGAGTAGTAGGGCTCTTTGGACGTTCAAAGAGAACAACGCAGCTGCGGCCCAAGAGGAACACAGGAAGTGCAGGAGGGGAACTTAAGAAAGCAATTAGGTAAGCAAAAAGGGGGTATGAAAAAGGATTTGTGAATAGGATTAAGGAGAATCCTAACAATTTGCAACAACTTTAAAAGGAAGAGGTTAACCAGGGAAAGTACAGGGTCCATTAGGGGCCTGTGTGTGAAGCCGCAGGACATTGGAATAGTGTTCTCTTCGGTCTTCACTCTGGAAGAGAAGAATGCAGGTACAGAATTCAGGACAAGGGACTGTGAGGAACTTGCGAATAGGGAATGGGGAGGCTCTGTAGGGCTCAAAAATGGACAAATCCCCTGGAATGGAAAAATTGCACCCCAGGCTGCTGTGGGAGGTGAGAAAGGAAATTGCAGGGGCTCTGACAAATTTTTAATTCCTCTCTGGTCACAGGGGAAGTGCCAATGGTCTGGAGGACAGCTAACATGGCTCCACTTTTCAAGAAGTGTAGTACAGATGAACCCAGAACTTGCAGACTAGCGAGTCTCATATCAATGGTAGGAAAATTATTGGAGAAAATTCTGAAGGAGTGAATCAATAGCTACTTGAAAAGGCATGGGTTAATTGGGAATAGTTAGCATGGCTTTGTCCGAAGGAGGTCATGCCCAACAAATTTGTCAAATTTTTTAAAAGATGTGAATGAGGGAAGTTCAGTTGATGTAGTTTGTATGGATTTTAGCAAAGCTTTTGACAAGCTCCCAGATGGAGCACGGATTGAAAAGATTAAAGCACGTGGAACTGAGGGAAAGTTGGTGAGTTGGATCAGAAACTGGCTTAGAAATAGGACACAAAGGGTAGTGGTAGTAGGCTGTTTGAGTGACTGGAGGCCGGTGTCCAGCAGGGTACCACAAGAATCAACAATGGGACCCTTATTGTTTGTTAAATACATAAATGATATAGATTAAAATGGGGGGGAAACAATAATCAAATTTGTAGACGACATCAAGATTCGAAGAGTGGCTAATTGTGAAAAAGATGGTGATAGGTTACAGGACAATATAGATGGCTCGGTCAGATGGGCAGACAGTACTTAATCCTGATTAGTTAAAGGTGATGCGTTTTGGAAGAAGAAACAAGATGAGGGGGGTATTTAATGAATGGCAGGACACTGGATAAAGCTTAGAGAAACAGAGATGTTGGGCTAATTTTCACATCTCCCTGAAGTCAACAGAGCATGTGAACAGGATAGTTAAGGCGGCATATGGGACACTTGTTTTCATCAGTTGTGTCATAGAGTATAGAGCAAGATAATATTGGATTTGTACAGATCGTTGGTTAGGCCACACCTCTGAGTACTGTGTGCAGTTCTGTCACCTCACTCCAGGAAGGATGTGATAGCACTAGGGGATACAGATGGAGGTTCACCAGGATGTTGCCTGGCATGGAGAAATTCAGCTATAAGGAGAGACTAGATACGCTTGGATTGTTTTCTTTAGAGCAGAGAAGACGGAGGGAGGGATATGATTTAGGCGTATAAAAGATTATGTGTGTTATGGACAGGATAAAAAGAGAGAGAGCAGCTGTTCCCCTTGGTTGAGGGGTCAATCACGAGATGGCATAGTTTTAGCATAAGGGGCAGGAGAGTCAGAGAGATTTGGGATAAAAAACATTTTCACTCAGCAGTGGGAATCTGGAACGCACTGCCTGGGAAGGTAGTGGAGGCGGGAAAACTTATAATCTTTAAAAATATTTGGACAGGAATTTCAACCATAAAATTCAAGGATCTGGGACAATTGCAGGAAATTGGGCTCAATGGGCCGAAAGCCCTTCTCTGTACTGTCTGAGTCTATCAATCTGTTTTGTTCTGATAAGCAACACACAAACTATAATCAGTCTGGAGAGGGTGCATGTGAGACATACCGGCGTTGTTGCCCAGGCTGGAGAGTTTCAGTTATGAGAAAAGATTGAACAGACAGGGGTTGTGTTCCTTAGAGCAGAGGAGACAGAGGGAGTGGGGGACATTAATGAGATGTAGACAATTATAAAGAGGCAGAGCCAGAGTATTCAATAAAGGAACATTTCCCTTTGCTAGAGGGATCAATGGCCAGGGTGGTGGTGGGATAGATTTAAGGTAAGAGGCAGGAGGTTTAGAGGGGGATGGGAGGAGAAAGTTTTTCACTCAAAGGTGGCTGGAATCTGGCACTCTCTACTTATAAAAGGGTGGTAGAGGCAAGAACCCTCATAAAATTTAAGGAATATTTAGATGTGCACATGCAACTCCCCAAGGGTACAAGGCAATGGAGCAATGTTAGAAAATGGAATTAGAATAGTTTGGCAGTTGTTTGACCAGCATGATTTGATGAGGCAAAGGATCTTTTCCTGTACCACAGACCTCTATGACTAACACAAAAGTGTTTTTATATTTATTTTCATCAGCTGGATATGAAAGAAATTAAAACTCTTTGTCACGTGCATTACAAGCTATGTTAAATAAATTCACACTTCCTATGAAAACGCTTTCACAAAACCTGACAGCTTAAAAGGTATAACAGACTAAAAATATATACTTGTGACATTAGTTCATTGGAGATTCAATGAACTGAGGAAAAAATGGTGGTTCTTTACAAAAAAGACGTATTATAAATAGCTTATAGTCCGATCACCTATACAGGTTAGAGTTTTGTTGCACATTGAAGAAATCCGATCTAACTATCTTCTGACAAACTGCATTTCAGTCGTCATCGCAGTTTCACCTGCAGGTGAAAGAGGTCCAAAATGAGAAGCTTAAAGCTATGAAAGTCCTTTGACATTAACGAACTAGCTACTGAATCATGCACACCGATACTTCTCCCTTAACTACACAAATTGAATATTTGTAAAATTAAAGCAACAAATCCAATTAGAAGCACCTACAAATCTGTAATCCAGTAAATACTGAAAAGGCACACAGACGATGGAACAGAAAATGAGAACGTTAGAAAATCTGACAATTACACATTCAAAATCTTAGAAGAAATCTGGAAGTGACATTGGAAACTTAACAATTCATTATCTAAACGGAATAAGAGAATGCATTCTCTCTCCCCACCTTCTGCTATAGAATCTGGACTGAGCACAAGTGCTTTCTCTCTCTCTCTCCAGGACGGAGTGAGCCCCACCCCTTGGGTCCTGGACGGAGAGACGCCTCACCCCCACGTTCAAATTATCTTGGGTGAGAACACTAAATGCAAATGATACCCAATGCATTTAAAAAGTGATAATGATTTTCAAGACTTAAAGGGTAACACATCCGCTGAATGAATCAGGCTTACATTTACTGCTGACTCTTTAATTCAGCTCCAGTTAGAAACAGTACCTGCGAAGAGGTCCAGGCCTAGCCTGCTTTGATGCAGATGCAACAGAGATAAGCATCAAAGCAGGCTAGGCTTCAAGAGACCAGGCTTGTAGAAATACCTACCGTGGAATCTGTGACGGTAGGTAGGATCTGCAAGAATTAGGCAAATAGAATTCACTTTGATCTCTGCAATCTACATGGTGAGTGGTTGCCACACTATTCCAAAGAGATATCAATGAAAATAGATTGTGAATGTGACATCTGCCACAATATATGTGAGCGCACAGCGAGGTGTGTGTCTTGATCAAGAAACTGCAGCACCTTCCATGTTAAAGGAAACCAACCTTGTGATACTCTGAACTCAAGTGTTTACTCAGTGAATGACTGCACTGTCCGGGTTTCTAGAAAGATCTGATGCAATGATCTCTTTAATCCTTCACCCTGAAGGATTTCATAACAACGAAGGGCAAAAATATTGAAAATTCAAATTAGAATAGAAAATAGCTGGGGGCGTACATCATGAAGATGACAACTTTGGCATCTTCTGGTGCAAGGTGAGACTTTATACCTATTCCAGCATTCCCTAAATTTTATAGTTTCCTTTAAGTTCAGGATGTAAGAATAAGCCAGTTTTTACCCATTCCATAATTGTTGTAACCAAGTGAATACAGCATGCCGATCTATGCCTGAGATTAGACATTGGGACAGATTTTGTTTTAACCTTTTACAAATAGACGTAACCCTTCAGACTGAATCAAATATGTTCTGCAGTTTAAAACACATGATGGTCTGATATTTTCAGAACAGGGCAAACTGAAGATCATAGAATCCCTATAACGTGGAAACAGGCCTTCAGCCCAAAAAGTCCACACCGACCTTCAGAGCATCCGACACAGACCCATCCCCCTCTAACCCACCTAATCTACACATCCCTGAACACTAAAGGCAATTTAGCATGGCCAATCCACCTAGCCTGCACATCTTTGGACTGTGGGAGGAAACTGGAGCACTTGGAAGAAACCCACACAGACATGGGGAGAATGTGTAAACTTCACACAGACAGTTGCCAGAGGGTGGAATTGAACTCAGGTCCCTGGTGTGTGAGGCAGCAGTGCTAACCACTGAGCTACTGTGTCGCCCCTTGACCAATTCAGAAAGCTTGGAAAAGCTGTAGTATTTACAAAATAACCAGTGTACGAGAAGCTCAAAGAACAGACCAATCTTTAGTTACACCCACAGGGAAATCGTTCAGCTTCTGAACTGGTCAGAATTAAAACTGCAGCCACTGGAGGGAAGCTGGTTTGCTGAATCTGTGCCAACACTGCCCTCTAGTGCTAATTGCCTTACTTGCCTCTTTAAAGAAATCACACTTTGGGTTCATAGTATCACAGTCCCATCACCGACCATAAGCTTGTGTGGGGACAGAGTATTGGTATAATGTTTAAAGGCAAATACTTTCTTCTTTTGCTCTTACAAATAGGTTTAATTGACAGTAATTAATCATTCGCAATCTATGGAACCCAATCATGTCTTACCATTACCACAGTGATTTTTAGAGCATTAAAGACCTTCACGAAATCTGTAAATTAGTTGTTACAGTCAACATTACAGAATTGGAATGCTTCAAAGGCTGATATGCCCTTTCCAAAATAGTTTTCTGGAGGTAAACAGGGAATTACTGTCAAGAAACACACAGTCAAATAATTTTACCCAATAAAACTTTCAAAACATTTGGAAGCCACCTAAAAACTCTAGCTCCATAAAAGAACAACATAACTGCAGTGCAAGATATTTAACTCCTGCATATTTAGACATCTTAAAACAGAATAGATATATAGATAAGGCAATGCTCCAATGAAGCCCATCTTTTGTCATATCCAAAAGGTTTGTTTTTAGGGTAAAGGAATGGTGTCAACTGTTGTTTGATAACACTCCAATGAAGTACCTGGACACATTTCACTGTTTCAATGGTACTATAGGAATATGAGCTATAATGTAGGCCCCTTGGAGTGGTGAGGTAGCTTCTCCAGTTTTAAGCTTGTGCCTGATGAAATTCATACTTTTAACCAAGAGTAAAGAAGGGACAGAGATGAATCAATAAATGCTTTCTCATCAGCACTACAGTCATTGACCATTTGGCATTGAGTAGTTATTCCCTCCAAGGGCTTCCATGAAATATCAGGTGACTTGACTTAAAGGGTCAAGCCTTCAAACAATGATTTGCATTGCTTTCCTCCATGTACCCCATCCCAGCTAATGTAATCCAAGGTGACTGGTAGAGAAAAGTATTTTACTGTGAGAGCATTTCCCCAGTAACATGTAGAAAAGACCTTTAGATACATGTCAACTACATCCAAAACGTGATTAAGTCAGAAGTCACACAACACCAAGTTATAGTCCAACAGGTTTATTTGAATTCACAAGCTTTCAGAATGCTGCTCCTTCTTCATCTGATAAGCTTGTGATTTCAAATAAACTTGTTGGACTTTAACCTAGTGTCATATGACTTTGACTCTGCCCACCCCAGTTCAACACCGGTACCTTCATATCATGGCTGACATTTAAGGCTACTAATCTCCAGCCTTTTCAGAGAAGCATTCCATGTTCCATAACCAGCAGTGTAACAAATAATTATGCAACGAATGGCAACTGTGATCCAGTGGAATTAAAGTAATGTCAAGCAAAGTGGCATTCAACAAATTACAAAAACCTTTTCTAGGCTCAAATCCAAAACTGCCTCCTGCAATTCTTTCCACCACAGTCCCACTTTGTTGAGGCAGAGCTAGTGCACATTGTAGAATAATTAAGTTGATCAATAATGTTTGTTTTGCCAATTTTGAATCATTGCTACACTTTTCCAACTCAACCAGACAATCAAAACAAAGACCAAATCGAGTTGCCACCCACACTTTTAGCATCTGGAATCTTGCACAGAGTATCACCCAACGAATCAAAACAGACAAGGCACTAAGTACCAAAGTTCACATTTGAGTGTTTGCCAGACTTCAGTACCCAGAAAGACACACCAGGGCGTAGCAACTAGCAGCTGTGAACCCAGTATCAGTACGTCAGCAATCATCAGAAAGCAGAACCCCAATAGGAACCGGAGGAAATGAGAATGAAAAGCGCGAGGGAACATGCACATAGCCGGGTGGGGGGGAAGCAGGGGTGAAAGAGAGAGAAACACAGCAAGAGAGAGACAGACAGACATATACAAACATAGACAGACAGACAATAAAAGGTAAGGAGGGAACAGCAGGAGACCAAGAGGTGGAGAGACAGGGGAAGACAGAGAGAGAAGACAGCAAGAGCAAGCAGGAGAGACCAAGAGTGGGCAAGAGCAAGAAAGGGAGACAGGAGGATCAGCATAAGTTTGATGATGATCCAGGGAGAAAGAGATAGTGAAGTACAACCCTATGGCATAGAACTCACCCGGAAGTTATCAGGGGAGGTCAAGTGAAACTTTTGCCTAATCTCTTCAGGAGCACCTGCGCACAGCCTATAAAAGATATGGTAATTTCTTTCTTCCATGCTCTGCGTACAGATTCGGGATTTTTCCAAAAGGTAATGAGATACAAAACCTCCAACGACAGCATTCTGCATGGGGGAAGGAAACAAAAAGACAAGGAGATAGTTTGGGAATGCGAGTGCCATTTCACAACAGTAAACAATTTTTAAAAAATGCTTCAAGGTACCTTCTCGTTGAAATGAATTTCTACAAATTTTCCAAATCGGCTACTATTGTTATTTCGGACAGTTTTGGCATTTCCAAAAGCCTCAAGTAAGGGGTTAGCTGTTTTGGAAATAAACGTTAAAATTGAGTTTCTCCACTTTATAGAGTTAAAGATTGATACAGCAGAGACGACCACGCAGCCCATGCTGGGATAAGGGAACATCAAACTATTTGACAACATCTTTCTCAGTGGTGTACACTAGTCAGTTTCACAAATTATTTTTCATTACTGATGAGCAAAATGCCTATATCGCCTATGCACCTCAGAAAAATAGTGCAAAATATAAAAAGCCTTCCTTGGTAAAGCCAATTGTCCAAACCATGCAATTTCAGCCTCAGGGTGATAAGCCTTTTTGCAAGCAGGGCCTGAATTACACAAATGGAATTTCAGAACAATCTAAAACAACTTTAGGCGTTTTGGGTAGATTGCTTAAAGTTCCCTTTTTGTGCCTTTTATTGCCCAGAAAGTGCTGATATTACTGGCATAAATAAACAGAACAATCCATCCCAGGCACTTAATCACCTTCCAAACTGATTACTCCTTGCTTTTCATTAAAAGGCTAGTGAGTCAGTCTTCATTATTTTTTGATTGCATGCATGTAAGTTTACATTTCATAGCAACTGTGTACCTTCTACAATCCTTTCATCGATGTCTTGACCTGTACCATATGATTCTGTCAAGTACCTGCAGAATGGAACCAGGAATAAAATAAATGAACGCTTCTTTGCAATATCTGGAAAATGTCAGGAACAGAGAAAGGTGCAGGTAGTTCCTGCAAATATTCTGCTAAAGCCACAGACAGTGCCATAGCGAAGAGGACTCACATGAGATATTCATCGCAAGAAATAGAGATGGTGGCGTAGGGGGGGCTCCATAAGGCTTAGTGTGGGCAGCATTATGGATAAGGACAAGCATGGCATGAGAGATTTGTACATACCGAAGAACAAACTTGGTATTTTCTGTTTTTCCAGCACCCGATTCCCCCGAAACAATAATGGACTGGCTTAGTTTATGCACCTTCATGTCACGGTAAGCTTTATCAGCTAAGAATTGGGATCAAAGAGACAGTTAAATACATGAGCATCACCTCAATGATTATTTATCATAAAGGTTACCAGTTCCTCAGAATATCACATTTCAATGAATTATTTTGATCAATTAAAAATAAAATATTGAATTGTGCAAAATTCGTGAAGAATAAGCTCTTTTCAGAAATATGATTTTAAATCTCATTTTCAAAGTTCATCCAAAAACAATTCATTGGCAAAACAGAATGCAACTTGAACTCTTTCAACTGCAAAGTTAGTTTTGTAGAAGGCTTGTTTAGTGAAACAGCTAACTTGTAATTCAATTGTGTTTGGACTGATTATACGCAATATGTCAAACACTGTACAAGAATATTTAACTCATTTTTAAAGAGCTGACATTTTATGGAGGTAATACAGTGCTGACAGAATCCAATATGTGTCCCACAATCCAAGAGCTGTATTCTAACCTCCTGGACTTGGCTGGATCATTAAATGAGCAAGCAGAGAGAACAAATGAGGAATGAGTTAACTCCCAATTAACTTTAAAATACAGAAATGGGAACAAAACTAAAGCATCGCATTCCTTCATCACCACAAGGAATTTAACATACGGTTGCCAGATGATGTTACACCTCAAACACACTGTATCTTTTTATTTTATATAATACTCCATTATTCTTCAAAACTGAGTATATCGCATGAAAAGTTGGAGGAAACTTACATCAGCATACTGCACAAGCGATAGGTTTCAACGCTAATGTGTGACCAGGTGTTACACCAAATTACTCACCAATAGCATAGACATGCGGTGCCAGAGTTCCCAAGGACCTCCCTTTGTACTTCTTAATAGTCTCTGATGAATACAGTTTTGGTATATCAAAGTATGGGTTCACTGCTATTAGAATATTGGCTACGTAAGTCTGCAAAAGACAACACAGAATAAGGCACATGAACTATATTGAAAAGCACTCGAGCATTGATTTTTAACTGTCAGAACTCAACGATGATTCTAGCTGGTCTTCCTTTGTCAAAATTCAAGCTAGAATTCCAACAAGAGAGGTAATTTTATGACATTTGAAACAAGAGATTCAAAATTCCCAAAAAAAAACTGCCATACTGGAATGGGGCGGCACAGTGGTTAGCACTGCAGCCTCACAGCACCAGGGACCCAGGTTCGATTCTACCCTCGGGTAACTGTCTGTGTGGAGTTTGCATATTCTCCCCATGTCTTCATGGGTTTCCTCCGGGTACTCCAGTTTCCTCCCACAGTCCAAAGACGTGCAGGTTAGGTGGATTGGCCATGATAAATTGCCTGCAGTGTTCAGGGATGTGTAGCTTAGGTGGGTTATAGGAGGATGGATCTGGGTGGGATGCTCTGAGGTTCGGTGTGGACTTGTTGGGCCAAAGGGCCTGTTTCCACACTGTAGGGATTCTATGACACAAAGGAAAGCTAGTTAGTTGAATCTCAATATTACAAAAGGAGATACCTCCAACAAACATCTGCCATTCCTCCATCTCCATTTGTTACCATGTTATACTATTAGCTAAAGTTCCCAGGATGCAAGACATTTTCTGTAGAGCTCCCCTATGTGGTAGATAAATAAGGAGTGACGCCCTCAGCAACAATATTTGTTGACAGTCACTTAAGTTTAATTCTACGTATCATTCAACAGAGAGATCCTACACAAAATGCCTGTTTCCAAACACATCAAACCATAGATTTGGAATAAAATATTGTACAAACAGCATTATAAAAACAGTAGTACAACAATACGGAAAATCAGTTTTTATAACATACAGAGTGAATTCACCGTTAAGTGACCATGTTTGTCTATTGTCTGCATTCATAAAACAGGAACAATAGCGATGGGAAATAAAACCAGGAATAGCTGGGAGAAACTCAGCAGGTCTGGCAGCATCTACGAAGAGAAAGCACAGTCAATGTCTTGGGTTCAGTGACCCTTCTTCAGAACCCCAGAACAATGGAGATGGAGTTGGAGTTGGAGTTGGAGTTACAGCAGTTACAGAAAGAGAATCTAAAGGATGGAAAGAAAGATTGATTAAAAGGGTGTAAAAACAGGAGATACAAGGTGGAAATAAAAATCAAATTTAATCTAGATTCTTGAAATTTTTAAAATTGCCCTTTGCCAGAATGATACTGAACTATCAGTAAATTTAAATGATCTTTCTTTCTCATCTGAGGAGATGCTTTAGTGTTGCATAATGAGGTATCAAATTATTAAGAAGGTGCACATGCTATTAATTCTGAGTTCTGGTTAGGCTAAGTCTTCTAGGAACACCAGTTTGTTAGCAAAGCGCACAGAGTGGATTGGCAAGACCCAATCCATTCCTAGTGCGATCAATAATTAGGGGCATAAATTTAATATGATTGATGTAAGGATGAGCAGGGAATTTAAGAGTGATTCTCTCGCTCAGCGTATGATGAGAGTCTAGTTCAGTCTGCATGCAGACAAAAAAAAACTTCTTTTCACATTTAAATAAATACTCAGACATGCACTTGTGGTGCCATAATCTCCAAGGCCTCAGACCAGGAGCTGGGAAGTGACATTGGAATGACTATTTACTGGCAGGAACAGATGTAAGATAGGTCAAATAGCCTCCTCCTGTTCTACAAATTTTACCGATTTCATGCATTTAGCAATGTGCAAATCAAGCAGTAAGATCAAAGAATGAACAGAGAGACTGTGAGAGGCAAATCTCCAGAACCTGATCAATTCACACTGCTCCTTTAATACCAAATGTTATCTCTCCCCTAATCCCTGTTATTCTTAATTTTTTCCTCATTTTTCATTAATTGGACATTTCACCATATAAATTAGGTAATTAATAACAAGTGCATCCTCCTATAGTTTAATTGATTATGTAGTATAAAAAAGTCACTTAGGCCTAAAAGGAATATTTTAAACAATTCGATATCTACTCAAAAACCTTAGAATTTAATATCACTTTGACAAATGACAAATAGAAATTTTTAAAAACTTCAAATTTATATTTTCTTACTTTCCTATCTTTATTCCCTCTTAATCTTTCTTTCCCTTCGTTGGATTATTTTCCTGTTAGTGATTAGACTTAGTTCATCTCCCATCTCCACTGTTCCTGTTTTGTTCTAAACCCTTAAGTCTCATTGATTAATAAGATCACGGCTGATTCTGTCATTCATTGAGACTCCAGGTGCCCTATCATACTCACTGCCTCATTATCAATTTACACCTCAAACGAGATATGTTTAAGACTGGATTAAAGCTGGAAGATGCACAAGTAGTGTCTAGCGGTTTACGCTCCAAAAGCAAGATATGAGCCAAGCACAAAATTCAATCCACCTGCCGATAGCGATGACCAAGATGGTTGTAAGTTTAGGGTGAATCACAAACTAAGGTGGGTTAAGATAGAAAATTCACAGCATATCATTTCAGCATAATAGTTTCAGGTAGTAGACTGGCTGGGATCAAGTTTAAGAGTGGTACCTTCTACTATTTTCTTTACTTCTCTCTGTAATCAAACTCTGTACGACTTAGCACACTTCTCTAATATTTAAACATCCTCTCCTCCACCCAAAGATTCCTTTTCTACCAGTATGTGGATAGATTTCATAATTATTCAGACTAAAGTGGTAGTTCAGTGCATCTCAGGACTTTAAGAGCCAAATGTCAGTACAATGTGGCTGTTAATGTGCTTTATGAAGCTTGACTCCCAAATTAGACATTTGTTCACACAAGCTGCATCACTAACAAATAAACACACATGACGACTATATACATGTCAGTTATCATGAAATTTCACTTAATTGTTATTTTTAATAGCTGTACAAAATAGAAGCAGTTATTCGTTTTTGGAAAGTAAAGCAACAAACATACACTAAATTGTGATCGGTCAAGTAATAGGGCTGAATAATCAGTACATTACTCCCATCACTGTTGTAGCATCCTCTGCCTGAGGTTGCCGGCATCACAGTTACCTGTTTTTGGCCTATTGATGCACTTCACATGACATCAGATACCTGAAGATGCTGGAATCAGCAAAGGCTAGAGACATTGCTAAAATTCCAGCACTAGAACTGAGAAAATATTCTAGAAAAAGCCATGTCCCTAGTCAAACTGTTCCAGTACAATTATAACACTGGCATCTATCCAACAATGTTGAAAATTACCTAGTGTGGCCAGAACACAAAGTAGAACAAATCCAACCTGGCCAAATAACATCCTGTCAGGTATTCTCAACCAAACTGATGGAAAAGATTATCAAAGTACCATCAAACAGCACTTGCTTATTGCTCACTGATGCTCAATTTGGTTCTGCCAGGGTCACTCAGCTCCTGGCCTCATAGCAGCTTTGGTCCAGACATGGACAAAAGTATTGAACTCTATAGGTGAAATGAAAGTGACTGCCACTGATGTCAAGAAACCTAACAAAGCTGGAGTCAATGGCAACAGGTAGTTCTCCTTGCAAAAAAGGCCCTGAACTCCATCCCCGCCTCTTCGACTTGTCTGCCTCCTCTCCACCTATCCTCTCCTCTATCCATCCTCTATCCGCCTCCCCCTCTCTCCCTATTTATTTCAGAACCCTCTTCCCCTCCCCCATTTCTGATGAAGGGTTTAGGCCTGAAACGTCAAGCTTTCCTGCTCCTGTGATGCTGCTTGACCTGCTGTGTTCATCCAGCCCCATGCTTGTTATCTCGGATTCTCCAGCATCTGCAGTACCTTTTATCCCTGAACTACCGGTTGCCTGCCACTTCAATGCACCACCTTGCTCCCTGGCCAACATCTCTGTCTCCGGCTTGCTGCAGCGTTCCAGTGAAGCCCAACGCAAGCTGGAGGAACAACACCTCATTTTCCACTTGGGGACCCGACAGCCCTCCGGACTCAATATTGAGTTCAACAATTTTAGGGCCTAAACTCTCCCATGTCCCAATCCCCCACCCCACACGCCAGGCCTTGTTACCACATAGCCTGCCACTACACACCCCCTGTTGTTGGTCACTAACAGTCCCCATGAACAACTGTTCATCCTCCCAGCCTGATCATTAGCAACTCCTTTGTCTGTCCAACTGTCTTTCTCTGTCTTTGGGCTCTATCTTTATCGTTTACTCCCCACCCCACCCACCTCCCTATTTCCTGCATATAGACTGACATTTTCCCAGCCACCATCAGTTCTGAGGAAGGGTCACTGGACCCAAAACATTAACTCTGTTTTCTCCTCCACGGATGCTGCCAGACCTGCTGAGCTTTTCCAGCAACTTTGTTTTTGTTTATCTCTTCAAAGCCTGTTTGTCATCTACAATGAGTGTGATGGAATACTCCCTATTTGCCTGGATGAGGGCAGCCCCAACAACTGTCTGTTTCTCTCACTCCCTCTTCAGATCTAAAGATTTTCACGGGTGAAGTGGAGGAGTTAATAGAAGAAATTGGCATTGCATGTGGTGGCTTCAGAAAATACAGCTTTTTTCCTTCCACGTAGAATGCAAGTTATCTTTAAATTAACATTAAGCCGTCTCCAGCAAACTTTAGCTCACTTGAATGAGTTTTCAGGGAAATTGATCAGGACATTTTGCATCAACCAAAGGTCACTGCTGCCAACATTGCCCTTCCTGTAAGTTAAAACATTGAACATCTTTTGCACAGCCACATTTGACTTAAAACTCAAGAGTAAACATTTTAATGTTGAAACTGTGCCACAAAGTAACATACAAGATTCAACACTAAAATGTTTACTGCAAGTTTTAGATTTTAAAACCAGATGTGAATGCTAGTTCCCTGCTATTGAAGAGAAACACACTCAGCTCCTAAGAATAATTTGTTACTCACTAGTGACTTGCTTACTTCTTAATTTCAAAACAACATTTTATCATTCAATACATATTTAAAAAGAAATACATATTCAAACTGTCATGTCCAGTTAAACGGCCCAGTCTAAGTGCTGCCCACCGATGACTGGAAACTGGAATTAATGTTATGCAAAAGGACCATGTGACTGAATACATACTGGGCCAAAGATGATGCATTATGTATAGGAGCCGAAGGATGGATTTCCTGTGATCTACAGCATTTATTTTAGGTCAGTGTAGGCAGTAAGGGACTTTGATGTCATTTCAAGAAGCCCACCTAAGCAACACTACACCAACCAAAGAACTTAATGAATTCCTCTTGATAAAGGATTTATTGAGGCTGTAATGTAAAAGCAGCCACTGCCTGTATTTCAAGTAATAGAGATAAATTATAGGGGCAACAAGCCTTTTCGTAATCTAGTAATTACAGAAGTAAGATGCACAAATGCAGACTAGTTACAGTATATACAAAGCACTCAGCAGCTTTGAAGACTTTGCCTATGTTGCAGCATTTGTGGGTGAAATTCAGTAAAGAAAGCAGTGATCCTAGTTCTGGCACCTCAACTTAGGAAAGTTACCAGTGAAGTAATAGGACAGGATAAATGAACAGGCCTTAAAATTCAAGACAAAAACAAATTGCTGGAAAAGCTCAGCCAGCCTGGCAGCATCTGTACAGAGAAAGCAGAGTTAATACTTTGAGTACAGTGATTCACCTTCAGAACTTCGGTTTGTTTTTGTTTCTGCCTTAAAATTCCCTGAACACGATGGGTTGCATCCTAGAATTTAACAGTTATCTATTCAGTTGTTGGGTGCATCGGTTTTGACGCTCAGAATTCCCAAACCTCTTTAACAGATACTTTGAAATTAGTGTAAACAACTTCACAATTCAAGAAAGGAGGAAAAAGAGGAAACAGCAAAATATTAGTTAGTTTGCGGAAATGGTAGACCTATCAGGGTACGGTAAAAGAGTAGTTGGAAAATCGCAAATTGAGTAGGCTGAGCCAGCATACATTTATGAAAGGGAGCTAATGTTTGATAATTCTGTTATGAGTTTTTTTAGGTTGCATCTAGTAAGATGGAAAAGAGGAAATCAGCAGATGCAGAGTGGGTGGGTTTTCAAAAATGATAATTTCATAAGTTGCCACAAGAGGTCATTAGACAAAGTTTGAGCTCAAAGGAATATAGTTAACATATCCATCAACAAAAATAGAAATTGCTGGAGAAACTCAGATTTGGCAGTATTTGTGGACAGAAAGCAGAGTTAATGTTTCAAGTCCGGTGACTCCTCTCTCTGATAGTTAACATATCAATATGTGTTAAAGATTGGTTAAATAGAAAGTAGGAATAATCAGTTCTGCTTTGTGTTAGCAGTCAATAATTGCTGGAGGAATAAGGCAGGATCAGTACTCGGGCCTCAGCTGTTTACACTATCTCAATGACTTAGACAAGGGGGCCGACTGCAATTAATTTAAGTCTGATGTTACAAATTTAGGAAAGTGAGCCATGCAGAGGAGCAAGGAGGCCACAAGAATATTTAAAACAGTGAATGGGTAACATCAGGGTAGAGAGGTAATGTGGAATTTCCATTTTGGAAGGAAAAATGGAAAAGCAGAATACTATTAAATGGTGAAAGGTCGGGAAATGTAGATATTCAGGGTGACCTGCGTATCCTTGTAGATTAATCACAAAGTTAACCTGCAAGCATAGCAATATGAAGCTGTCTGTGCTGATGATCACCATACAGGTTAGCTGCCATCATCCCCAGAGTAGGCACCTACAGGATCCATTACGTCCAGTGTGATCGAGGAAAACAAGGTGCAATTTATTCAACATTAGCAGGAACAAGCTATACCAATACGATACACATCATTATAAAGATGAGGATAACTTGAATGGTACACCTGGGCAAGATCCTGAACTGCTCTCCTACTGGGTGCAAATGACTTCATCCTAATAGACAATGCTTAACACATTCCTCAATATATTAGCTACGGGAGAAATGCAACACTGGTTCAACAGACTGATTCCTGGGATGAGGGAATTGTTATTAGGAGAGTGGGCTTATTTTGTCCTGGAAGTTAGAAGAGGAGATGATCTCAAAAATACACATCAAATTTAAGTTCCTTGACAGAATAGAAGCAGCACAAATGTTTCCCCTGTTTAGGGATCCAGAACAAGGGGTCAGCTATTTAAGACGGAAAGGAGGAGAAATTTCCTCAAAATACTGCGAATCTTTGCAATTCTCTATTCCAAATGGTAGTACATGCTCAGTCTTTAAGAATATTTAGTGCAAGGATCAATAAATTTTAGGATGATATCTAAATGAAGGGACCTGGTAACAGAGCTGGAGTTGAGATCAAAAATCAGCAACAATCACATTGAATGGTGAAGCAGGCTGGAAATATCGAATGGGTTATTACAACTTTTTGTTTTAAAACTTTAATCAATAGGCATGCCCTCGTCCTCTTTAGAGTAAGAAAATCTAAACAGAGAACAGAGAAATCCTAGGAATTTATGGGAAAGCCTGGTTCTCTATGGACTTGAAGTTTCTCAACCCTCCACAACACTCATGTCCCAGTTCAGTTTCCATAGGAAGTCTTCCACTGCATTTGAGTTGCAGTTGCCTTCGCCTTCCTACCCCACTTCCAGATCCTCTGGGAGTCTCCAGGAGTCAACCATCCATCTCTCCCAGAAGAACTGCTGGCTACTAAAGTACTGACATATCTTTTCATGCAAGGGTCCCTTCTCCTCCACATAACTTAACCACCTGCTCATTCCCACATCCATTGGCAAATTATTGGCACATTGGTGCCAAGGTTTAATCAAGTTATAAAAGGCACCGGCTAAGGTGCAAGGGGGTCTTTACACTTAGTTCTTCGGAGTCAGCTAGCTCAGTTGGCTGGAGAGCTGGTTTGCGATGCAGAGCAATACTCTCAGCACTGGTTCATTTCTCACACCAGCCGAGCCCACCACAAAGTTCCTGCTTTCTCAACCTTGCCCGGTGACCCTCAGGTTAAACTCACCACTAGTGGTCTTTCTCTAATGAGAGTGTTGCCCTATAGTCCTCAGGGGCTTTGGTGGCTGTTACTATTAAGGTTGCCAATTAAAGAAGAACTCATGATTTTGTGGGTAATAGCATGCGGAAACCAGAAGGATAAATGGGTAATTTTTGTGTTAGAAAAATAACAGTGGAGTGACACAGGGATCAGTGCTGGGCCTCAGTTAGAGTTTATGTTAATGATTCGGGTGAATGCGCAAGTCCACTGTAGTTAAATTTGATGATGATCTAAAGATAGGTAGAAAGCAGTGGGGGCGATCCCAAAAAGTATAAATAGGTCCACTGAGCAAGACAAATTTTGATAGATGGACGATAATGTAGGAAAACGTGAGGTTATCCGCTTTGGTGAGAAATATTTTAAAAAGCAGTATTTTTAAACGAAGGGGGGACTGTAAAACACTGTTACAGAACATTTGGGTAGCCTCATACAAGAATCACAAGATGTTAGCATGCAGGTACAGAATGCAATTAAGCAACGTAAATGCAGAGTTGGCCTGCACTGCAAAAGATGCACAGCATTAAAGTAGGGAACACTTGCTACAACTTCAGGGCATTCGTGAAACTACACTTGGAGTACTGTGTACAAACTTGGGCTCCACATTTGAGGAGGAATAGATCATTTTAATCCAGCTGTTCAGATATACTTTGACACACCTGTGGTGCAGGTGAGATTTGAATTCTGTTCCCCTGCTGATACTTAACACTCGGTAAGTCAGGACAAGGTTCACTCAGTTCATTCTTGGGATGAGGTTTTATGAAGACAGGATGAGCAAGTTAGGTCTCATTCAATAAAGAAGAATGAAAGATGATCTTATTCAAACAAAATTCTCAAGGATCTTGACAGGATAGGTGACAAGGGGGTTACTCTTGATTAGGGAATTCCAAAATGATGGGACATCTTCAAAATTCATCTCCATCCTAGCTGGAAAATAAAGAGTATTTTAATTCTCTCACACTGCTGTTAATCTTTAAATCACCAACTCAGAGATCAAGTCAATGGATATTTTCAAGGCTGAGTTGGACAGATGTGTATCTAGAAGGGACAGACGGTTTATGGAGCTCAGATGATGAAACAGCAGTTCAGGCCACAATTAGAAGTGACATGACGTTATTGGAATAGACCATGTGACAAACTGATGGACTCCTGTTTTGACTTCTTACATTGAGAGACAAGAGAGAGGATAGGTTGGGGAGTGGGTGGGGCGGGGGGTAAGGAGTGGCAAAAACACTTCAGAGGAACTATTTTCTAAAAAAAAATCATTGAGATGTGTTTGCCATTGACTTGGTCAGACTTTATTGTTCATTGCAATTGTCTCGAGGGTATTAGTGGACCCTCTTGAACTTCAGAGTGTATGACCGTTTTTGCATTCATCTGGCGCTAAATGTTTTTTAAAAGAAACTTGGCCATGCTAGCAGCTAAGTAAAAACTTCTACACATTTCAAGGAAATCAATTCTAAAATGTGAAATTAACTGAAATATTAGGAAGTAATAACAGGTGCCACAAACAAACAAGTTATACACAATTCCAAATTTGCTGCTTCTGACATAGACTACAAGAAGGCTTAGACCTTCGAAGAAAATAAAAATGAGCTAATAAACAAAGAGGCCAATTAACAAAAACATTACTATAGAGAGTCAACAACAAAAACAAAGTTGCTGGAAAAGCTCAGCAGGTCTGGCAGCATCTGTGGAGGAGAAAGCAGAGTTAACGTTTCGGGTCCGGTGACCCTTCCTCAGAACTGAGGAAGGG
>JAHRHZ010000059.1:1849627-1980324 GCA_024137785.1 Ginglymostoma cirratum
TTTGGTTTTTATTATTATAGAGTCAGTGGTCTGCAGCACAGAAAAAGAGCTTTTGGCCCTTCAAGTCTGTGGTGGTCAGAAACAACCATTTAAGCATACTAATCCCATTTTCCAGCACTTGGCCCATAGCTTTGTATGCCTTGGCAACCCAAGTGTACATCTAATTACTTATTTAAATGTCATGATGGCATCCACCTCCACCTCCCTTACAGGTGGTGAGTTCCAGATTCCTACCACCTCCTGGATGAAATTTTTTTCCCCCCTCTCACAACCTCCTGGCCTCTTGCCTTAAATCTATGCCTCCGGTTAATCATCCCTTCATCAAGAAGAAAATTTTCTTCCTGTCTACCCTATGTCCCTCAATTCTATAAATTTCCCTCGCACTCTCCTCTGCTCTAAAGAATACAACCCCAAGCTGTCCAACATCTCTTCATAATAAGACTCACCAGCCCAGGTAACATCCTGGCACATCTCCTCAGCACCCTCTCCAGTGGATTCCATAAGTGCATACCATACTCTAGCTGTGGCCCAATCAATGTTTTATTCAGTTTCAGCATAACCTCCTTGCTCTTAAACTCTATGCCTTGACTAATAAAGGCAAGTATCCCATATGTCTTGACAGGCGCACCATTCATTATGTATTTCCTTGCCTTCCTTGTTCTGCCCAAGTGCATAATCTCACATTTATCTGTATTAAATTCTATTGTCCATGAACAGAGCAGAACAATGGTAGACTGCTCAGAGTGGAGAAAACCCTATGGATATGTTTGAATAGGAAGTGGCCTATTTGGGCAGAATTCTGCACAAAATTATCAGGTTTGGCATCTGAAGTGCAAAATTGTTGGCAGTGGCGCATAAAGAGTGAGGTGAACAGACTCCCAAATTAAGTAAGGCTACAGTGATAGCCAGATGTCTGGAACAAGCATAAGGCAGAGAAGTTGGAAATATAAACCTTAAAGAGGAGCTAGGGAATGTAAAGAACAGAATCAAGCAAATGCAAGCCAAAATTCAAGAGATCTAACAAAGGAACCAGGTGAATTTGCTGCACGTGGGGTACTTTCAGGGTCAGGAAGAGAAGGCTTACCAAGGGGAACAGTGAGGGATCAGGGATCATGCTGTGGCCCAAAAAATTGTCACCAAAGTAGCAAGAAATGTAATGTAGTGATTTGCAGTCGGCAGTCACAGCACTAAGCAAATAAAATGAAAAAGTAAAGTTCGAAGTGCCATGAGATTGATAGATTCAAGTCCAAAGACAGGGTAATAAGCACCTATAGGCCCACAGGGGCAAAACAGAAGAGCCGAACCATGAGGTGGACTGGGACATAGAGGAGGAAACACATTGGTATGCTGAGAAACATCAAGAATGGGAATCCCTAACAGCTTCAGTACCCTCAGTACACCCAGCCCTACATTCTCTCCCCAAAAACTTGAACTCCAGACAACCATGGAACCCCCTTCTATCCTGATGAACACACTAACCACCAGTTGCCAAAACAGGCAAGGGACTGCTAATATCAACCAAAGCATATCATTCAATGTAGCATAACTCTCATAGATAAGCAAAAGAAAAAATTCCCTGCATCTCTGAGCCTCCATGACATTTCTATTCTTCCAACTGGTCTACATTCACAACTTGACGATACTCTGTAAAGCCAGCATGTGACTCCAAATGTGTTCGTACCTCAAAATTTGGGCTAAGTTCAAAAGTGAACTTTAAGTGAAAACAAAAACAACAATTGGTAATGGAAGAGAGGACACCTGGAAGCATTGGATATTGAATGAGGGCAGTAACAGATGACACCGTGATCTTTCCCCCTTAGAATGTATGCATATGCAAAGGGTGTCATAACAATGATGCCTGCTAACCACCCATCCACCCTTCGGAAGTGCTTGGTTACCCAGGATACATGTGGTTCGCTCCACCAGACACAGGTGAGTGAGGGGGCAGCATTCTACTGGTACACTCCACAAAACTGTCATGTTAGGGTGTAACAAACAGCAGGCGGTGTACAATAGGATAACTGGCAGCTCAAAGTATGTTACCTTAGCATGGAACCCACCAGAGGTTGGTGGGGACTCTCCAAGAACACATATAAAAGGAACTTTCTCAATAACTGAATGTCAAAGCAATGTTTAGCAGGTGAGAACGAATGACAGCCTGCTGACAGGCATAAAAAATATGTAAAACAAGAGCCAACTATTTGCTAACCTGCACTTCCTGATCATATATCTACCGACGGTGTATTGTTCACTTTTGTATTTATGTTAGTATTTATTTTTGTATTTTCAATTGCTATATAATTCATAGCTTTAGATAGTTGAGGCTGTCAGCCTGGGACCCAGGTGCCACCCAGAGAGAGAGAGAGCGCAAGGTCAGAGTTACATGACTCTATTTCACTGATGCTCATTTGGATCAAAATGAGGAACTGTGGCTGGATAGCCTAGGGCCTGATTGGCTTGGCCCTAAACCAAAATGACCAACTAGGCCTGATGGGATTTTCAGGATAGGTCAGGCACAAAGCATCCATACAAGATAAAGGCAGGCAAGGAAATCCTGGACCTGCTCTTGAAAACAAGGCTGGTTTATGTATTGGAATACAACAAGCAGGCTCACTGGAGTCCAGGGCTCCTGTCATGGCCACGTACAGAGAAGGGGAACGTGCCCTTGACTAATTGGAGGATGAACACAGTAGTTCCAGCATCTTCCATGCAGTGACATTGGGAACCTATTGGACACCTTGCTTTGGAAGATTGTTCTCTAGCCTTCAGCCAATCATTCTGGAAGGATGCAGAAGGGAGGGATAAGAATGGACACCTGAGGGCCACTCCCTCGCCAAAGACTCACTGACCTGGCAGTGGAGTTCTGGCTACCTGTTGAACGCATGAGAGCAAACAAGGGGGGGGAAATAGTGAGAGCGAGCGGAAACAGAGAGAGAGCGGAAAGAGACAACTACGTGCGGGATCAACCTTCGCCAAGTTTGTCAGAGCCGACTATACAGCCTGGCCAAGTTTAACTGCACGGTAGTACCCAGACCTAGTCTGGTGGTCCTTCGATAATGATTGCAACACAGACTTAACTCTGCAATTGGTACAGTAATTAATGCAAGAAACGGGAATTTTATTGCCAAAGAGCAGGGTTTTAGATTATATTCAGCCATACGGCCCCTTTTCCCTTTTTGTAAACTATATTGCAGTGAATTGCAAATTGTCTCTGATATTTTGTTCACCTCAAGTGTGTCCAAAGCACAGGCAACAATTTTATTTGCCACTGATTAGCCCATCAAACCAGCCTCTCTTTTCTCCTTGCAATTTACCACCCACCAATTTTTGGTTTGTTGGCAAATGATCAACATCTTGACCTACATCCAAGGCTAAATTATTTATATATACCAACAGTAAAGGCCCAACACCGAACCCTGTGGGACCCAACTGGACATAGACTTCCAACAGGAAAAACACTCAACAATCACTCTCTGCTGTCTGCCAATCAGTCAAATGGGGTTCAATTTGCCATTTTTTTTTTGAATCCCTTGGGGTCATTGTTATCAGTCTCCCCTGTGGGATCTGATCAAAAGCTTGATGAAATCCAAGTAGTTTACATCAAAATCATTGCCCTCATCTACACACGTGGGCATCTCTTCAACAAATACAATCAAGTTGGTGAGACATGACCTCTCCTTAACAAAACCATGCTGACTGTTCTTGATTAATCCCTACCTTTCCAAATCAGATTAATTTTGTCCCTCAAAATTGCTTCCAATAGTTTCCCCCACCACCGAGGTACAACTGCCTGCCTGACGTTTTATGGTTTATCCCTTGCCCCCTTCTTGAATAATGATATCACATTGGCTGTCTTCCATTCCTCCAGCAGCTCTCCAGAGGCCAGAATTTTTGTTTTTAAAGTGCCCCTCCTCTTTCTTCCCTTGGCTCACTCAACAACTTGGGATACATTAAACCAGCCACTAGAAATTTATCTTCTTTTAAGCCTGCCAGATCACTGAGAACCTCCTCTCTGTCAATGCTAGTTTCTTTAATTGTACCACACACCTTCTCCCTGATTTCTATCTCCATATCATGCCTCACTAGTGAGCACAAGTAGTCATTTAGAACCCTACCTAAATCTCCTGCCTCCACACACAAATTACCACTGTGGTCCCTTCGTGGGCATTATTTTTTCTCTCATTATTCCTGCATTCTGAATATACCATGGCAGATGGTGAAATTTCAATTCAATACAAGAACTCTGGGACAGAAAGCTGGTCTAATGGCAACCATGTAGCCACTGTCTATTGTCATAAAAAAGATCTGGTTCACTAATGTTCTTTGGAGAAGGAAATCTGCTATCTTTACCTGGTCTGGTCCACATATGACTCCAGACCACAGCAATGTAGTTGACTCTTAACTGCCTTCTAGGCAATTAGGGATAGACAATAAAACCTGGTCTGGTCAACAATGCCTACAATCCCATAAACGGATTTAAAAAACCCAAAGAATTTAGATAAAAAAGTGTATTTGAAAAAAAACCTACCCAAATGGACAACAGCTCAAGAGCTTGTCGGTAATGTTCTCTTTCCTTTGACTCATTTATTGGTAGTGCAACCAAATAATCATGGTCAACAGAGATAGCAAGACAGTTTAATAAACTAAGCTTTTATAAATGCACACAAAGAGCAGAAAAATCTGGAACTCTGTTTCCTCCCACAGTATCTCTTCCAACGGCTGTGGTTGCTGAGTCAATGAGACATTCAAAGACCAAGATAGCTCAGATCTTTGTTAGCAAAGTGTATCAAGAGATATGGAGCAAAGACATAAATATGGAGTCGAGATATAGATCTGCCACAATCCAACTGAATGATAGTATATGCTCAAAAACTTGTACATCGTAACTGTTTCTATGCAAGTGTCTGCGATTCAATCCCTTATATCTTCTTGTTATAGAATCATAACATAGCATCCTGACAATGTGGAAACAGGCCATTCAGCCCAACAAATCCACACCGCCTCTCCGAACAGCTTCCCACCCCAACTCATCTCCCTACATCCAACCCACTTAACCTAAACATCCCTGGACACTACGGGCAATCTGTTGTGAGGTACATTTCTGAATGCATATCACTTTCAGAACTTTAAGGAGTCTCAATTAGTTCACATTACTCACGTATATTTTGTCTTTGCTATAGCGCACTCTGATATTGTTCAGGAGGGTAGCTTCATTTAAATACATCAGGCCACCTACAAGATGATGCAAAAAGAAACTGATGAATTCAAGGAAATTATTTCTGTATAAACAGATGTTGAATGTAGTTCTTAGACATTGCATATTAATGCCTGGATGATTATATTACATAGATAAATCATATTAATTTAAACAATGGAGTTTTTGAAAAATCTCTAAATTCTATTTTCTCGTATTGATTAACTAGCAAGATGACATGCTTCCATGTGGTTTTCAGACAATATCCCCATTGAGGTAAGAAAATCAATCTCTGGAAAATCTAATGAATGACATCATTAATTTGGTTTGAGATACCCATCTTTAACAGTTAAAAATGAGATGCAAGGTCTCTGTGCCAGCCAAAAAGTTACCCAAAAAGTGAGCTAACCTCACTTTCCACTTTTTGGTCAGGTCCCTGTATATCACAGCAGCATATTGACTCAACAACATATTGAAACATTTAAATGGCAGAAGAAGGAACACTTAGTGGCATGCTCTAGACCCAAACACTCTCCAGGTGAAAAGATTACTGGTCAACCTCAATCAAATATTTTCTGTAATGCCCCTTTATCATTCATCTTTTCTAAGGGAAATACAGTAAATCCCAATGCGTTGAATCTCAGAACATTAAAGTAGATTTTCATGATATCCAAGGAGGTCCCAATCCCACATAAATGTGTTTGTGTAACAGATTATGCCCACAAACAACAATAACTATCAAAAGAAAACACAATAAAGCAGTAAATCTGAAAATGTCTTTCTTCAATTTGTTCACACCAATGGTCTGACCTTGTGAAAGGCTGGAATTACACATTGAAGAAGGTTGAGAATTGCATCAGAAAAAATTCTGCAATTATTTTCTGCTTAGCATGCTATTTCCATGCAGGCACAATTCAGTCCATCATGTTATCGATACAGTTAAACATACTTCCACAGTTTCCACGTTGCATTGTGAATCCTGAAGAATCTCTGTAGCCTTTGTAGCATTGGCTTAGGAAACAGGCAGGTAGGCAACATTCATTAGACTTTTCAGTGGTAACTATCTTGACATTCAGTTAGCAAGATGGCTTCTTAGACTTTCCCACTACAAGTGGCAGCACCTATTTGGTGCCATTCAGGTTGACAACCTCTTATCTTTCTCACACAATTAGCCATACTGACAGGCTTTGCACATCCTTTCACAATGAGATCACAATGTCAGATGATGGTTTGCCCAGCACCTTATAAATTCACTCTTTTGTGTGATCAAAATCCACTTATTGTTGGTACAGTCATACTGAAGAGTTAGACAAAGTTTGTCTAATATGGCATTACCAGTCCTGAACTTTTGACTATCACAAGCATGAGCTTTGCAACTGAAATGATTTGACAACTTTAACAAAAATGAAAACGTCAGAATTTGACCCATCACAATTTCACTGTCATCTCTTCATACCCACTCTACTTTATGCCCCTTATGATATTATTCTCAGGGATTAAATTTCTCCTGAAACTCCTCTCTTCAAAAGAGAACAAACTGAAGGTAAACTGCCAGGACCAGAGGAATTGTAAAAATGGTAATGCACTGGTAATGTCACTAGGGTAGTAATCCAGAACCTCAGATAAATCCCACCATGGCAGACATCTGAATTCAATAAAAATCTGGAAGCAGTTAGCCTGAGGCAACTATGTGACAACTGTCATTAAAAACACCATCTGATTTGCAGATTTCCTTTTTAGAAAAGAAATCTACCATCCTTACCAAATCTAGCCTACATGTGACTTCAAATTCTTAACAGTCTTCTTAACGAGTGATGAGCAATAAATGCTGGTCTAGGCAGCAACACTTATTCCACGAATGAAAAAAAAATTATCCTAGTCTGTTTAAAAAAAACCAGGGGAGAAATAACTTGTGCTCCGAGGACCATCTTCCAATCCTCGTTCGATACAGGCATTGTAGCAGCACACTAGAAGTATGTGAATGTTAGAAAATTACTCAACAGTGCGAGGAATAAGCCAAATAATTACAGGACGAACATCTGACCTCTGCAGAGGGCAAGTTATGAGAATTGATACTAAGAGTTAGGATGAACTGATACTTCCTGTTGTTGCAGATTAATCAGGGATAGTCAGCATGGTTTTGTTAAGGGAAGGACATGTCTTACTAACTTGACTACATTTTTTGAGCAAGTAACAAGGTGGATTGATGTGAATAGTACAGCGGATGCAATCTACTTATTTGCTAAGGTATTTGACGAAGTCCCACACAGCAGACAGGTCAGAAAAATTAAAGCCCCTAGGATACAGGGGAATGTGGTGGGCTGGATCCAAAATTAGCTGAGGCTGAAAATAAAAAGGGCAATGACTGGCAAATAGTAAGGACTACAGATCCTGAAAGTCAGAGTTGATAAAACGTGAAGCTGGAGAAACACAGCAGGTCAGGCAGCATCAGAGAAGCAGGGAAGTCAAGGTTTTGGGTCTTGACCCTTCAACAGGATCTGATGAACCCAAAATGCCAACTTTCTTGCTTCTCTGATGCTGCCTAACCTGCTGTGCTTATCAAGGTAGTGATTGGCAGGTATTTTTACAAACAGAAAGCAGCTTCCAGTGGTGTTCCAGCTAACTCTGGGTTGGGGTCCTGCCTGTCTGTGGCATACGTTATTGATTTAGACTTAAATGTGGGAAGCATGGTTGGGAAGTTTGAACAGGACACAAAATTTAGCCGTGTAGTTTATAGTAAAGAGCCAATAGTGGCTGTTGACTGCAGGATGATATCAAGGGCTTGGTTGAGCGGGTGGACAAGTGGCTAATGGAATTCAAATCAGGAGTAGTACAAGGTAATGCACTTGGGTGGGGCAAACAACGAAAGGAAACTTTACAATAAATAGAATGCAGGATTAAAAGCAAGATTGCGGTTTCATAACTAGCTTAGATTACTTTAATCATACAGAGTATATTCATTGATTAATCTAATAATTTACCCTGGGATTTCACACGACTGCAGTGCAAGGATTTTTAACCTTCACGGTTGATTGAGCTCACATCCTCTCAATTTGTTAAATGCTTATCAAAAAAAAATGTTATCAACAAAAGAAAGCTAGGAGGATTTATTACAGGAAGGAAGTTTGAGAAAAAACAAAGCGACTGTACTTTGTAAACCAAAACAAAGGTAATGTAGTGTTTTAGAAAAGCAGCAATTACAGAAATATAATCTTTGTATTAGAATTTTTAACAATGTGTTTAAGTTAATAACTAAATAGTACTTTAGACATCTAATCACTCAAGACTATGTATTGACAATGTTTAAGGCCATCACACTTCCTCACTCTTTACACACTTCATAATGAAAGTATATTCTATACACTACATAACTTAAATACGCCCACATTGTAATCTTCCTTATTAGTAAAATGTGATCATTTCTATTAGTTACATATAGTTTTACAATTATAAACAACTCGTCCACTGTAGCCTGTCTTAAAAGTGAAGAAATTTGTTTGAGGCATTCTCAACAGAAAGAGAAACTGTCACCGTGAAGATGACCTCTTAAATATGAAGATTTATGATAAGGTATTTGATTTAATGAGGGACTCTTACCAACTAAGCAAAAACAGAATAAACTCAGGCTATCAATCACAAGGATGTTGCAACATGCAAGTCATTATCCCTAAACATTCATTTTGTAATATTCTCCTTGATTGTGTGATTGGAATAAGGTCAGCCAGGTGGAAATCACAGAATGTAAGTTCCCTGATAGGGCTGTAAACCTGGAATGTTATAATGACTTTTATCTTGCACTGGTTAACGGTTTGGAAAGAGTTAATAAGCACTAGCTTTGAATGACCAAAATATGTAGCAAGTTTGAAATTGAAATTTTAGAACTGCTGTCCAGTCAGAAACAGGAGGACCCCAGAGATGCTGGAGAGAGACCAGAGACTAAGTATTTATAGTGCTAAACTGGAAAGCAAGAACTGTATTAAACCGATAAAGTTGCTGCCTTGCTTTGATAAATATTACTTTATAAGTTTAATAAAGTTTCTTGAGTTACCTTGACTGTTGCTTCATTATAGTCTCAAATGAATAAATATATATTGAAACTTGAGTTCAAGCTGCAACCTAAAACACGAAGGGAACATATTGAAAGGGGTAGAAAAGGGTGAGCCAACCTGTCCTCAGGTTCCTGAGGGTAGCAGAACAGGTAGATAAGGTGGCAAAGAAGGCATTTGGGGTCCTTTCCTTCACTGAGTGAAGTACTGAATACAAATGCAGGAATACAAGTCATTGGTCAGGTTACAGCTAGTGGTGTGTACAACGTATTACGGAAAGGACGTAGTTGTTCTAGAAACAGTAGACGAGATTTACAAAAATGTTACCAGGCCTAAAATTAAATTACAGCTATTCTGAAAGACTGGACAGGCTAAGGTTGGTTTACTTAGAACAGGAAGACTAAGGAGTGACTCAACTGAGGCCTACAAATAATGAGGGTTAGCATAGAGTGGACCTGAATCTCCAGCAGAAAGGCCAATTTCCAAGTGGCACAAATTTAAGCTGATTGATAGAAGGAAAAGAAGGGATATTAGAAAAGTCTAGAAATTGCCACCCAATTTTATGGTTGATGCAGAAACCCTCAATGCATTCAAAAAAGAAGAGCTGAGAAAACACAGACTGCATATCCTAAGGTCCGTGAAGGCGGCAGGACAGGCAAACAAGGTGGTAAAGGCGGCTTTGGGATACTTTCCTTCTGAGAATGAATTAGTAGATACAAATGCAGGGATGTAATGGATGTGCATGTGAAATGCTATAGCCTTCAAAGCTACAGACTAGGTACTGAAAACTGGATTAGGATGGGTGACTAGTTCATTCATCTGGTGGAGACATGATCGGCTGAATGGCCCGAGTTGTAAATTTTTTATGGTTCCACAGCTTTATACAACTAGTGATGTCATGGCCAAACTCTTGGATATTTGTTTTGAATACAGTCACTGCATTTAAATGGCATTCCCTATATTTCCCCCCAAAACAGCTGCTCCTGAAACCCCGCAGCTTTAATCTGGAAACTCCACAAACAAATAAACATTTAAAAAAATAGAAGCAGACCATTCAGTTCCTTGACCCTGCTCTGCCATCTAATATCACCTTGACTGATCCGGTTTGCTTCGAATTCCGCATTCCCATCCACCTCCAATTAACCCAATTTCTTTGGCCAACAAGAATCTATCTCCACCTTAATAATATTCAATGACTCCAACTCCTCAACCTTCTAATTCAGAGTTCCAAAGTCTCTCACACATCAGAAAATATTATCTCCTCTCTCTGTCCTTGAAAGGATGACCTCAATTTTTAAACAGTGTCCCCTAGCTTTGGACTCATCCCCAAGAGGGAACATCCTTTCTACATCCATGCTGAAGCATACAAGGTTCTGAAGATTCTTGACAATCAAGTCACCCCTCACTCTTCTAAAATCCAATGGAAACAAACCCGGCCTGTCCAACCTATCCGCACAAGGCAACACAGTCATCCCAGGTTTCATTCTAGTAAACTACCTTGGATCTGCCTCCTAAGCAGTTACATTCTTCCTTTCATAAAGAGACCACAACTGCATGAAGCGTATGAGGTGTAGTCACACCAATGTCCTGAACAAATGAATCATAACATCCTTAAACGGGTTTAATAAAACCAAAAGTTTCTAATCAATGTGTTCAGGGATTTTTGTTTTTTTTTAAAAACAGGCCTCTGGAGCAGGTAGGACTTGAACCAAGGCCTCTTGGTCCAGGGGTAGGGATTCTATATCTGTGCCAAAAGAGCCCTGTTGTAAAGTGGTTCAATTCCTCACCTATTAAAGAACAGCATCTGCTTAGCCTTCTTCATTACATGCTGTACCTGCATACTAACATTTGTAACTCATTCATCAGAAGACCTTAATCCCCCTCTACATCAGAATTCTGAAACCATTTTCATTGAAGTAATTTTTTAGTTCTTCCTGATAAAGTGAACAACTTCGTATTTTCCCAACATTATACTCCATCTACCAGATTTTGTCAAATCAACCTATCTGTACCTTCCTTACAACTTCCTCCTCTATGCTTTCGCCACCTATCTTTCGTTACTGCAATGTTCCTGCTCCCAGTTAGATGACCATTTCTTCGCTGAAAAGTTTAAAACTATTGCAGACCCTCACTTGCCCACCTTCCCCACGCAGACCATCCCTCTCCATTTCTCACATCTTCTCTTTGCTTCCTTCCACAACCCCTTTACTCCCACTTTACAGGCTCACCAACTCTTCCCCCACCAAGCCCACTGGATACATTCCCCTCCCTTGTCAAAATTCAGCAGGGCCATTCACTCTGGGATGCCCTGGTCCATTGCTCCTCTACTCACAAATCTTCTCAACACACTCTACGACACATTCTCTTGCAATTGCAGAAGGTGTAACACTTGCCCATTTACTTTCTCCCTCTTTACTGTATAAGGCCCCACACTCACCTAAGTGAAGCAGTGATTTACCTGCACTCACTCAATCTAGTCTGTTGTATTCACTGCTCATAACGTGGTTTCTTATATGCTGGTGAGACAAAACGCAAACTGCGTAACCACTTCACCAAACACTTGCATTCTGTCTGTAAAAATGACCCTGGCACTTCAACACACCATAGTGTTCCCATTCCAACATTTCTATCTTCAGTCTGTTGTAATGCTCCAGCAAGGCTCAAAACAAGCTGGAGGAACAACACATCTTCCATTTGGGGACATTACAGCCTTCAGGACTCAATATCAAGTTTAATAAACTCACAGCATGGACACCTTCCACGCCGATTACCTACCACCACAATTCCAGGTCCTATCATGACATGGGTTGCTTTCAGCGTAGCCAACCCATTTTCACTTATCAGTTTTTCTTCTTCCTTGACTTAAAATCAACAATCTGTTTGCCTAACCGTTCTCTTCTCTCTTTCTCCAGGCTCCATCTCCACCTATCCTTAGGCCAACATTTCATCAGCCTTCTTGATTATTTTCTGTATCTGTTCATGACATTTTGAAGATCTATACACATGAACGCCCAAGTCTCTTTGCAAAATCGACTGTATTTAACTTCATACCATCTAGAAAGTACGCCGATTTATTTTCAGTCCAAAACAGACTACCTCACACTCTCACTGAACTCTATCTGCAAGTTCTATCCATTCACTTAAGTCTAACAACATTCCTTTGCTATTTTATGCTATCACCTACACAGTCTACAATCCCATCCAACTTTATGTCATCAACAAATTTGGATATGTAACTTTCTATGCCATTATCCAATCCAGTTTCCTGAAGACAATTTAGCCTTTCACCAGCTTTTTGGGTTGCTCTTGAAAATTGAGCTGCCCCATATTATAAATTAGTTGGCTACTGTTTTGAATAATTGAAGCCACTACTAAAACCATTTTGATGTACAGTAAAGTGTAAAAAGAAAAATAGTTTACGTAAACCAAAAATGCAGCATTGTAATTTGTACATTAAAGGAACAAGAGTTCCTCTTCCAAGAAATAGCATTATATGAGAAATATGCTAGCAACAGGTATAAATCCAACTGACAGCTCTAAGAGGAATATTTGCATCAGTCCAAATTAAGTCAAGAGGAAGCTTGCTAAATCTTAAATCAACAGAAAATATAACTTACATATATATGGATTTGACTGTGCAGATCTGAAGGCAGAAACATCACTAATCTCTTCCGAATATCTTTACTTTATAAAAATAGCATAACATGCAATTAGGCAGCCTAGTATCCATGCCAACTTCTAGCAACTTTCAACCAATGATGCACCTTATGTTACTATAAAATAAAACACTCAATGTTTCACACACTAATATGGTTAGCAAGAAACACATGTGACAATTATTAATAGGTTGCGAGCAGTATGTCAAGGAGAAAATGAGGTACCATTTGTTACGCTATTTTTACTGAGCTTGACTCAGTTGGCTGAACAGCTGGTTTGTGATGCAGAGTGATTCCAACAGCATGGATCCAATTCCCACATTGGCTGAGGTCACCATGAAGGACGGTCCTTCTCAACCTCTCTCTAAGAAATGGTGACCCTCAGGTTAAACCATCATTAGTCATCTCTCTCACGAGAGAGACTGCAACCTTGTGGTCCAGGAAGACAACGGTGGCTTTACTTTTAATGTGGTATGGGCTGTTCCACTTAATATCAAGCTAATGAGAATTAAACATAGCAGTTTGTTAAAAACCAGGTCTTCAAATTGTAGGCCGTGTTCCTTCATTCCATCCTACATACAATAGCAAGACACTGTTTACGACTTCTGTTCTCTCTGGAAAGCTCCTGATCTCAGTTGGAGTCACTGAAAAACTAATCTCAGATTGCAAGAATATTTGGTCAATCATAGAGTCCAAGTGTGGGAAGTAAATTACACTCCTTTGAAATATAATGATTCCATATTTATGGAAAATTGCCAGCTATTAGTTAGTTAAATATTAATTCACAATCAATCTCTAATCAAATTAGGGGCGGCATGGTGGCTCAGTGGTTAGCACGGCTGCCTCACAGCGCTAGGGACCCCGGGTGTCGAATCCGCCCTCAGGTGACTGTCTGTGTGGAGTTTGCACATTCTCCCAGTGTCTGCATGGGTTTCCTTCAATTTCCTCCCACAGACCAAAGATGTGCTGGCTAGGTGGATTGGTCATACTAAATTGCCCATAGTGTTCAGGGATGTGTAGATTAGGCAGATGGTCTGGGTGGGATGCTCCGAGGGTCGACATGGACTTGTTGGGCCAAAGGGCCTGTTTCCACACTGTGGGGCTTCTATGATATGATTCATATCAAAAATGACTAATGGTGTGCTTTAGAAAACCGAAACAAACAGATGGGATTGTTTCCGTGAAATATGTGAAGGTCATCAAATGTTGTGTAATTGTAGTATGGTTTACTAAATATTTTACATTGAGCAGAGAGATCAAACTGTCAAAAGTCAGCACAAATCTTGCACTCAAAGATATAGCAGGCAGACAGATAAAAATAAGTATTAAGTGTTCCAGAGCTCACATCTCCTACTCACAATTATCTTCTACATCTTTTTTATTATCTTCTTCTGCAGGAAAAACCTGGTTGACGGGTGCTATAAATGTCTGGAAGAAACAAAAGCTGTGTTAATGAAATTCTGGAAATGCAGACAGGTTTTCACAGAACAAACATACTATCAGCCATATACTTAACATCAAGAGAAGAAATGGAATCGGTTCAGACCACTTATGTGCCCCCTCAAGTACTAGACCCCAATTGGAATAGTTTGACCAATTCAGGGCACTGCATTTCAGAATAATAGAAAAGCATTAGAAAAGGTACAGAAAATATGTGAGAATTGTTTTAGGAATGATGTTACATGGATGGAATGGAGAGCCGGAGTTCTTCTCTTTGCTCTTCCACATTTAAAGAAGACCTAATGATTTTAAAATTACATGACTCCACGAAAGAGAGTTTTTGGAATAAATTTTTCAGTTTCAAAAGTGGAATACTCTTCAGAGAATCGGTATGGACTCAAAGGACTGAACGGCCTCCTTCCACACTGCAGGGATTCTATGGTCAGTGAACATCCCACTCTGACTTGGAGGGACAGTCACTCCAGCAGATATGCCCTGGGACTGGGGTGTCTGGACTCCAACAAGCACAATATTATCTTTTGTCTCAGGTATGACTCCAACCAGTGAAATTTTCCTCCATTCCTATTGGTTCCAGTTTTGCTAGGTCTCCTTGATGCCACATCTGGTCAGATGCCACCTTAAATGTCAAGGACAGTCACTGGCTATGCCTCTAGAATTCAGCTCTTTTGCCCATGTTTGAACCAAAGCTGTAATGAGGTCGGGAGCTGAGTGGCCCACTATATTGGCATTACTGAGCAGGTGCTGCTTGATAGCTTCTGATGATAATTTCTATCCCTTTGCTGATGGGGTTGTAATTGGCTGTATTCCATTTGTCCAGCTTTTTGTGGACAGGTTATACATTGGCAACTTTCCACATTCTAGGGTAGATTGCCAGATTGTAGCTGTACTGGAACAGCTTGGCTAGGAGGGTGGTTAGTTCTGAAGTGTGCGTTTTCAGTACTGTTGCCAGAATGTAGAACAGAATAGCCTTTATTGTCACCAATACTCAATGACTATAGTGTTGGTGTCCAACATGGAGGAGTATAGATCCATCAAGCCAGCAGGAACATGGAGGTGATTATCAGCAGTTTTCCTTACCCATTTCTGACCTGTACCATGTGACTTTTTGGGGTATGGCATCTTTTTGGCCTCCTGATTGGTTTGTTCAGTTTACAGTGGTGGCATACACCTGAGCACCTCACTAGGAATTTAAAACACCAGATAAGGAGCAGGAGTAAGCAATTCAATCCCTTGAGCCTGCCCTGCCATTTAATACGATCACTGCTGATCTCATTTCAGTCTCCATTTTCTTGCCTGCTCCCCACAACTCTTTAACCAATTACTGATTTTTAAAAATAAAAAAAAAAAAATCAGTCTTTCTCACCCTCCTTAAATTTACTCAATTTTACAATATCCACAACATTTTGGGAAAGTGAATTCTATAGATTCACAACTGTTTGAGAGAAGTCATTTTTCTTCATGTTTTAAATCCGTTACCCCTTATCCATAGAACATAGAACATAGAACGTAACAGTGCAGTACAGGCCCTTTGGTCCTCGATGTTGCGCCGACCTGTGAAACCAATCTGAAGCCCATCTAACCTACACTATTCCATTCTCATCCATATGTTTATCCAACGACTATTTAAATGCCCTTAAAGTTGGCAAGTCTACAACTGCTGCAGGCAAGGCATTCCATGCCCTGACTACTCTCTGAGTAAAGAATCTACCTCTGACATCTGTCCTATGTCTATCACCCCTCAATTTAAAGCTATGTCCCCTCGTGCTAGCCATCACCATCCAAGGAAAAAGGCTCTCACTGTCAACCCTATCTAATCCTCTGATCATCTTGTATGTCTCTATTAAGTCACCTCTTAACCTTCTTCTCTCTAATGATAACAGCCTCAAGTCCCTCAGCCTTTCCTCATAAGACCTTCCATCCATACCAGGCAACATCCTGGTAAATCTCCTCTGCTCCTTCCACATCCTTCCGATAATGCGGTGACCAGAACTGCACGCAATACTCCAAGTGCGTCCGCACCACAGTTTTGTACAGCTGCAACATGACCTCACGACTCCGAAACTCAATCCCTCTACCAATAAAACCTAACACACTGTACGCCTTCTTAACAACCCGGGTCGCAACTTTCAGGGATCTATGCACATGGACACCGAGATCTGTCTGCTCGTCCACACTACCAAGAATCTTACCATTAGCCCAGTACTCTGTATTCCTGTTACTCCTTCCAAAGTGAATCACCTCACACTTTTCCGCATTAACCTCCATTTGTCACCTCTCAGCCCAGCTCTGCAGCTTATCTATGTCCCTCTGTAACCTGCAACATCCTTCAGCACTATCCACAACTCCACCGACTTTAGCGTCATCCGCAAATTTACTAACCCATCCTTCTACGCCCTCAATCAGGTCATTTATAAAAATGACAAACAGCAGTGGCCTCAAAACAGATCCTTGCAGTACACCACTAGTAACTGAACTCCAGGATGAACATTTCCCATCAACCACCATCCTGTGTGTCTTCTTACAGCTGGCCAATTTCTGATCCAAACTGCTAAAATCGCCCTCAATCCCATGCCTCCGAGTTTTCTGCAAAAGCCTACCATGGGGAACCTTATCAAACGCTCTACTGAAATCCATATACACCACATCAACCACTTTACCCTCATCCACCAGTTTGGTCACCTTCTCAAAGAACTCAATAAGGTTTGAGAGGCACGACCTACCCTTCACAAAACAGCGTTGACTATCCCTAATCAAATTATTCCTTTCTAGATGATTATAAATCCTATCTCTTATAATCCTTTCCAATACTTTACCCACAACCAAAGTAAGGCTCACTGGTCTATAATTACCAGGGTTGTCTCTACTCCCCTTCTTGAACAAGGGGACAACATTTGCTATCCTCCAGTCTTCTGGCACTATTCCCGTAGACAAATGACAACAAAAAGATCAAAGCCAAAGGCTCTGCAATCTCATCCCTACCTTCCCAGAGAACCCTAGGATAGATCACATCTGGCCCAGGGGACTTTTCTATTTTCACACTTTCCAGAATTGCTAACACCTCCTCCTTATGAACCTCAATCCCGCCTAGTCTAATAGCCTGTATCTCAGCATTCTCCTCCACAACATTGTCTTTTTCATGTGTGAATACTGATGAAAAACATTCATTTAGCACCTCTCCTATCTCTTTGGACTCCACGCACAACTTCCCACTACTGTCCTTGACTGGCCCTAATCTTCCTCTAGTCATTATTTTATTCCTGACATACCTATAGAAAGCTTTAGGATTTTCCTTGATCCTACCTGCCAAAGACTTCTCATGTCCCCTCCTGGCTCTTCTTAGCTCTCTCTTTAGGTCTCTCCTGGCTAACTCGTAACTCTCAAACACCCTGACTGAGCCTTCGCACTTCATCTTTACATAAGTAACTATGATCTCTTGTTCTAGATTGCCCCAAAGAGGAAATCTACTCTAGGTTGGCTTTGTCAATCCCCTTTCGTGTTTTATACACACTAATGGAATCTCTTCTCGTTCATCTAAACTCCAGAGAGCCAAGTGTTCAATTTCTCTTCAAACTCCATCTCTGGAATCAACCTAATGAACCTCCTCTGAACTGCCTCCAATGCTACTACATTCTCAAGTAAGCAGACTAAAACTGTATGCAATACTCCAGGTGCAGTTTCACCAATGCCTTGCACAGTCACAGAAGCATTTTCCTATTTTTATACTCGATTTCTTTAGCTATAAAATGCCAAAATTCCACTTGCCTTTCTTTTTGCCTACTATACCTACATACTAGTATTGTGTGACTGGTGCACAAGAACACTCAGATCCCACTGCACCGTAGCACTGAATTTTCTCTCCATTTAGATAAACTGCCTTCCTACTCCTTCAATCAAAATCGATCACCTCACACTTATAGAAATTAAACTTCATCTGCCAAATTTTGGCCCTTTCACCTAACCTATACATATCCACTTGTAAGTATATTATTTCTTCACTGAAACTTATTTTCCTACCAATTTAATGTCATTTGTAAATTTACCTACAGAACCTTCTGTCCCTGCATCTAAGTCTTTTATATAGATTGCAAATAATTGGGGCCCAAGAACCAAATCCTTTAGCACCCCACTAGCTACAGCTTGCCAACCAGAAGACCATTGATTATTGTGTTAGTTAGCCAATCCTCTAGCCATGCTAATACATTACCCCTCACCCCAAATGATCTTACTTTGTGTTAACATTTCATTCAGCAGTTTATCAAACACCTTCTGGAAGTCTGCACATACATCTATGGGATCCCCATTATCTACTCTGTTTGCGACATCTTCGAAGGGCTCTAGCAAATTAGTCAAATATGATTTACCTTTCATAAAGCCATGCAGACACTTATGGATTGTGTTTTGCTTTCCAAGGGGCCTGTTATTACTTAACAATGAATTCTAACGATTTCCCAACAACACGTTAAACTAACTGGTCTACCGTTTCCTACTTCCTGCTACCCCCGTTTTTTTTTGAGTAAGGGTTATTAGCACTGTTTGAGTCTACTGGAACCCGGCCCAAAACCAGGGAATTTTGGAATATTATAAAATCAATGGACTCACTATCTCTGCTACCACTTCCTTTAAGACCCTAAGATACTGACCATTAGGCCCTGGGGAACTGTTTGCTTTCAAGCTCAAGAATTTGCTCAGTGCTTTCGCCCCCCCCTAGGGAGGAATTATCATTATCTATAACCTCTGCATTACTAATTACTATTTGGATAGTACTAATATAAAAAGGATTGGCTGACTGGAAGAAGACGGTATGTGGGAATAAGGTGGTCTTTTTCAGGATGGCAGTCATTGACTTGTGGGGGTCCACAGGTGATCAGTGTTGGGACCACTCTATTCATGTTGCACATTGACAACATGGATGAAGGAACTGAGGCCACTATTGCTAAGTTAGCGGATGCCACAAAGTAGAAGCTCAGGTAGTGTTAACGAAGGAGGAAAGCTGCAGAAGGACTTGGGTAGGCTGAGACAGTGGACAGAGAAGAGGCAGATGAAATAGTGCAGGAAGGTGTTAGGTTATGCACTTTAGTAGTAAGAATAGAGTCACTCGCGACGGTCTAAATGGGAAAAGGCTTCAGAAATTTGAAGTACGATGGGACTTATGATACCTGGTTCAGGATTCTCTTATGGTTAAAATGCAGCTTCAGTTGACAGTTAGGAAGGCAAATGCAATGTCAACATTCATTTCAAGAGGGCTAGGAATACAAGAGCAGAGATGTACCACTGTGGTTGTATAAGGCTCTGGCCAGACCACATTTGGAATATTGTCAGCAGTTTTGTTATCGAAGGAACGATGTGATAACCTTGGAGGGGGTTGAGAGGAGGTTCACAAGAATGATCCCAGGGATGACATGAGGAGTAGTGATAGACTCAATGGAGTTTAGAAGGATGAAGGAAGATCCCATTGAAACTTTCAGGATACCAAGAGGCCTGGATACAGCGGATGTGAAGATGTTTCCACTAGTAAGAGGGGTTAGGACCTGATGTTACAGCCTGAGTGAAGGGATGACCCTTTAGGACTGAGATAAGGAGGCATTTCTTCAGCCAGAGGGTGGTTAATCTGTGGAACTCATTGCCACAGAAGGAGACCAAATCATTAACTGTCGCCAAGCCAGAGCTAGATAGGTTCTTGATTAGTAATGGGATCAAAGGTTGATGAGAATGGGATTGAGAAGACCATTAGCATAATTAAATTGGATAGCAGACTCAAAAGGGCCAAATGGCCTACTTCTGCTTCCATATCTTATGATCTATATCCTCTGCCATGAAAATTGTAGCAAAATATTGATTTTGTGACTTTGCCATTTCTGTGTTCCCCATTATTAATTCCCTAGACTCATCCTCCAAGGGGCCAACATTCACTTCAGCTATTCTGTTCCCTTTTATATATGTATAGGTCTTTTGCTATCCATTTTTAGGTTTTCCATCTGTTTTCTTTCAAAATTTACCTTTGCTCTTTTTATTACTTATTTTAAAATTGACCTTTTGTTGATCTTCAAAAGTTTCCTAGAGTTTCTGCCTGCCACCCACCTTTGCAATATGGTAGGACGTGGTTTTTGTCCTAATATTATCTTTTAAATTCCCTCCCGGTCCCCCTTACAAACTTTCATCCTTCAGAGTCATACAGCCACAGATACGTAGCACGCAAACAGACCCATCAGTCCAATTCGTCCATGCTGACCAGATATCCCAAATTAATCTAGTTCCATTTGCCAGCATTTGGCCCATATCCCTCTTAAACCCTTCTTATTCAAATACCCATCAGATGCCTTTACAATGTTGAAATTGTACCAGCATCCTTGGCAGCTCTTTTCATACATCCATCACCCTCTCCATGTTTTCCCCTAGGGAGGAATTATCATTATTTATAACCTCTGCATTACTGATTACTATTGGGATGGTACTAATATAAAGGAAATTGTTGCCTCTTAGGTCCCTTTTAAATCTTTCCCCTCTCACCTTAAACCTATGCCCTCTAGTTGTGGACTCCCCTATCCTGGGAAAAAGACCTTGGCTATTCACCCTATCCATGCCCCTTATGATTTTATAAACTTCTATAAAGATCACCCCTCAGCCTCCAATACTCCAGGGAGGATAGCCCCAGCCTATTCGGCCTCTTCCGATAGCTCATAAACACCAACCCCAGCAAGATCCTTGTAAATCTTTTCTGAGCCAAAAACAGAAGATACTGATTAGAAACGAAGGCAAAGACAAAAAAGAACCAATAAGCAACATGAAGCAAAGCCTTTCTACATAGTCAGTGCTTAGGCTCTGGAATGCACTGTTTGAGAATATGGTTGAGAAAAATTAAGTCATGGCCTACAAAATGGAATTTGATAAGCACCTGATTAAAAAAAAAGCTGCCAGGCCACTGGGAAAAGTGTGGGGTGAATTAGCCTGCTCAGAGTGGGCTGAATGGGCTCCATCTGTGCTATAACCATTCTATGTACGGATTCTACATACACAAACAGATAATCTAGAGAGAATTGTTAAAAGTACATTATTGCCCTCTCAACTCCAGGAACAAAAGGTTAATTGCCAGGAAACTGCTGTAAACAGACAGACAGACAGAGAGAAAAATCATTACACACAGCATGATTTTTTTCAAATCTTTGAACACTTCCATTTACTTTTCTTATTGGAAATGCAAGGAAAATCTGTTTGCCAGATAAGAATTATCAAAAGGTGAAGAAGAATGTGTCCCATTTTATAACAGAGATTTGGTGTTTGCAGGCAATCTGCCACTAAGATGGAAATGATTCTAACAGGAGCAGGAAATGAACACAGCAGTTGGTAGTAGCAGGTTCTAAGAGGAAATTTCCAGGAAGGCATCTTCAATTAACCTAATTCTCAATCACATTTTGTTTTTCCTTATAAAGGCAACAAATAAGTCAGGCCAAGATTTGGATGATGCTAACAGCAAACTATCAAAAAATATCTGAAGTGGAGACCAGGAAACACTTGCTCAAGCCCTGTGAACTACTACATTAAATATCAAAAAAAGTTGTTACCTTCTGCCAATGATTCAAAGCACTCAGTAAAGACAGGGTAACAGCCACATACAAAAACAGTACATACAGAGGTGCCGACAACTCTGCTAATCGGCATAATACTAGGATTCAAGAATATCCACTCAATCAATCGCTCTCTACGTGAGGCAACACAGTTTACATGAGGATTGTGAAGGCCAATATCCCACCATGGCCCAAACTACCAACTGAAATCGGAGGCTGTCACACTTTTAGAACGGTCAGTTCATTTTAATCTCCTTAGCTCAAGAAGTCAACCAGATGCATCACATATGGTCAGGCAGCCAGCAAGGATAATGCTTCGGAAATCTGTCGATGGAAGAATCTGCTGAAGTTGAACAGTCATGGCGTGACCAGGAACAACAAGTTGTAGGATCAGTGTATGTATTTCTGCTACAGCAATGGGATAAACTGGGTTATCCTTGATAAGGATAAGAATACCAACTTCAGACATTTCTAGTTCTTAGAACAGCCTGAATCAAATGAAAATCTGGAAGTAATATTAGATTTGGGAACAATGCATCTCCCTTCAAAAGCCCCAAATGATTTCTGGCGGAGGTCAGACTTGTAAAAATCAACATAATAACGTGTAGATCTATTAACATCACATGACAGCAGCCATTTACTTACAAACTTGCGGCACAATAGCTCAGTGGTTAGCACTGCTGCCTCTCAGCATCAGGGACCAGGATTCGATTCCACCCTCAGGCGACTGGCTGTGTGAAGGTGCATATTCTCCGTGTCTGCACAGGTTTCCACTGGGTGCTTCAGTTTCCTCCCACTGTCCAAATATGTGCAGGTTAAGCGGATTGGCCATGTTAAATTGCCCACACTGTCCAGTGACGTGCAGACTAGGTGGTTTAACCATGGTGAATGCTGGGTCACAGGGATAGGGTAGGTGGGGGAGTCTGGGTGGAATGCTCTTTGGAGCACCCACGTTGCTATTAGGATTTGTGATCATTTCTACAGTATTCTCTGGGTGGGAGATTTCAATGTCTACCGCCAAGTAGCAGCATCACTAATCGACCTGGTTGGGTCCTGAAGGACAGACCTGCTCTGCAGCAGGTAGTGAGGGAACCAACAAGAGGGAAAAACATACTTGACATCATCCTCACCACTCTGCCAGCTGCAGATGCATCTGTGCACAACAGTTTCATTAAAAGCAAGCGTGACCCAAAAAAAGGTGAGCAGTGAAAAATTGAGAAATAGAGCTCACAGCCAGCAAACCTCCATGAACCTGCCCCGAAAGAGACAGGTCAGGAATTTTTAGTAAAATTCCCCTCTTCCATTTAAATGCTGATCTGACTCGACATTCCATTGGGACAGACTTCTAGAGAGATTTTCAGGTAAGTGAAGCAGAGGAATCTGTCCTTTCTTTCCTAAGTAGCCCATTGGCATTGAAGTTAATTGTAGGATTAAAATGCATTGTAAATCTGAGTAACATTATATTCAAAATAGTGCCAGAAATGAGCAGGATGTAACACAGACAACTTTTGGTATAAATTACTTACATGAACAAGTTCAAAAATTCTTACATTTTTAATATGTGAGAATCTCAGCAAAAAGTACTAGACACAAAAGATGTACATTTTAACACATTATCTTAAACTATACTTTTTTTTAAACTTATACCAATTTTGCCTTGGAGTCCATTCTTATATTTAAGAGAGCTGCATTTTTAAATAATGCTGAATCGTGTTATAGCCAACGCAAGTTTGCATTTTAGAAATAACGTTCCCCTTTTTTGTCAATCACATTATAGCCAATTCGCGTTGCCGGAACACGCATTTTAGCACAACCCTAACCCTTGTACTAAACAGACTACTTGCTGCCAAACAGCATAAACAGTAAATAACAGACAGAGCTAAGCAATGCCACAACCAATGGATCAGGTCTAAGCTCTGCCACATCCAGTCATGAATGGTGGTGGACAATTAAGCAACTCACTGGAGGAGGTGGCTCAATAAATTATCCCCATCTTCAATGGAACAGCCCAGCATGTCAGTGGAAAAGATGGGGTTGAAGCACTGACAGCAATCTTCAGCCAGAAGTGCCAAGTGGATGACCAATCTTGGCTTCCTCCAGTGGTCCCTATCATCACATAGGCTAGCTTTGAGCCAATTAGATTCACTTCATGTGATGTCAAGAAACAGTTGGACACACTAGGTACTGCACAGAGTATGCACCCTGACAGCATTGCAGCAACAGTACTGAAGACTTGTGCTCCAAAACTTGCCACTCCCCTAGTCAAGCTCTTCAAGTACAGCTACACCACTGGCATCCTCCAGACAATGTAGAAAATTGCTCACCTATGTCCTGTATAGAAAAAGCAGAACAATTTCAACCTGGCTGTTACCATCCCATCAGTAAAACGATAAAAGATGTCAACAGTGCTATTAAGCAGCACTGCTCAGCAACAATCTGCTCACTGATGCCCAGTTTGGCTTCTGGTAGGGCCACTCAGCTCCTGACCTCATTATAGCCTTGGTTTAAACATGGACAAAACAGCTGAATTCCAGAAATGAGGCGAGAGGGAGAGAGAGTGTGGCATCAAGAAGCCTTGGCAAAACTGCAATCAAAGGGAACAGGGGTAAAACTCTCCGCTCGTTGGAGTCATACCTGACAGAAAAGGAAGATGGTTGTAGATGTTAGAGGTTAGTTATCTCAGCTCCAGGACATCTCTGCAGAAGTTCCTCAGGGTGGTGCCCTAGGTTGAACCAACTTCAGCTGCTTTATCGATGATGATCTTTCCTCCATCAGAAAGTCAAAAGTGGGGTGGCTCGTTGATGGTTGCAATGTTCAGCACCATTCATGACTCCTCATACTGAAGAAGTCCATGTTCAAATGCACCAATATCTGGCAAGTAACATTCATGCCACATAAATGCCAGTCTATGACCATCACCAATAAAGTCAATCCAACCGCAACTCCTTGACATTCAATGCTGTTACCATCACTGAATCCTCCATTAATCAACACTCTAGGGCTGTCACTGAGCAGAAATCGGATTTGCCAATAAAATGGCTACAACAGTCAGAATGGTGGTTCAGTAGTTAGCACTGCTGCCTCACAGAGCGAGGTGGTCTGGGTTCGATTCCACCCTCAAGTGATCGTCTGTGTGGAGTGTGCACATTCTCCCAGTGTCTGCGTGGGGTTTCCTCTGGGTATTCCAGTTTCTTCCCACAGTCCAAAGATATGCAGGGTAGTTGGATTAGCCATGGGGCATTTGGGGGGTGGGGACTCAACGGGCTGAACAGTCTGCTCACACACTGTAGGGATTCTATGATTCTAAGAGCAGGTCACAGGTCAAGAATATTGCAATGGGTAACTCACCATTCTGACTCTCCAGAGCATGTACACCATCTACAAGGCACACGTCAGGAATGTAACGGAATACTCTCCACTTGCCTGGATGAGTGCAGCTACAAAAACACAATAAGCTTGACACCATCCAGGACAAAGCAGCCTGCTTAATTAGTACCACATTCACAAATATGCAGTCCCTCCACCTCTGACGCTCACCTCTGCTACTACTGACCACAAGATACATTACAGAAACCTACCTAAGATCCTCAGACAGCACCTTCCTAACCCATGACTGCTTTCATCTAAAAGAACAAGGGCAGCAGACACATGGGAACAGAACCATCTGCAAGTACCCTTCCAAGCTATTCATCCTCCTGACTTGGAAATGTATCGCCATTCCTTCACTGTCACTAGGTCAAAATACTGGAATTGTGGGTCAACTCACAACACGTGGACTACAACAGATCACCAACACCTTCTCAAGACCATAAATACTGGCCAACAGGCCTACATCCCATGAGTGAATAAATAAAAATGTAAAAGGTTTGCTACTGTATTTCCAAGGAAGGATGGAGAGGGACTTGAATGAGAATTTGCCAATGGAGGAAATTTTAGAAGGAAAAACACAGCAAATGCGTAAGTAGTGAAGGTCATGGATTTAGGAGGTACTGCTGAAGCAATGTATCTTGTAGACTGTACACACTGATGTTACTTTGTCCCAGTAGCATAGGGAGCGAATTGTTAAGGTGATGAACAAGTGCTAATTGAGTAAACTGTCTAGTCTTGGGTACGGTTGAGCTTCCTGCATATTTTTGGGGCTGTGCTCATCCATGCAAGTACATAGTATTCCATCACAGTCCTGCCTCGTGCATTTCGAAAAGCAGGTGGGATCCTTTCCTTTATTGGCCAAGACTTGGATATAAAAGCAGAAAGGGTCTACATGCTAGAAAGGCAAGAATATCCAACCTCTGGCCTGCTTGTGTAGCCACAGAGTTAAGATGGCTGGTCCAGTTAGATTTTTAAAAATGGTGACCCCCTCAGGATGTTTACAGTAGGGGATTAGACAATAATGTTGTAATTAGATGTAAAGAAGAGAATTAGAGTATCTCTTGTTCGAGGCAGCTTTTGTCTGGCTCTTGTTTGTTACAAATGTTACTTTGTGCTCATCACCCAAGCCAGAGTGTTGTCCAAGACTTGCTACATGCAGGCACAACTGCTTTATTATCCGAGGAGTTGCAAACATTCCCACATTTAACCTTATTGTGGACAGAAGGTCAATGGTGAAACAGCTGAAGATGGTCTGGGCAATAACACTACCTCAGCAACCCATGCAACAACGTCCTGGGGCTGTGATGATTGGCTGTTGTAGACCAATTTCCTTTGTGCTAGGTACGACTCCAATAAATGGAGGTCTTCTTCCCAGATACCCATTGGGTTAAGGTTTACTCAGGAGTCTTGAAATCAGTCAGCTGTTGCCTGGAAGTCAAGCAAAACCATCTCTCCCTCACCTCTTCTGCCGACATATGGACCAAGGCTCAAGTTAGGTTTGGAGCTAAGTGGTCCCGGTGGAACACAACTGAGCGCTGGTAAACAGGCTATTCACAGGTGAGCACCACATTATTATACTGTGATTGTGATTACACCAATGTGATGGCAACTGATTGGATTGGATTTATCCTGCTTTTTCTGGACAGACTGTATCTGGACAATTTTCCACTTTTTCAGGTACAAGGTCAGTGTTGCAGCTGCACAGGCGCAGCTTGAGTAGAGGCATGGCTGGTTCCAGAACACATCTTCAGCACTCAGACCAGCTTGTCATCTGGGCCCATCATTTTTGCTGTAACAAGTGTGCGCAGCTCTTTTTTTGTCAGATGGAGTGAACTAAATTGGTTGAAGACTGGGATTTGATGATTAGGACATGCATCCAGCACTTTTAGCCAGGATGGTTGCACAATTCTGTGGAATAACCAGTATTTTTAACAATTTCAGCATAACCCCCCTCCTTTTATACTCTATGCAGAGATTTATCCCATGTTTACTGTTAAACACCTCACCTTTCCTGCTACCTTTAGGGATCCGAGAATTTGTATGCCAAGGTTCCCTTATTTATTCCACACTTCAGTTTTATACCTTTTCCGTTTTCTCTTGCCTTGTTTCCACTGCCCAAACCTTAGTTTTCTAGACAGAATTTCTCTCAACACCCTTCAGTCCAATTTAATTAGTCTATCACTATCACTTCCTGCACTCTATATCTATTTTCTCACCTAGATGTGACTGTTTAAAATAAAGTTCAAAGATGGGCTGGTATTGAACACACAACGGGGACATTTCGCATCTAGAAATATCCAGCCAATTACCAGGACAAATCCAACCCATCACCATTCTGAAATGTCACACTTTCCATTTGTATGAACATCCCAGACAAAGGAACAATGGACAGGATGTCCATTGCAGCTCATTCAGAACAAAGGAAACTGAAACACATTATGCCAGAGGTGGCACTAATGATTGCACAATTATCTCCTACAAAACAGAATAGTTTGACCAGGGCATCAAACTGCACTTTGTTAGCTGAATGGCTAGACTAGTGGGATAGGACAGAAAATCTGATTTTGAAAGACACTACTTGATTAAATCACACTTGGATTACATTGCACACATGTACAGCAGAAGTTTACCCTTTAGGTCAGGACTTCAGTGTAAGAATCAAATGAAGGGTCACAATACTGCACTGTTTGAGAGAACAGTCTCCAAATGATTTTCCCCAAATTGGCCAGATATAACGGTCAGAGGGTGGGCTAGTTGTTAAATTAGCAATGATGGACGATCTCCTGAAGTTGGAGGGCCAGTGGGAGTCCCAAGAGCACTAAAGGAACAGCACCTTATAGAGAGGTAAGAGGAAGCGCACCATTTTGAGGCAACCTCTCCAACTTTTAAAATGTTTCATCAGCTAGATCACCACTTAGAGTGGTGAATTCCTCTGCAGAGTAACCAGCAGCTACAGCTCAAAACTAGCCTGGATCTGACTCACCTAACCAGTAGTCCTTCAGGCAACTGACCTCATCCCTTTTTGCCCCATGCAGTCCAGAGGCGATTCTGACAATACATCTAAATTGACTAGTGCAATTGGTTACACACCACTTGTGGTCAGGCAGCTTTGCTGTCCCTACTCTACCTGCAGGAAAATGACCAGACGTACCACAGTGCCATCAAGCTGGCATATTGGCCAGCAACATGAATTTTCACAGTGGGCTGCCACCAATCACCCCCAATGACACCCAATCAGAACATAACGATTTTAATCCAGTTGTACATATTTTACTAGTTCTAGCATAACCTCTGTCCTCATATCCTAAATTTTGGGTTGAACTGAAAAGTACCCTGCATTGCCTTTGTGGCCATTTTATGAACTTATCCCGTGACTTTCAGAGATCTGCAGACAAACACCCAAGGTCATTCTGTTCCATTACGACTCCAAGTCAGAATCTTCCCCTTTAATGTGTATTCCTGTCTCCATTCCATCCTCCCCAAAGTAAATTACCTCACACTTCACCAAACTAAATGTCATTTGCCACCTTTCTGCTCATTGGCAATCTACTGACATTTTCATAAAGATTGCAGCTATCTTCCCTACGATCAACCATAGTTTTCCAATCATTTGGAAACAACTTCTCTATGTACCTCACACTGAAGACTAAATTATTTAATTATACCACAAACAGCAACAAACCCAGTGCCGGATCCTGCAAAATCCTAATGAAGTTATGGGGACATCCTGAAGATATCAAGTGTACTATACAATTTGAGATTCTTGCTTCACTTATGACTGATAAAGAAGTTGTCACAAGGTGTGAAAATTGCTTTGTACACAATTTGGAGTAGGTGTTTCATGATACACTCGGGCAAGAATCATTCATGTGCTCAAATTCAGGTTGTAAAAATGCAACGATTGGAGATGGAGTGTCTCCTGGCAGACGAATAATGTAATTCAACAGAACAGCGAGATTAAGATGCAAATACTGTTTCTCATGCAAGATTAGTTCATTTGGCTGTGATGGACAAGAGACGAGATTTCTTGTTTGAGAGGAGAATAAAAACAACATGTTGTTACAAAGTTCATTTCAAGAAACCAAGTTAGGTGTTCTTTTTAAATCTAGTTTTGCTTTTTTTTTTAAAACCCCATACAAGCTACTTCAATTCCTGCTGATTTCTACACTCAAGGACATTGGAGATGAAGAAACAAGTTAAACCCAAATGTCCCATTTAACTAGTGCTACCACAGGCCCCAATTTTTTTTTTTTTTTTTTGCGCAATCTGTACAGCCTTTTACAAAGTATCTTCGGGCACGAAACTGCTGTTTTATTTAAGACTGCAAACAACATTTCCCAAGGCTAGATGGGAGATAGGAAAAGGAATGTACGTTTGGGAGTAATTTAGTTTGCCCTCAAGAAAACAATACAAAGGTAACAATGTTCAAAAGAAAAATAACCACATGCTACCTAATAAAGATTAAACTGTTCCTTAAAAAATGAGTGACTAACATTGAAGACAGTGAACTTTATTCTGATTGCAATTCATTCAACAGTTGAGGTTCAAGTAATTCCTTATTGCATTTGTTTTGTTTTGATGTGTGAATTCCAGCAAGGCCATTTCAAAATAGATTGCAACAGTTTACAGCATGAGTAGATGGTTAAATTCAGCATTACTTAAAGTAAACTTGCAAACAGCAGCATTCAAGGTGCTGTAACCAAATATTTATTGGACTGGATTTTGATGCTACTCACTGCCATTTTAGTGTTGGTAGTTTGTCAACAAACAAACAAACAAACCTTCCACTATAACCTATGAGTGATGCGCCTGATGGCACCACAAGGATTAGTAAATTCCATCAAATTAACCTAAACAGGATACTGCACTGCGTCAAAGAAGAAAAATATTGTTCCTAGAAATGACAGCTTCTACCAATATTTAGTGATGTTCAGGTAATTATGGCAAATCCAAATAAGAAATCGTATCACTGGGAAACTCATTTGATTAAAATTACAAATGGTCAACAGCCAGCTGCATAAAGCTAGATTTCATTATTGTACAGAGTGGAAAATAGATGTGCCAAAGGGGTTTCTGGTTTCATTCAGACTTGATTGCATAAGCCATAGTACTTTGTTTGCATCCATTGCTGCTCCATGTGTATATCTCTTGCTAATAATTGTCTCATGATGTAACCTTGTCTCATAACAGGTTGAAAGTTTAACTGTAGAGGTGTGAACACCAAAACAACACATCGTTCATGCTTCATTAGCTCAATGTTTATTGTGACTTTTTCATAGTTTAAGAATAATCTTCAAAAAAAAAGTACCTTTGCATCAAAAGAACACACCCCAGAGACGCGGTCAAGATTTTCCACTCATATTCAGTTGGTGGAATAGGAAGAAATCAGATTGTTACCAAGAATATTCTATATTGAGCTGCAAATAGGTAGAGCTCACTCTTTACACGGTTTTAACCCGTCAAACTAATAATAAATATGTTAGATACACTTGGATATTGTTCTTTTATGTAATACTTTGTGTTTTTACACTTCAATATTATTTTATATGTAAATATATTGAAACAATGTTTAACCTCTACACAGAGATCTGCGATAACACAGCATTGTCAAAGCATGTAATGTACCTGCCACTGAACAATTCAACACAATTTTGCATTAGTTTTCAATATCCAGGTTTTTCCACCAATGTCCAGCAGACTCAGCAAAATCTAAAATAAAATCAAGTGAAAAGAGAAAATGCTGGAACTAACTAGCAATAGCAAAGAGTTTTATCCTGTTAAACAGTCTTTGGCTTATGGAAATAGTAGCATCAATCCACAAAGAGAAAGATGCTGGGGGATGTCTGAATTGCTATGTCACAGAAATTCCAAAATTACTTACTCAAAATGTTGTGTGTTATCAACATTATAAACAACAGTGGGCAGCTTTGTAGAAAAGAAAAACAAGTGTTATGCTCAGCATTATGTGAAATCCCCAGTGTGTGGGAGATATTTTAGTGCAGCAAAGTCACTTGTGAATTATCCAGGTTCTCCATGGGCAGTAAACAGCTTGTAAAATGTATTCCATGACACAAAACAAGTCAAATAGGTAAAGTGTGGACATTAAGCTTTCAGTTTCTCAAATGTTTTCCAGCAGACCTGGCAATTTAAAACAATATGCTGAAAACCAAAGTTAGAAGCTGTCTCCAGCAGTCAGTAAAGTGCCTACATTGAAAATTTATAGAACTGACTAAATCTGCTGGAGGAAGGCATCAAATCACTGAATCAGGCAAACAGCGTAGAACTGACCTAGTCCCTAATACAGTCATTTTCAACATATATAAACCTAGAGCCAAGCAGATTTTCTCCCCATTCTATCAAGGTAAACAGTGTTAAGTTTCACATAATGATGTACACTTCATGGAGATCTATTTCAAATAATGAAACCTTTTCCACTGAGAATTAATTTCAATTTGATTCTCATCGATAAACAAATATTCTTTAACCACATGCTAAACAACAATATGCTAATTTGTCCTCATGTTGCCTGCACCTGTACTGGGACGAAAACCCCTAAAGGAATAGAATTCATTACTGAAATCGTCCTTCTACATGTCCACCAAATAAGTTTCCTTAATTTTTTGTCTTACTTAGCACAAGCACAGACATAATAGATAAAACAAGCCTTTGTGGCAGTCATTAATTCAGTATAGATTTGCCAACTAAAAGCCTCATTTCTTATAGTAACTTTCACACCCTGACAGCATCACAAAAATGCTTTTAGCCAGGGAATTACTGTTGCTGTGTAGAAAAGTGGCCACCTCGAATCACAATGAAATGAATGGCCAGACAAAGAGTTTATGACATTAAAAATAAATGGTTAATCCATTGGGGGGGGAACAGTACTATGGAAGCTTTAATACTTACAAAAATATAAGTGCAGGAGTAAGCCCTTTGGGCCTACACCACATTTCAGTATGATCATGCAATCTTAGTACTGTATTCCATTCCTGCCCTCTCCCCATACCCCTTGAGCCCTTTAGTGAAAAGATCTACATCCAGCTCCCTCTTCAATATATCCAATGAACTGGACCACATCAGCTTCCTGTGAGAGAGAATTCTACAGGTTCACAACTCCTTTGTTATCTTAGTCCTGAATGGTATACACCTTGTTCTGGACTTCCCTGACTTCAGGAACATTCTTCCTGCATCTAGTCTGTCTAGTCCCATCAGGATTTCATACGTTTCTATGAGATTCCCCCTTATTCTTTTAAATTCCAGCGAGTACAAGCCCAGTCGATCCGGTCTTTCCTCATATGTCAGTCCTGCCATCCCAGGAATCAGTCTGATGAATCTACACTCAACTCCTTCAACAGCAAGAATTTCCTGCCTCAAAACTAGGAGACCAAAACTGCACACAATACTCAAGGTGTGGCGTCACCAAGGCCCTGTATAACTGCAGCATCCTTACTCAGATACTCAAATCCCCTCACTATGAAGGGCAGCATACCATTAGCTTTTCTCACCTCTACTAAACCTACATGCAAACCTTCATTGGCTGTCCCACCAAGACACCCAAGTCTCACTGCACCTCACCTCTTCCTAAAACACCACCATTCAGATAACAATCTGCCTTCTTGTTTTTGTGACCAAAGTGGATAAACACATTATATTGCATTCACCAAGTATTTATCAAACAGCATCAGAATGATTGTACCGCCAGCATTCCCCGATGGTCAGCCTAAATCTAGTGCTCAGATCCCAGCATGCAATATGAAACCATTGTCAGTCTTTTAATGTCAGAAAGTCAATATACAATCTTGGGAAAAGTTTTGCCATCAACTTTCCAGATTACAGGGTTTTGCAGAAAGGATGTTGGCTGGATTGGAAGATTTAAAAAATGTTTTCAAATACTGGTTTAAAAAAAGCAAATCATGGCTAAAGAGAGGGATGAGTCGTCTTGATGTGGCAACGGTTTTGTCATGCCCCACAAAATAAGAAACTGGGTGTTGATGGTATGATGTTGAAGAATCCAATTGACATTTATTACAGCTCATTATGTACTAATATTACAACAACAGGCATACAACTGTTAGGAGATATTCATCTATTTTAATACTGAAAATGACAACATCAATGTAAAAGGTGTAGAAGGCACTGAATTCAAGGGATATCATGGAAACCTTTGCAGTAAGTACTGAACACACCCAGTAAAAAGAAACAGCAGTTCTTGGCTTAGTTTTACATTAGTGTAAGAATATCCACGGAAGAACTTTTTAACAGCAATCATAACTATATTAAATCTAACTGGATTACGGAGGAGGACAAAGTGAGACAGGATATATGAAATCAAGGAACACCTAATGTTATTAAACCAAGGTGCGATTTCACAGAAGTAAAAGGAAACAACTACTTTGGAGGTAAAATAGTCAGAATAGTAAGGGGTTTTCAGGGATGACAAAGGAGGTTTAGAACAAATGTGTTTCCCCAAAGGGAAAAGAAATCCAGGGTTAGCTGAACATCAAAGAGAATAAATAGTAGACTAAAGCAAAAAAAAGGGAAGCTAATGTCAGATAGATTTCAACAGTGCAGAAAGCTAACAGAAGTATAAAAAAGCAGGGTGAAATTTAAAAAAGGGAAATAAGGCATTCAGAAAGCAAAATCAAAGCACGTGAAATCATGGAAACCTCAGACACAAACAGCAAGAAAATAAGTAAACAATATGGCCAATTGGAAACAAAGGGAAAGAGTGTGCAATAGCGGAATGAATGGACAGGGCTCTTGGTGAATACTGTGCATATGTCTTCTCAAAAAAGAAGAGAAAAGGCAACTTATAAAAAAATTATTCATAGGATTTGAGCATAGTTGGTTAAGCCAGCATTTATTTCCCATCCCTAATTCCCACTCAGAAGGTGGTGGTGACTGCCCTTAAACTGCTGCAATCCATTTGGTATAGGGTAGATACTGTCCAGGTCTTGGTATATTTGAACATGGATTGCTTCAGTCTCTGGGTTGTGGCAAATGGTGAACATTGTACAACTATCAATGAACATCTGACATCATAACGGAGGGAAGATGAATCATCTGAAAATGGTTGGGCCTTGGACACCACTGAGGAACTCCTGCAGAAATGCCCTGGGGCCGAGACGACTGACCTCTAAAACCATAACCAGCTTTTTCGTGAGATAACAAGGTGTACAGCTGGATGAACACAGCAGGCCAAGCAGCATCAAAGGAGCAGGAAAGTTAACGTTTCGGGTCTAGACCCTTCTTCAGAAAATAGGGCTAATTATGTGCCAAACAGCTTAAGCAGCTAGTGATAAGGGGAACTAGGTAATTCTGCAACTATCAGATTAGATCCAAGCTTTGTACCCTGCCACATCCAGTTGTCAACAGGGATAAACACATACCTCTGGGGGAGGCAGAAATGGACTAACACTTCTGGCTGAAGACTGCTTGCACTGATGGTGTTGGGTTCCCCATTATTGAGGATGAGGTTGTTTGTGGAGCTTTCCTTCTCTATCTTGTTGTTTATGTGTTTATCACCATTCACAACTGGATGTGGCAGGGTACAAAGCTTGGATCTAATCTGATAGTTGCAGAATTACTTAGTTCCCCTTATCACTAGCTGCTTGGCACATAATTAGCCCTATTCATAGCTTCACTAGATTGACAACCTGCTGTTAGGTACACTTGGTGTTGCTCCTGGTACACTCTTCATTGAACCAGGGTTGATCCCCTGGCTTGATGGTAATGATTGAGTGGGGGATATGCTAGGCCATGAAGTCACAGATTGTGTTAAAGTATCATTCTGCTGGTGGCGCTGGTCCACAATGCCTAATAGATTCCCAGTCTTGACTAGCTAGGTCTGTTCAATATCTATCTCATTTAACACAGTGAAAGCATCATGCAATATGGTGAAGTGTATTCTCAATGTGAAGGCAGGACTTTGTCTCCACAAGGACTGTGGGGTGGTCATTCTTATCGACACTGTCATAGACACTACCCAGGGCCCTACCACTAGCTGCATAGGTCCTGCTCTTGTTTGTTTTACCAAAACACAATACCTTGCATACATCCAAATTAAATGCCATCTGTCACTCCTCAGCCCGTTGGCCTAAATGATCAAGGTCCCTTTATAATCTTAGATAACTTCCTTCATTATTGACTACACCACTTTCAATGTCATTTGCAAACTTACTAACCATTCCCACTAAATTCTCACAGAAATAGTTTATATAAATGACAAAAGTGGACCCATACCAATCCCTGCAAGTCACCACTGGTCACGAATCTCCAGTCTGAAAAGTAACTCACCACCATGCTCGGTCTCCTACTGTCAAGCCAATTTTGTATTCAATTGTTAAGCTCTCCCTGAATCCATATGATCTAACTTTACTTAATCAGTCTACCATGCAGGACGTTATCAAAGGCTTTATTAACATCCATATTGACCATGTCTATTGCTCTTCCCTCAGTCTTTTTGGTTACTTCCTCAAAAAAAAGCCCAATCAAGTTTGAGAGAGACAATTTCCCACACACACGTCCACAGATCATTGATGGTCGAGGTGTCAAGGATACTTGTATTTATTATAGAGTCAGAATCCTACAGCACAGAATCAAACCCTCTGGTCCAACTCGTCCATGCTGACTAGACACCCCAATATAACCTAGTCCCATTTGCCAGCATTTGGCCCATATCCCTCAAAACCTTTCCTATTCATATACCCAACCAGGTGCCTTTTAAATCTTGTAATTGTACTCCTCCCCCACTGTTTCCTGTGGCAGCTCATTCCACACGTGACTGCCCTCTGCATGAGAAGGTTACCCTTCCGGTCCTTTTCAAATCTTTCTATTCTCACCTTAAACCTAGGCCCTCTAGTTATGGACTTATCCCATCCCATTTGTGAGCAACATCCTTGTAAATTTCCTCTGCATGCTACAAATTGTGATCTCACACTTTCTTTAATATGATGACCAGAAATCTAGCTATAACCTACAGACTGATACAATTCCAATGTCACCTTCCTGCTTTCCATTCCTTGACTAGGTTTGTAAACCTAGTCAAATAGCCAAGGCTATTTACCCTATCTGTGCCCCCTGTGATTTTACAAACTTCTACAAGTCGCCCCTCAGCCTCCAACACTCTAGGGCATAAGCTTCAGCCGATTCAGCCTCTCTGTATAACTCAAACCTAGTCAAGGAATGGAAAGCAGGAAGGTGACATTGGAATTGTATCACTCTGTAGGTTATAGCTAGATTTCTGGTCATCATATTAAAGAAAGTGTGAGATCACAATTTGTAGCATGCAGAGGAAATTTACAAGGATGTTGCTCACAAATGGAGAGTTTCAGCTCCAAGGAAAAATTGCACAGGCTAGATTGTTTTCTTTGAAGTACATGAATTTGATATGAGTTTTGATTGAGATGTAAGAAATTGTATGGGTCCTTGGCAGAGTGAATGGGAAGGAACCAAATCCCTCAACAGAAAATCAATGTCCAGATTTAAAGCCACTGATAAAATGGCCCCAAGGAATAATGCTAAAAGCTACTTCCCGCACGTGACAGGAACATTGCATCTAGACTGGTAGCACTACTATGTGGGTTGATCTTGTAACTCACCAGTCAATGTCACTCACTGTCCTGCGCATAGCACATACAATAATCCTCCACAGACACAAATCGCGTGAACTTGACATATTTCTTCTCATGTTCTCAGGATGCCCCTAAACGTTTCGCAGCCAATGAATAGCACTTTGGTTTGAACTACAGTCAATGGCACGTTAATAATTTACTGGAAGTATTGAAATAAAACGCAGAATTTCCTTTCAGAAAAAAAGAACAGCTCAGGGATAGCTGATGTAAATGACATTTCAGTATCACGCTCACCTTGTTTCTCTGATTCAAAGGTTCAATTGTTAATGAGTCAACACCAATGTCAATAATGGAACCCAGCTGGAACCCATCCAGGGGATGCGGAGCCCACACAGGCTTCCCGTCGTCCATGCTCACTTTTCAGAACTAACCACGATTCCCTAGGTTAAGACAACAAAAACAGAGACAAATAAGTTTATGCTTTTTATAAAAAAGGACATGCATCTTATGAACACTACACTGGGAACTTAAATGGTGTCTATCAAGTAGGATTAGTTTAAAATGGCATCATGATCAGCACAGTCATGGTAGGCCAAATCGCCTGTTCCTGTACAGTACCGTGTTCTATATGCTCTAAGTCTTACTGTAGTACATTTCATGTGTATAGTGGTGCCTCTGAGCGAGCTCCTTGCACCTGAGCTGGAAGAAGAAAATGAGGGGACTGAAGGAAAGAGAAAGTAAAATTACGAAGTGTCTCCAGAAGTAATTTAAAAGGAAGGTGACAGGGTGACAAAGTGATGAAGACAATGGAGCACTATGGTCAAATCTATAACCAAGGGCGATGGAAAACTTGGGGTGGGGTGGAGGGGTAGTTGGTGGTCAAGAACAATAATATTAGTGCTGCCAGGTGAAATTAAAGAGCTGAAGAATGGCAAAGACTATGAACCTAGTGAAGGGAGAGGTGAAGTCGTGTCACAATTTGAAGAAGAATGAACACTTCAATACAATTTTCCATTTCAATGGCTTTTCTCTTAAAGTCATAAACGAGTAAACAGGACATACATTTATATAAAAAGAGATAACAAGGTGTAGAGCTAGAGGAACACAGCAGGCCAAGCAGCATCAGAGCAGCAGGAAAGATGACGTTTTGGGCCTGGGCCCTTCTCCAGAAATTTATATAACAAGGTGTCTTTTTTACCCTCCTAATGATGAGCTAATACAAAGTTATTACCTCTAAATCACAGAATCAAGGGAACGAGTAAATAGCAGTTAAACAGATTATTTCTGATAAGCTGAGAAACATGGCTGCAACAAAAAGTAATGTTTGGGACAAAAATGTAGGTGAATTAAAAAGAATGGTGGTTTTATAGCAATGGCTTTGGACATTTCCTACACCGATTTATTGCCTAAATCACAATTATAATTTGGGAAAATGCAGCAGGTATTAAGCAATATGGGACACAGTTGTGTACACAATTTGCTCACAGATCAGCCATGAATTCATTGAATGTGGCAGAGGAAATCTTCTCGAAATCAATGCTTTTATTTTGTTAAATTACTGTATGAAATGACTAATTACCATCACATCATTACTATCTTTAAATTAGGCAATTTTAATTGGTGTGTGTTAATGATATCCATTGGCACAACATAATATCATAAGACAAAATGACCTTGACGTAATCGGCTAAAAGCCTCACTGAATAGATTTCTGTTGTCCCAACTTGAAATGACATACAAGAGGCATTGTGGAGGAGAGAGAGAGGTTGAAGATGGGGTTAGTAGTCAGCAGGGACAATGGGGTCAAGAGTTGACTTGTCAAGAGAGACAGGTAATGCTGACAGATTTAGAGGATGGGGGGATACTCTTGCATCTGCCCCAAACAGCACAAGACAAAAGGTTTCTGCAATACAGGTCTCTCTTTCCAGCAATGTTGAAGTTCTGAATTACAAAAGAATTGTTTCCTACCCATCCGAACATGATAAAATCGATTCCTTCATCCAAGTCAATACCGTAGATCATAAACGGTTTAGATCCCAGCACAGATCCCTACAGCATTTCATTAGTTGCAGTTTGCCAATCTTAAAATGACCCATGTATCCAGACTGCTTCTTGTTAGCTAAACAGTCATATCATTCCCAGCACCATGTGCCTTTATTTTGTGTAGTAATCTCATATCTGAGACCTTAAAAGGTGGTCTTTGGAAATCTAAAATGTACAATATTTATGCATGTGTTCATCACATCCTCAAAAATCTCTAATAAATTTGTCAAGCAAAATTCCCCTTTCACAAAGCCATATTGACTCTGACCCAGCTATGATTCTCTATATGTTCACCACTCTTCCTTAAATAATGGATTCTAGCATTTTCCAAATGACAGATGTCAGGCAAACTGGCTTATAGTCTCTTGCTTTCTATTTCTCTCCTTTCTTAAACAAAAACATTAAATTGGCAATTATCAAATCTGCCAGGACCTTGCCAGAATCTGGGGACATTTGGAAGATTACAACCAACACGTCCAATCTCTGTGCAGCCACATTTAAAAAAAAACACAGCCTGGGACACTCTTACTATGGTACTGGTGGATTGTGCTCCAGTCCTGGAGGTTTTGAATCTGGAACCTTCTGACTCAGAAGCAAAAAGTGCAACCAAATAAGCAGGACCACATAGGTCAGAGCAGTTCATAAGGCATAATATTCTAAAGCAGGACCTGTAGCAATGAAATTGTGGAGTTTAAAAAATAAGGGCCTGGATTGCCCATCACCAGACAGTCATTATTCCAGCTCAGATAGGAGCTGTGCAATGGGGACACTGTCAGAATCCTCATTGTAGCACACTCTGAAGGAATTGCCTGGGAAGTTTAATTTTCTGCTGGGTGATTCTACTACGCCTGGAAAGTCGGAGTTTAAAATTGGAGACTTGGGAGGATTCCAATGAAGTAAAAGTAGTTACTCAGGAAAAATTAGATTATTACATACCTAGCCTAACTCCTGAGTAATTATTAAACTGACCACATACTTGCGCCTCTCTGCCAACCACACCACTCTAGACCCTGGCCCAATCTCCCCTTCCTCCCACCCAAGATAGTTATATAAGCACTCGCTGAACCTGGCCTTTCCATCAGTAATGTCCTGATTCTCATGGAGCAGATTAATTGGGATTTCGCCCAATCTTCTACAATGGATTTGTCAGTCTTTTTACTTCAACTGTAAACATATCATTCAGCTGTGACAAGTTCATTAAAATTATATTCATGGCACTACTTCAGTGCAAGGTCTTTGCATAATTGGGATGCAACATGCATACCAATTAGAAAAAGGACAGAAGCAGCTTGCCTTTATAGGGTACCTTTCATGCTCTCAAGAAATTCCAATGTGTCCCACAACCAAGTATTGAAGTGTATTTACAGTTGTAATGAAAGAACTCTTTAGCCATTTTGTATACAGCAAAGTTCCACAAACAACATTGTGATAATGACCAAATAATGAAAAATATAAATCATCTTATTAGATATTTTCTTACATTTTCCTTCAATAAATACTAAAAATAGCATTTAACAGTGCACAGGTCTCACGATGTTGACTGGGGGACAAAGGTTAGTCAGGACAGATATAGAACTCATTAGTAACATGGAATCTTGTACTTCACTTGGGACTTCAAGACATCGCATCTGAAAGGTAGTGCTGCAATGCAGTCTTGTGCAGAGATGACACGTACTGAAGTGAAACGCAAAGCCATGAATTTTTGGCAAGACATTACTACCACATCTGTCACCAGCAAATGAACTTACTATGGTACACATGGATGATATTGACTGGATAGGGAATTAATGCGCTCCAGCAGATGTATTATTTGTATTTATCAATTTGCTTTGTTATGTAATTTCACTCTTGCCATGCCAGAAGGATTTCAATTCAGTTCTTGCCCTGCAAACTGAACAGTTCTAGTCACTAAGGGGTCACATTTTCTGAAGAAGGGTCTCGAGCCAAAACGTCAGCCTTCCTGCTCCACATCAGGCCAACCAGCATCAGAGTTCATCCAGCTCTACACCTTGTTATCTCAGATTCTCCAGCATCTGCAGTTCCTACTATCTCTCAAACACCAAAAGCAAACTGCTTTAAAATAATAGTTCTCATATTAGCATTGGGTACACAACACTAACAAGGTAACTCAAACAGAAAGGAATGTCTGTTGGATTCTACCCAAGCACTTAATAGGTCAGCACACAGAGATTGAGACAGTCTCTCTGTAAATGCTCATACAATGATAGCGGCTCTACCGCTGGGCCAGACGGCCTGGGTTCAAATTACACATGCCCTAGAAGTGCATCAGGAAGTGATGGAGCAGGGTGATTAAAAGTAACCTTTTTTTTAAAAAAATGTTGACAGTGCACACCAATCATTCAGCCTATTCTGTACATGCCAACTCTCTGAAAGAGCAACTCAGCCAGTCCCACTTGTCCACGTTTATCCAATAGCCCAAAGGAAGATGGTGGTGCGATGTTAACGTCACTCAACTAACCCTGAGGCCCAGACTGAAGCTCTAGCGAATCACTTCTTCCAATGTCACCATGGCAGCTGATGGAATTAAAATTCAATTAATAAGTCTGGAATATAAGGCTAGTGTCTTATTACAATGTACTTATTACAATGAATAATTAAGACTCAATGCGGTTAACTCAATTACCATCAGAAATTGTCTTTAATTCAAGAGCAATTAGGGACAAGTAATAAATACTGGCCTTCCACAAATGCCTACATTTTATATTGGAACGAAGAAAACCTCCTGCAAATTATTTCTATTCAGCCTATTATCCAATCCTGTTTCGAAGGCCACAATTGAATTTGTCTCCACCACTCTCAAGGCCTACTTTCCGGATCCTGACCAACAAATTTTGTGTTTGGTTCTTTTGTTCTCAACCCTTCCCCATTGGGACGGAATTCTACCTACTTTGTCCAGATCCTTCAAGACTATACCATCGAAGCCAGTCTAAATCTTCACTTGTCCTGGGAGAACAGCCCCAATTTCTTCAATCTATACACATAAATGAAATCCTTCATCTTTGGAGCTATTCTTATAAACATTTTTGCCAGTGCATTCACATCCTTCCTTAACACGTGCTGCCCAGAAATGGACAGAATACTCTAGTAGAGACTAAACATTTTTTTTTGGTTAAGGTTCCGTATAAATGGAGGCTTGACTATTATAAAGTCAGGATTCCATAGGTTTTAGGTCTCTGTTCCTGCACCTCCTCTTTTAAACCGTATGCTTGTCTTTCCTAATTCTTGCTGCTAAAATATATTGTGTCACATTTCTCTGCATTAAATTTTCTCATGGCCACACTGCTAGGACAGCTGGACATGTCCTCTTAAACATCTTCAATCCTCCTCACAGCTCACAACACTTCCAAGTTTTAGATCATGTGCAAATTTGGAAATGATGCCCTGGACACACAGGCATTCCTCACAACCTTCTGTTACTGAGGAAAGAAAAACTGAATCTAATCAGTTACATATCATTTAACTTTAACAAATTTATTCCAGCTTTTCTTACACAATCCACATCGCGCCAGGTGTCTTAACTGTGTCCCAGAACATTGGTTGATTTGAGACAACACAGTGTGGGGCTGGAGGAACACAGCAGGCCAGGCAGCAGAGGAGCAGGAAAACTGAACTTTCAGGTCCAGACTCCTCTTCAGAGATGGAGAGGAAGGGGGCTTGGAAATAAATGGGGGGGAGGGGGGGTTTGGGCTGGAGAAGGTAGGTGGGATGGTGATAGCAGGTAGGTAGTGGTGGGAATTTGTCAGTGAGGTGGGGAGGAGCAGATAGGTGGGAAGATGGACAGGTCAAGGAGGTGGGGATGAGAGGGAGGGTTGGTCTTGGGATGAGGCCAGGGTTGGGGAGAGTTTGAAGCTAGTAAAGTCCACATTGAGACCATTGTGTTGTAGGCTTCCAAGGCAGAATATGAGGTGCTGCTCCTCCAGTTTCCAGGTGGCGTCATCGTGACGCTGGAGGCGTCCCAGGATGGACATGTCATCTGGGGAGTGGGAGGGGGAGTTGAAGTGGTTAGCGACTGGGAGGTGTTGTCGTTTGTCGCGAACTGAGCGTCGATGCTCCACAAAGCAGTCTCTGAGCCTCTGCTTGGTCTCCCCGATGTAGAGGAGGCCACATCGGGAACAGCGGATACAATAGACCACATTAGCAGATGTGCAGGTGAACATCTGTCTGATATGGAAGGATTTTTCAGGGCCTGGGATGGAGGTGAGGAGGTAGGTGTAGGGGCAGGCGTAGCAGTTCCTGCGGTTCCAGTGAATGGTGCCGGGATGGTGGGGCTAGTGGGGAGTGTGGAGCGGACGAGGGAGTCGCTGAGAGAGCGGTCCCTCCTGAAGGCAGATAGGTGTGGGGAGGGAAATATATCCTTCATAGTGGGGTCAGATTGCAGGTGGTGGAAGTGGCGGAGAATGATGCATTGAATCCGGAGGTTAATGGGGTGCTACGAGGACAAGGGGAATTCTGTCTCTGTTTTTACTGCAGGAAGGGGGTGCAAGGGCTGAGGTGTGGGAAACGCAAGAGATGCAGTCGAGAGCATTTTCGACCGGGGTGGGGGGCGGAGTAAAGATGCGGTCCTTGAAATACGAGGACATCTGAGATGTTCAGAATTGGAACGCCTCATCTTGGGAGCAGATGTGGCAGAGGCGGAGGATTGGGAGTAGGGGATTGCATTCTTGCAGGAAGGTGGGTGAGAGGTGGTGTAGTCTAGGTAAGCTGTGGGTGTCAGTGGGCTTGACATAGATATCAGTTTCAAGGTGGTCACCAGAGATGGAGATTTGACTTTGATGAAAAAAAGTTTTGCCATCACCTGTCAGTAGTAAGCAGAGTTTACCCGTGCACACTTCATTTTAACAAAGGTGATTTCATTGGCAATAGTGGAGTCCTCCGATACCATCCATTCTTGATGGTCAGTAAAGGCATGGAAGATTTATCCTAAGACCATAACATGTGGGAGCAGAATTAAGCAGTTTGGCCTATCAAGTCTGCTCTGCCTTTCAATCATGACTGATCTATTTCTCAACCCCATTCTCCTGTCATCGCCCCGTAACCTTCGATCCCCTCGTTAATCAAGAAACTCTCTCTGTCTTAAAAATACTCCGTGTCGTGGCCTTCACTACCTTTTAACCTTCTGGCTGAAGAAATTCCTCATCTTGGCTCTAAAAGGACCATCCCTTAACTCCGAGGTTGTACCCTCAGGTCCTATTCTCTTCTACTAATGGAAACATCTCCACATCCATGCTATCCAGGTCTCTCAGTATTCTGCACGTTTCAAGGAGGTCGAATGGACCAAATTGCTTAATTCTGCTCCCATACGTTACAGTCTTATGATGACCCTTCCATGACTTTACTGATGATCAAGAATGGATGTTGTTATCAATAATTGCCAATGAAATTCACTAGCACAGACCCAGAATCCTCAACCACTCCTCATATGACAAGCCTGTCATTCCTGGGATCATTCTTGCGAACTTCCTCTCAGCCCCCTCCAATGCCAGCATATCCTTTCATAGATACTTGGCCCAAAACTGCTCGGAATATTCTAAATGCTGTCTGACCACAGCCTTTTACAGCATCAGCAGTAAATCTCTGCTTTGGTATTCTAGCCCTCCCGAAATGAACGTTAACATTGCATTTGCCTTCCTAAATGCCAACTGAGCCTGCATGCTAACTGTAACAGAATCCTGAACTAGGACTTCGCAGTCCCTTTCTGCTTCAGATTTCCAAGGCCATTCCCCATTTAGAAGATAGTCTACACCTTTATTCTTCCTGTCAAAGTGCATAAATGCACACTTTCCCTAAGTGTATTACACCCACCACTTCTTTGCTCATTCTCCTAGCCTGTCCAAGTTATTCTGCAGCCTCCTCACCTCAACACTACCTGTCTCTCGATCTTTATGTCATCTGCAAACATAGCAACAATGCCCTCATTTCCTTCAACCAGATCATTAACATGAATATTCATTATCCCAACACTGACCCCCTGCGCAACTTCACTAGTCACCATCCTGAAATAAAAAAGCCTTTTATCCCCATTCCCCACCTTCTGCTGGTCAGCCAATCGGTCATCCATGCCAGTACCTTGTTCCTAACACCGTGGGCTCCTATCTTATTTAGCAGCCTCCTGTGAGGCATCGTGTCAAAGGCCTTCGGTAATTCCAAACAGATCACATCCACTAGCTTACTGTTTACCTCCCCAAAAGAATTCTAAAGATTTGTCGGATATTACCTCCCCTTAACCAGCTGTGCTGACTAGCCCTATTCCATCACGCACTGGAGTGCACCGCAATCTCATCTTTAATAACGTCTAAAATCAGGCTAACTGGCCTATCGTTTCCTGTCTTCTGCCTCCCTTAAACAGGAGTGTTACATTGGCAATTACCTAGTCCTCTGAGGCCCTTCCTGAGTCCAGTGATTCCCAAAAGATCACCAATGCTGCCACAATCTCCTCTGCTATCTCCTTCAGAACACTGGGGTGCAGTCCATCTGGTCTGGCTGATTTGTTTGCTATCAGACCTTTCAGCTTCCCGAGCACCTTCACCTTAGTGATAGCCACTATACTCGCCTCTGCTCCAAGTCTCGAAGTTCTCCTGTGCGAATGGCATCATCCACCATGAAAACCGGTGCAAAGTACCTATTCGGCTCTTTCACCATTTCTTTGTTCCCCATTACAATTTCTCCAGCTGTCCAATGTCCACTCTTGCCTCTGCCTTACTTTTGTACATCTAAAAATCTCTTGCAAACTTTTTATATTAGCAGCTAGCTTACCCTCATTTTGTCTTCTTTTCCTGTGTTGCTTTTTAAGTTGTCTTCTGCAGGTTTTTAAAGGCTTCCTAATCCTCTGGCCTCCCACTAGCCTTCACCACGTTATATGCTTTTTCTTTTGCTTCTATGCTGTCCCTGACTTCCCCTGTCAGCCATGGTTACCTCACCCTTCCCTTCTTCCTCTGGAGGAAATTCTGCTGTGGCTCCTGAATTACTCTTAGAAACTCATGCCATTTCTGCTCCACTGTCTTTCCCGCTTTTCTCCCCTTCCAACCAACTGTAGCCAATTCCTCGATAACAAGGTGTGGAGCTGGATGAACACAGCAGGCCAAGCAGCAACATAGGAGCAGGAAAGCTTGACGTTTCGGGCCGAGACCCTTCTTCAGAAATGGGGGAGGGGAAGAGGGTTCTGAAATAAATAGGGAGAGAGGGGGAGGCAGATAGAAGATGGATAGAGGAGAGGATAGGTGGAGAGTAGGCAGACAAGTCCAAGAGGCGGGGATGGAGCCAGTAAAGGTGAGTGTAGGTGGGGAGGTAGGGAGGAGATAGGTCAGTCCAGGGAGGACGGACAGGTCAAGGGGGCGGGATGAGGTTAGTAGGAGATGGGAGTGGGGCTTGAGGTGGGAGGAGGGGATAGGTGAGGGGAAGAACAGGTTAGGGAGGCGGGGATGAGCTGAGCTGGTTTTGGGATGCGGTTAGGGGGAGGGCTGATTTTGAAGCTTGTGAAATCCACATTGATACCATTGGGCTGCAGGGTTCCCAGGCTGAATATGATTTGCTGTTCCTGCAGTCTTCGGGTGGCATCATTGTGGTATTGCAGGAGGCCCAGGATGGACATGTCATCTGACGAATGGGAGGGGAAGTTGAAATGGTTCGCAACTGGGAGGTGCAATTGTTTGTTGCAAACTGAGCGCAGGTGTTCTGCAAAGCGGTCCCCAACCCTCCGCTTGGTTTCCCCGATGAAGAGGAGGCCACAACGGGCACAGCGGATGCAGTATACCACATTGGCAGATGTGCAGGTGAACATCTGCTTGATGTGGAAAGTCTTCTTGGGGCCTGGGATTGGGGTGAGGGAGGTGGTGTGGGGGCAGGTGTAGCACTTCCTGCGGTTGCACGGAAAAGTGCCAGGTGTGATGGGGCTGGAGGGGAGTATGGAGCGGACAAGGGAGTCACGGAGGGAGTGGTCCCTCCGGAAAGCAGACAAGGGTGGGGAGGGAAAAATGTCTTTGGTGGTGGGGTCGGAATGCAGATGGCAGAAGTGTCGGAGGATGATGCGTTGGATCAAGTCCACTGACTCCCACAGCTACCTGGAATACACCTCCTCCCACCCACCTTCCTGCAAAAAATGCCATCACCTATTCCCAATTCCTTCGCCTCCGCCGCATCTGCTCCCAGGATGAGGCATTCCACTCCTGTACATCTCAGATGTCCTCATTCTTCAAGGACCGCAACATCCCCCCCCGCAGTGGTCGAGAACGCCCTCGACTGTGTCACCCGCATTTCCTGCAACTCATCCCTCGCACCCCATCCCCGCAATAACAACCAAAAAGAATCCTCCTCGTCCTCACGTACCACCCCACCAACCTCCGGATCCAAAGCATCATCCTCCGACACTTCCGCCATCTGCAATCCGACCCCAACACCAAAGACATTTTTCCCTCCCCACCCTTGTCTGCTTTCCGGAGGGACAACTCCCTCCGTGACTCCTTTGTCTGCTCCACACTCCCCTCCAGCTCCACCACACCCGGCACTTTTCCCTGCAACCGCAGGAAGTGCTACACCTGGCCCCACATCTCCTCCCTCACCCCAATCCAAGGCTCCAAGAAGACTTTCCACATCAAGCAGATGTTCACCTGCACATCTGCCAATGTGGTATACTGCATCCACTGTACCCATTGTGGCCTCCTCTACATCGGGGAAACCAAGTGGAGGCTTGGGGACCACTTTGCAGAACACCTACGCTCAGTTTGCAACAAACAACTGCACCTCCCAGTTGCGAACCATTTCAACTCCCCCTCCCATTCCTCAGACGACATGTCCATCCTGGGCCTCCTGCAATACCACAATGATGCCACTCGAAGGCTGCAGGAACAGCAAATCATATTCAGCCTGGGAACCCTGCAGCCCAATGGTATCAATGTGGATTTCACAAGCTTCAAAATCTCCCCTCCCCCAACCGCATCCCAAAACCAGCTCAGCTCGTCCCCGCTTCCCTAACCTGTTCTTCCTCTCACCTATCCCCTCCTCCCACCTCAAGCCCCACCCCCATCTCCTATCTGCTAACCTCATCCCGCCCCCTTAACCTGACCTATCTCCTCCCTATCCCCCCACCTACATCACCTTTACTGGCTCCATCCCCGCCTCTTTGACCTGTCTGTCTCCTCTCCACCTATCCTCTCCTCTCCTCTATCCATCTTCTATCCGCCTCCCCCTCTCTCCCTATTTATTTCAGAACCCTCTTCCCATCCCCCATTTCTGAAGAAGGGTCTAGGCCCGAAACGTCAAGCTTTCCTGCTCCTATGATGCTGCTTGGCCTGCTGTGTTCATCCTGTTCCACACCTTGTTATCTCGGATTCTCCAGCATCTGCAGTTCCTGTTATCTCTATAGCCAAATTCCTCCTTGTGTTTTTGAAGTTACCTTCACTGAACCGTAATACCATTACATCTGATTCAAGCTTCTCCCTCTCAAACTGCAAGATGAATTCTATTATATCAAGTTTAACCAAGGAGATAGCAAGAACTGTAGTTGCTGGAGTCAGAGTCAATACAGTGTGAAGCTGGGAGAAACACGGGTCAGGCAGCAGAGGGGCAGGAAAAAAAGTCGACATTTCAGGTTTACACTTTTCGTTAGTCCTGACCACCTGTGTTCCTCCAGCTCCGCACTATATTGACAAGTTTAACAAAAGCCTGCTCATGGCAGTCAGTTTGGGTTCCCCAAGGGCCACTCAGCTCCTGACCTCATTTAAGCTGTGGTTCAAACGTGGACAAACAACTGAAGTCAACAGCAGAGGGGAGAGTGATTTCCCTTGACATCTAGGCTACATTTTACCTAGAATGGCATTAAGGACCCATAATAATAATGCAGTCAATGGGAAATGAGGTGGGAGAAATCTCCATGGGTTGGAGTCATTCCTGGCACAAAAGATGACAAGTGTAGTTGTTGAAGGTCAGTCATCTCAGCTCCAGTGTCTCTCTGCAGGAGTCCTTCAGGGTAGAGTCCTTGGCCCAACCATCTTCAGCTACTTCAATGATCTTCTCTCCATCATAAAAAGGTCAGAAGTGGGGATGTTTGTCGATGATAGCACAAGGTTCAGCACCATTTGTGACGACTCAGAGCCTCAGTCCATGTTCAAATGCAACAAGACCTGAATAATATCCAGGCTTCGGCTGACAAATGGCAAGTTACATTTGTCCCATCAGTGTCAGGCAAAGCCCATTTCTATCGAGAGAGAATCCATCCATCACACCTTGATATTCAATAGCATTCCAATTGCTGCTTCTCCTGTCAACACACTGGGGGTTACTATTGACCAGAAACTTAACTGTATTAGGAATGTAAACACTGTAGCTGGAAGAACAGGTCAGAGAATAGGAATACTGCAGTTAGATTCTCAATTTGCAACTCCCCAAAGCAAGCCCACTATCTACAGGGCACAGATCAGGAGCATCATGGAACAGTCCCCATTCGCCCGGATGAGTGTAGTTCCGATGGTCAAGCAGCTTGACACAATCCAGGACAAAGCGGTGCATTTGATTGTGGATGTGATGCCAAACATTCACTCCCTCCACGACCAACACTCAGTAGCAGCAGTTTATACCATCTGCAAGATGCACTGCAGAAATTCATCAAAAATCCTCAGATAGCACCTTCCAAACCAATGACCACTACCATCTCGAAGGACAAGCATAGCACATACATTGGAGCACCACCACCTGGAAGTTTCCCTCCAAGCCACTCACCATCCTGACTTGAAACATATCACCATTCCTTCATTGTTGCTCGTTAAATCCTAGAACTCCTCACGAACAGAATTGTGGGTGTTCTGACATTTAACAGACTGCAGTGGTTCAAGAGGCAGCTCATCACCACCTTCCCATGCGTAATTATGAATGAGCAATTGATGTTGGCCCAAGTCAATGAAGCGCATATTGATATCGATTGTAAAGCAACTTGTATCCAAGGAGGATGAGGAGAGGTTGCAGTTTCCAACCTTGCTTTCCTCAGTACTCTTGAATGCATTTGATTAAATCCTGGCGCCTCGTCAACTTTCAGAACAGCCAACCTTTCCAAAACTACTTTGTTTCTCAATAATTAGCTCATCTACTATCCCAACTTAATTCCCTCTCAGTGTGATTGGACAAAATTCAACTTCACGGTAATCTACTTATGAAAGTACTGAAGCAAACTGCTTCATCAAATTATGTAATTTTGGATTCAAGACAGATCTCAAAACACCACAGCCACCTCACCTACCTGAGCTATCCAATGTTCTTCTAAGCCTTATTAAAAGACTATTCACCTTTGAAAGTTTCTATGGGTGTAGGGAGATTTCAGCATAACAAACAAATATAGGTTAACATCATTGGTTCTGAAATCAGTGCAGCATCTCAACCCCAAAGCTTAAGAATGCCATGTGATTCTCTGGAACTGAATCCCACCTACGTAACCAAGACAGTTCACCTTCCACACACAAACCTTAACATAATTCTTGCTTCAAATTCTGACTGACCGACTGTGAAATTTCAAGCTTATTTTATTACTTCAGAACTTCAGCTGAGGAGCCCTTGTTTTTCTTCCCTTTCCCTCTCAAAACTGCTTGGTTTGGGCTGGCTGTATATCCAAAGTTAGATCACAAATGTTTCTTTTCAAGTTCTATTTAAGGACAGACTTTGATAGTGAAGATTTTAAATTACAAAAAAAAACTTTGAATATTGATTAAAATTCTCTGTTCATTACATTATCATTCATTATATAAGAGGAAAGAATGACATGTATCAATACGGCACTTTTCATAATGGCCTAATGTCTCAAAACACCTTAGAGTCAATGAAGCACTTATGAAGTAAGGCAATGGCTATAAATGTATTAAATGTGGCACAATATGCACTCAATTCCATTTGGAGTTCAATCTAATAACCAGATAATCTGCTTTTGTGTTGTTGATTGAGAGATAAATATCACCAGGACACTGGGAATAATTCCCTGCTCTTCTTCAAAAATAGTGCCATGGAATCTTGGACATCCTACCAAGCAGGCAGATAGGACGCCAGTTTAAAACACAGCACTGTGGAGCATCCTCTCGATACTACATTGGATTACTTGCATTGATCTTTTAAACTATATTACTGAAGTGCTAATTGAATCTGAGACCTGTAACTTGAGAGGCAAGATGTACCAACTGAACCACAACTGACCACATTGCATAATGATTATCTAAGAGCACAATGGGATCTTGATCAACTGGATCAATGGGATGAGGAGTGGCAGATGGAATATAAATTTAGATAAATGCAAGGTGTTGCAATTCAGTAAGATGAACAAAGGCAGGACTTAGTTCATCGAAACTTGCATCACAGGTAGACAGACTAGTGGAGAAGGCGTTTGGGCATGCAGGCCTTCATTGCTCAGATGATTCACTATATACAGAGTTTTGAGATCATGTTGCAATTGTACAGGACATTGGTGAGGCCATACTTGAAGGATTGTGCACAGTTCTGGTCACCGTGCTTTAGGGAGAATGTTATTAAATTGGAAAGGGTGCAGAAAAGATTTACAAGGATGTTACCGGAAATGGAGGGTTTCAGTTAGACTGAGATGCTGGACAGGCTGGGACTTTCTTTCTCCCAAGGATAGGAGGTTGAAGGGTGACCTTATGGAGTATTATAATATCATGAGGGGCATAGGTAAGGTGAACTGCAAATATCTTTTCCCTGGGAGTAGGAAAGTTCAAAACCAGAGGGCATATTTTCATGGTGAGAGAGGAGAAAGATTCAAGAGGAGCCTCAGAAGCAAACTTTTTCCACACAGAGGATCGTTTGTACATGGAATCAACTACCAGAGGAAGTGGTAGGTGCAGGTACAGTTACCACAATTAAAAAGACATATGGACAGCTTTAGGAATAGGATTAGCGGCACAAACTTTTCAAGATGGCGGCACCAGCACGCTAGGGAGTGTTTGGGTTCCTGAACATGTCTGCTCCAGCCCGGCAGCGTCCTCTTCTCTCGCCTTTTCAACTTTTTTTCCCCTTTCTTTCTTCAAGGCTGGAGTGGTGTCGGTAGGGTGGTAGCTGTGACATCGGTAACTTGAATCAGGAATCCTGGCAGCAGCTGCAGTAGGCCCAAAGCCTGGAGTCTTGGCAACGGCGGTGCCTGTAGCACAGACTCCTGGCTGCAGTAGGCCTGGAAAAGGGACTTTTGGCAGTGTCACCGAGCTAGCAGCTGCAGCAGTGGAACTGGGGACTCCTGGGGAATCAGTGTTGTCGCTGCTGTTTCCAGAAGTGGAGACTCCTTGAGGCCCAGATCACCTCTCAGATATCTTACAGAGGCCCTGGAGCCGCGTTCAAGAACCAATTTGAACAGAAAATGAACGCTATTTAAGAAATTCCTTTTTATTCTTTGTAATTCAAAATGGCACTGGATTGTGGTGACACAACACTTTTCATTATATCTTCCAAGGTACACGTGACAATAAAATTCAATCATTCGTTCATTCATTCATTCAGGAAAGGTTTAAGAGGGATATAGGTTAAATGAGACAAGTTTAGATGGGGAAACCTAGTCAGCATGGACAAGTTGGACCAAATGCTACGTTTCATGCTGTATGACTCTATAATATTGCAGTGTGCAGTTTAATTTAATCAGCATTACAACCCTCAGGAACAATATAAACTTCGACAAACCTATTACATTTCTTACAATTTCTGATGGATGAGGACATTACAATGAGATGATGGTTTCAGACAATGCATACCAGATTATAACTAGAGAGCTCCAGGCCTCCAGACCATTAACAGCCACAAACATTCTAAAATTCATCAGGAAGCATACTCACTGTCAGACCAGCACTACGCACCTCACCAAAGCTTAATATCTTCTGACAGATGAAGGAACTGTTAAAATAAGGATGTCTTTAAAGTAGTGTGTGCTAGCTAAGAATTGGATTGAGAACACTCATTTACATATAGTATTATGAATAAGATATTTGCCCAGATTTAAACCTGTTCAGAGGGCATCACAAAACTTCAAACTATAGGAATTTGTACAAAAATTACAAAAGAAAATGATGCAACAAACTGATTCAAAGTGAGCATCAGTCATAACTCCCTTCAGGCAATGCCAAATTTCATAAAATAGTCAGTTCAAGTCTCTGCTATAATAAAACAATGAGCTGAGGATGCTAGAGATCTGAAACAGAAACAGATATTGGAGAAACTCAGCAGATCTGGCAGCACCTGTGGGAAGAAAGCAGAGTTAATGTTTTGATACCTGGAGGGAACAATCTCTGAAATCCCTTCCATTACAGTGGTTTCCCACCCACTGTGGTTGACAGGGCCCTCAACTGCATCTGACCTATCATTAATGCTCCAACCCTTACCCCTTCCCATCACTCACAACAGCGTGATTGGCTCCCCCTCGTCCTCACTTTTCATCCCACCATGGCTCCCCCTCGTCCTCACTTTTCATCCCACCAGCTTTTGCATTCAAAGGATCATTCTCTGCCATTTCAGACATCTCTAACAGGACACCACCACCAAACACATCTTCCCCTCACTCCCCGTCTGCATTTCACAGCGATCATTCCCTTTGGGACACCCTAGTCCATTCCTCAACCACCAACACCACCCTCCCCTCCCACATAACCGCAGAAGGTGCAATACCTGCCCCTTCACCTCCCCCCGCTCATCTTTCAAGGGCCTAAATAGTCTTTCCAGGTGAAGCAGCATTTCACTTGTACCTCCTCCAATCTTGTGTACTGTATTCACTTCACTCAATATGGTCCAATCTACATTGAGGAAACCAAATGTAGACTGGGTGACCGCCTTGCAGAACACCTCCGGTCTGTGCGCAAGCATGACCCCGACCATCCCATGGCTGGTTATTTTAACACAACGTCTTGCTCACATGCCCACATTTGTCCTCCGGATGCTGCAATGCTCCAGCAAATCACAACGCAAACAAGAGGAACATCTCATCTTCAGAATAGTCACTTTACAGCCTTCTGGCCTTAATATTGAGTTCAACAGTTTAAAATTGCAAACCCACTCCCATTCCTTCCTTTTCTTTTAGCTTTACTTGTTACATTCTCTGTGACTACGTCCTGTCTCCCCTCCCCGCACACCAGTGAGACTACCTGTTCCTTCCAGTCTGACAGTTAGATACACCATTGTTCTGCCAATCTCACATTCCTATCACTTAATCTGAACTACCAACACCCTCTCGTCCCTGGCACTTCCTTCCCCTGACCCACTATTGCATAAACGCTGCTCCCTCCACACTTCAAATCTGAAGAAGAGGAGTTATCTCGACTCAAAACGTTAGCTTGCTTTGTCTCTATGGATGCTGCCTGGCCTGCTCTGTTCCTCCAGCTCCGCACTGTGTTATCTCTAACTCTAGCACCTCCAGTTCTTATTATCTCTTGTTCAAAGTGAACTGGTTGCAGGCATGCAAAAGTTTGTAATCAAAAAGCACTCAAAGAAAGAAAGCTGTGGAATCAAATAAAGTGAAAAGCTGGAGAGATAGTAGAAAGTTGACACAATGCCAGTTAAAAATAAGAACAAAATACATTACGTGACAGAGGCCTGGAAACATAGCCAGAGAGAAGATGGTGCTTGTTCAATCATACCAGGCTGCTTCAGATAGCATCAGTTCTTTCTCTGTCAAGTTGATACTTAGTTTACAGAAACAAAACCAGACTTAATTACCATGGAGCCAATTTATTTAAGTTTTTTTTTGTAAATGCAAGGTAAGATGAGATCCATCTGTTATTCAGACATGAATGTGACAAAATTGCAGAATGGGGTCAATGAATTTAACAGGGTTGAAATATTATAATTTTTTTTCAAAGCAAGCTCTTCAAAGGATTAAACATAAAAAGGTCAGGTGGAGATTCCCACAGAGTTTCTTCTTTACACAACAGACAGTGATTAACAACACAAGACTTCCCTGTATTTGTTTTCTGGATGTATTACTGGCAAGTTCAGCATTTATTACCCATCCCTAGTGGTCCATAAGGGGATGGGTTGCCTTCTTGAACTGGCACAGTCCATCTAAGGTAGATGCACTCAAGGTGTTGTGAAGGAGTTCCAGGCTTTTTTGACCAGTGACAATGAATAAGTCACAAAATAGCTCCAAGTCAGGATGGCTTAGAGGGGAGATTGCAGATGAGGTTATTCCCATACACTTGCAACCTTTGCCCTTCAAGGTAATACAGATTATGATGTTTGGGAAGGACTGCCAAAGGAGCTTGGCAAGTTGCTGCAGTACATCCTGTAAATGGCATACAATGCTGTCATGGTAGCAAAGGCAGTGAATGTTTAGATGGTAGCCAGGGTGATGGTCAAGCAGGCTTAGCTTGTCTTGGAAGGTGCGGCACCTTTTGATTGCTGTTGAAGCTGCACCTATCTAGTCAAGTACAGAGTACTCCATTACCTTTATCAATGGTAGCAAGGCTCTGGGGAGTCAGGAAGCAAGTTATTCATCAGATAGTACCCAGCTTCTGATGAGCTCTTGTAGTCAGCGTTTCTATGGCTGGTTCACAAAAATCTCTGGTAATGATGACCTCTAGGATGTTGATGAGGGATTCACAATGGCAATCCTGTTGAATGTGGAATATGGGAGATGCAGACAAGACTGAAATGTCACACTTGTCTTAGGAGGATAGGTTGGGCAGGCCATTTTGTTTCCACTGGAATGAAGAGCGCCTTGATGGATGTGTAAAAGATCTTTAACTGTCTCAACAAGGCAGACATGGAAAGAATGTTTCGTTTTGTGGGAGAGAGTTGTGCAAATTTGAAACTCCCCACTTCAGAAGGCACAAAAGCGGATCATGGAACATTTTTAAAACAGAAGTAGATATATTTTAGGCAAGGGAGTGGGTTAATCAGGGGTAGATAAGAACGTGGAATTCAAATTACAAATAGACAGATCAGCCATGATCAGATTGAATGGCAGACCAGGCTCCAGAGACCAAACCTACTTCTGCTCCTTTTTCATACGTTGGCATTTTTGTACTGGAATCCCTGCAGAGGGGCAGTGAAATGTCATTTGTGCATTGACCTTTGCCACATTGCTGAATATTGGAACCACAGAACGCATTCCAACTGAAGCTGAATGACAGATCATTCTCCAAAACTCTGCAATTGCATCAACCAAAAACTCTCTCAAAAGAAGCCAGTGCCTACTCCTAAACAGGCCATGCTACAGCAGAGTAAGGGGAAGGGGTCACACTCTAGATCTTCTGCCTGCCCTGCCGTCCTATATGATACTCAACTACCTCCTGCCTCTGCAACACCTCACGCAGTCTTCTTTCTTCCTTCATCTCACATTAGGGAAATCACCAAATTCCACAACCCAGAAGACCAATTTGGCCAATTATGCCTGGGCTGGTTCTTCAGATGTGCATTTCCCTCACTGCTCTCCTTCATGCAGCAGTATGTTTTACTTTTCATCCTTTAAAAAAAATTCAGATCACAAAACACATGGAAAAATACTTTGTCACCCCTTTGACTCTTGTTGCCTAACTCCAAAAGATATTTACAACAACCCTCAATTTGACCCATCTCACTCAATTTTCTTTGTGATGAAGGATCGTAGATGGCTACTCTGAAGGACATAAGAACATCAAACCAGAAGGAATGAGTTCAGAAACTCCAACCTGTTTGGCCATTCAAATTAGATTAAGGCTGATATGCATCCTAACTCCATTTATCTGTATTAATTTTAGAACACAATGTCCTTACTGAACAAAAGCTATGCTTTAATATAGTATGGTTGAAAATTCAGTTCTACACACAGGAACAATCTTCTATCCAATTCTATTGTGAGACAGAATGTGGTACTGGTCAGCTACATGTGAGAGAGAGAGAGGGGGGGAATGTTAGAAAAGTCAAAGGAGCATTCCTAAGCTTCTCATGTACCACTCAGCCAAATGCTTCAGAACTTGTGACATTTCCTTTCATTATAGTCATATTTGGCATCTCACACGAGAGAAAACGTTTTAATAAATTAATTTGTCGTTTCAAAAACACCTCAATACAGAATTAGGGGAAATACTACATTTAAAGATTGATTATGGGATTATGGGATTATGCATTTGCCCCAAAAAAATGCTTTGGAGGTTGACAAACGAATTGGAGCTCAAAAAAATTTGCCGTTCAGTTTACAAAGAACACTCACATTGTGCTTCATATTTAAAACTTAAACAAACAAATTTTTACACCAAACCAGATGGTTGACCACAAGTTGCCCTTCTCTGCACAACAGGGCAGAACTTTGTACTAACGGCTGCTACAGCTCACTGGGGTAGCACACTGGAAATCAAGTCCCACAACATCCAGAGTTGGTTCTCAAATTCCCCAATTTACATGTCTTTTAGACCCAGATTTACAAAACATGGGCCAAGTTTTGGCACTTATCAAAAATGATTATTTTAATAAATACTGACTACAGGAAAACAATCAGCATCTCTCTACTAGTTAAAATGCTAACCTCCTCAAGAACCTTCCACACACCCATCTGCCCTCAAAAACACAGGTTAAAAAAAAGCATGGCTGTTATGGTTAGAGGAAAAGACTGGGAACCTTCTGTTCACAGGGTCCACTGAGATGGTGCTTTTAGTTCATTAGTACATGTTACTCTTTGATTCTTCATCTCCAGGTACTTTCACTTGTTTGCAGGAGACATATGATTGACTCCCACTTATAAATCGCTTTGATTCCTAGTAATTAAAAAGGGAAATAAAATGGATATCTTCAGACTTGTTTCAAAAAGAAAACAGCGGAGTAAAAACAGTTCCTTCTCCTCCAGAAGTCAAATGGTTTCTGCAAAACACCCCAGTACTGTGAATATCACAAAACAACGTGATTCAAATCTCGTGAATTGACAAGATTGAAGGAGAGAAAATTTTGTATTTTGAAAGCTGCAATTGGGCTTGACATTGGATGTTAATGATTTCCAGACATGAAGGCTATAAACAGGGAAATATCCAGTATCTCTGTGCTGTACGAAGACAATTTGGCACAGGAGGGCATTCCGTTTCTTCTATCTCTAAAAGAACTATTTAATGGGTACCATTTATCCATCTTTCAACAAAGCCCTGTAAATGGTTCCCTTTAAAATGTATACAGTCAACTCTCTTTTGCAAGTTATTGATACAACTTCCACCAGTTTTCCAGGTAAAGCTATCCTATTAAAACTAATATTTGCACAAATTATTCTCATCTCTCAGTCATTTCCTTTTTACCAGCTGAGTCTGGGTCCTTCAGTTACTTATCTTCCTGCTGGAGAAATCATTTCATCCCCATCTGTATGAAAAGTATTTGCAATGTTTAACAGCAAATAAATCGTGAGATACTTCTACATGATTGCTCACCAGTAGTAATCCACAAACAAAATTGAAATCAGCCTCGAACTTATTTCCACTGATTCAAGCTTTGTGTCACTCGCAAACCCGAACAAGTTAAACCTTCGGCTTTATAAAACCACGAAAGAAAATCCCAAAATCCTGAGGCAAAGCCAAAACACTTTGCAAGCACTCAAGCTACTTATCCCCAAAAAAAAGACTTGCAGTTCAAGTTGGGCCCATTAGGTACAATGACACTCCAACTCTTAACCTTTGCCCTTTAACTACTGATTGGTCAACTCATACTTAGCTTTTATCCCGGATTTCAAGCAGTTTTTGTACATTGAGACCTTTAAATAAAGTTGAAAATATGCCGTTTACCTAACAATCTGTGTACAGCTGTGCATTAGTACATCGTCAGCTCGCTTCTGAGGTCTAAATTAAGATGCAACGGAAAGATGAAGCATGTCGAAATAATCTCTCTCCAAAGACTTAAATTTCCACGATCAGCAAGCTTCAGTCCAGTTTCTCATGGTCTTAAGGTCTCCTACCTGCTACTAAACCTGACGCCGTTCTGAAACCTCAAAAGGGAATCATTCAGGAAGCCAGTCAGGAGAACATTTTGTGCTCCAAGTTGTAGTACTTCCTGGTTGCGGGGTGCAAAGTAGAAAAATGTTCCACACCCTCTTTCTCCCTTTGATAAGCACACGACAATTACTGACGGCTCAGATTTCAGACCAGTCATCCTATTACATCACTGAAAAGGTCTTCAGTCTTATTTTAATAGCTTCACTGGCATACCGAGGAGTCGAGCTATTACACTTTTCGCTCAAGCTTTTGTTAAATTGATATATGGACTCTACGGTGAAATGGGTACGTGGAAGATTTATGACTACCCAAATACAAACCATCAAACAATTGTAAGGTGCAGAGAATTCAGCATTTATAAATCTCACTAACGGAGATAAGAAACTGAAAGAAGCCAGGTTGTTCAATTCGGTCTAAACACTGCATCGTTAATTGTTCAGAGCTCATGCTAAACTTCCAGAAATACTTGTTAAACATGTAAAGCTGTCAGCTCAGGCCTTCAATCGTTGCCAAAGTTAGTGTATAGAATAAAATAGAGTTCAGCACAAAAATGTTAGGTTAATTACAAGTCTACTTTACAAAAGCGTAGAACATATTTATGTACTACGTACCATTTTGTAGGTTCTAAACAAGATCACAAATATGAGAGATGGCAAGACCTCAACTAATAAAAAGGGAGGAGTTATAAATGTGAGTTTATCTTATATTCCTTACTAAATCCCATGCACAATCTTAGAACAATCACTCCTCTTCCCATGTTAGTAGTAATGTGATTTTGTTTCAACATTGAAATCCAACAGAATCAGAGATGTACAACATGGAAACAGACTCTTCAGTCCAACTCATCCACGCAGACCAGATATCCTAAATAAATCCAGTCCATTTGCCAGCATTTGACCCATATCCCTCTAAACCCCTCTTATTCATATAACCATCCAGATGCCTTTTCAATGTTGTAATGTTGTACCAGCCTCCACCAGCTCATTCCATACACACACCACCTTCTGCATGAAAACGCGCCCCTTTAGGTCCCTTTTAAATTGTTCTTCTCTCATCTTAAATTTATGCCCTCTACTTTTGGGCTCTCCCAACCCGAGGAAAAGACCTTATCTATTTACTCTATCAACACCCACGTTTTTATAAACCTCTACAGGGTCACTCCTCAGCCTCCAACCCTCCAGGGAGGATAGCCCAGGCCTATTCAGCCCTTCCCTATAACTCAAACCCTCCAAAACCTGGCAACATCCTTGTAAATATTTTCCAAACCCTTTCAAGTTTCACAACATCCTTCCTATAGCAGGGAGAGCAGGACTGCATGCAGTATTCCAATAGCAGCCTAACCAATGTCCTGTACAGCTGCAATATGACCTCCAAACTCTTATACTTAAGGCACTGACCAATAAAGGCAAGGTGTACCATATGCCTTCTTCACCACCCTGTCTACCTATGACTCCACTTTCAAGGAATTATGAACTTGCACTCCAAGGTCTCTTTGTTCAGCAACACTCCCCATGACCTTACCATTAAGTGTATAAGTCCTGCCCTGATTTGACTTTCCAAAATACAGCACCTCATATTTCTCTAAATTAAACTCCATTTGCCATTCCTTGGCTCATTGGCCCATCTTGGCACCATCAGGTACAGCGTTAGAAATGTACTTTAAAAAAAAAGTATCTGAAAACAGCATAAACTTTGACCACCTAAGCTGTAGGAGTAGCTTAAGGTATGAGCATATACATTACAGAAAACTAGAAGCAAGCTTCTAAATCTCTTTCAGCAGTCCACTTTGGTACACATCAAATCAGTTTACTGCATCAAAAAACTGGCTAAAAGGTAAATAAAGCTAACTTCAAGCGAAAAAGAAGCCCAGATTTCAGTCCAGTCCAAACCAACAAGATCAAAATTACCTAAGTACAAGGTTGATTTGTGAAAGCATTATGAGAGCAGCTCAATCTAATTCTAAATGGACAAAACACTATAGTAAAACATTACTCTCAATATTGCACAAATTGGCAGTTTCACGTATACAGATCATTGAGACAATAAAATTATAAGATATAGGAGTAGAATTCAACCATTCGGCCCATCGAGTCTGCTCCACCATCTGATTATAGTTGACATGTTTCTCAACTCCCTTCTCCTGCCCTCCCCCCATAATCCTTGATCCCCTTACTAATCAAGAACCTCTGTCTTAAAGATGCTCAATGACTTGACCTCCAAAGCCTTCTGCGACAAGTTCCATAGATTCATCACCTTCTGGCTGAAGAAATTCTTCATCTTGGTTCTAGAGGGTCATCTCTTCACTGAGGCTGTGCCCTCAGGTCCTAGACTCTCCTATTATTGAAGGCATCTTCTCCAAGTTCACTCTATCCAGGTCCCTCAGTATTCTTTAAGTTTTAAACGAGATCCACCCTCATCCTTCTAAATTCCATCAGGTACAGACCCAGAATCCTCAACTGCTCTTATGACAAGCCCTTCATTCCTAGGATCATTCTTGTGAACAGCTTCTCAACCCCCTCCGATGCCAGCTCAATCTTCCTTAGATACTTGGCCCAAAACTGCTCAGAATATTCTAAATGCAGTCTGACCAGAGCCTTTTACAGCTTCAGCAGTACATCTCTGCTTTTGTATTCCAGTTCTCCTGAAATGAATGTTAACATTGCAATTGCCTTCTTAACTGCCAACTGAATCTGCATGTTAAGATTAAGAGACTCCTGAACTAGGACTCTCAAATCCCACTGTGCTTTAAATTTCTAAAACATTTCCCCTTTTAGAAAATACGCCTTTATTCTTCCTACCAAAGTGCATAACCTCAAAACGTTCTGATATTGTATCCCATTTGCCACTTTTGTCCATTTCCTCACCTGACTAATTCTTTCTGCAGCTTCCCTAATCTTCAACAGTACCTGCCCTTCCACCTACCTGTGTCATCTGCCCCCTGTGTGGCAACTTGTCAGAGAGCTTTTGGAGATCCAAACAGACCACATCCACCAGCTCTCCTTTGTCTAATTTACTCATTACCTCCTCAAAGAATTCCATAAGCTGTGTCAGGCACGACCTCCCCTTGACAAAGCTGTGCTGACTCAGCCCTATTTTACCATGCACTTCCAAGTACTCCACAATCTCATCCTTAATAGTGGACACTGAAATCTTACCAAAAATCTTAGGGAAAGGTGATTGTTCGGAGTAAGTGTGGGGGTCTAAGAGAGAAGAATTCATTTTGATACTGGCTTGCCTTCTTTTAAGTATAGAAAATAGCAACATTAACGCAAAAGTCTTTCACAATTTAGTCCACACTTCACCATACAGAACTATAAAAAAAAGGGAAAATAAATCTAGTTTCCTCCATTGATGCCCTATATCTTTACCTGCAAAAAGTAAAAATTGAATGAGCATCTAGAGTTGTCACATTATAGATGCAAAAATTACCAGAAAAGTTTAAAATCTTAATTCAGCTGTTTTGAAAGACTTGGCTCAGTTATAGAACCTTTGTCCAAGACACATCAAGACACAAAGATGAGTAATGAGTTGTGAAGATAGCATGAGGTTGCATAGGGATACAAGTAGGTTGTGAGTGAGCAAAGATGTGGCAAATTGAGTATGTAGTGAGAAAGTGTGCATTTATTCAATTTGGAGGGAAGGATTAAAAGGAATTTAAAAAATGAGATCCCAGAAACCTAAACATGTAATTAAAAAGGTGCCACTTCAGTGAAGTGCTGAGGAAACCCTGGACACTCTAAGCTGCTGACATAATGATAAGAGTTTCAGGAGCTCTTATGAGGCATTCAGTACTAGAAATGGAACTACAGCTTCGCACAGGACATGGAGTTGGGAGTTCAACCCCAGGTCAAACAGGAGACTGAGGTTACAAATAGTTTGGTTGAATCTGAGAGGCCAAAATAGCATTTGAGACAGGAACCAAAAGACAATGGCTCACTTTTCAAAATGTTTAAGCAGAGGAAGCTACAATTCAAAGATTGGTTCATAGGCATAGCCTGACAGCACAGAGGTAGTAGAAAGGTCGAGTTGGCAATCAAATGGAAACTAGCCTCATGGGTAGGCAATATCACCAGGAGGTGGTATGCAGCATTTAAATTCAATTCTCTTCACAGTAAATAATAACATTCTAAGAGCATTCCTGATTATTTGCTGTGTCCGCACACAATTTTTGCAATTCATGAACTGGAACACCCAGAACCCCTCCAATCTCATGTCTGAAATCGCTCATCTTTTAGATTCCTTTCAATTCTTCCTTCCAAATTGAACAATCACACATTTTCCCCACTACATACTCAAGTTGCCACATCTTTGCCCACTCACAACCAACTGTCTTCCCTATACAACCTCATGTTATCTTCATGACTCACTACTCATCTTTGTGCCATCAGCAAATTTAGCAAATGTATCTATCCCACCAACCCCCGCCATCATACAAGTCACATAGCAAGTGTGAAAAGGTGGAGATGCCCGCACTGATCCCAATGGCATGCCACTCGTTATACCTTGCCAATCAAAAAAGACCCATTTGTACATCCTGTTTTGTTAGCTAGCTAATCTACTAATTGTGCCAATACGTTACTCCCAAAACCATGAGTTTTAACTTACAACAGCAACCTTTGATGTACTGCCTCATCAAATACATTCTGCAAATCCAAGTATGGTACATCCGCTGGTCTTTCTTTATCCACAGAACATGCTCCTCCTTCAATAGATTGGTTAACCACAATTTCCCTTCACAAAACCATCACAACTCTGATTATTTTGAACTTCTGCAAACACCCTGCTACAACTTCTTTGATAATAGTTTTTAACAACTTCTCGATGGCATATTGAAGTAATTAGCTTATAGATTTCTGCTTTCTATCTCCTTCCCTTTTTGACTAAAAGATGATATTCACCATTTTTCAATCTTATGGAACATTCCATGATTTGAGGGATGTTGGAAAACTAATCACATGAACTATATCACTAGTCACTTCTTTTGAAATCCAAGAATAAAATCCATCAGGATCCAGGCACTTATCTGCCTGCAGCGCCAATAACTTGCTCAATACTACTTCCCTGGTAATTGCAATTTTCCCGAATTCCTCCCTCCCATCCATTTCTTGATTTACAGTTGTTTGTTCTTTGTATCCTTTATAGCATAGGCTGATGAAATAAACCTTTTCAATTTGTCTGCCATCTTATTTTTCCTTATTAATTGCCCAGACTCCTTCCACAAGACAAACATTCATTTTAACTTTTTTTTAAAAAATATCTGTAGAAACTATTTGCTTTAATACTTATTGCCAGCTTTCTTCCACACTAATTTTTCTTTCCTTATCGATCCTTTCTTTATCATGCTTTGTATTTTGTTCAGAGTGGCAGGTGAGAAGATTGGACAGAATATGTACTCTCTCCACCCCCACAATTAATACAATTTTTAACGTTTTTAATTAGAGATGGCAGATCCATCCATTGCTTTTCAATGAGAGGGAAAATGTCCATCTATTTCAGAATACACAGAGTACTTCCCTTAATGTTTGCCATTGTACATCTATTGACAAACCCCTCAACTTAATTTGTCAGTTCACTTCAGCAAGCTCTGCTTTCATATGCTCGTAATTGCCCTTATCTAAGTTTAAAACATTAGCCGTAGACCCACATTTCTCTCCCTCAAATTGAATCTACAACTTATTCATATTACGGTCATTGTGAATGCACCCCTAGGTAGCAATGACATCATTAATTGATCCTATCTCATTCACAAATTGGGTCCAGTATAGTATATGCTTTCTGGTTGGCTCCATAATGTATTGTTCTAAGAAACTATCCTGAAGACATTCTTTGAGCTCGCCTAGGTTACTATTACCCATTTGATTTTTCTGGGTTGTTTGGAGATAAACTCCGCCATGAATATCATTATATCTTTCTGACAGACTCTCATATGTCTTCCTTTATACTCTGCTCGACCATTTGGTTCTGTAAGTGGGTCTGTACACCCCTCCCAAAAGACACTTCTTGCCTTCATTATTTCTCAACTCGATCCAAATTGTTTCTACATCCTGGCTTCATGAACTTTGGACAAACAACTATTGTGCTAATTAACAGAGCCACACCTCCACATTTTCCAATTTCCTGTCCTTCCTAAACATCATGTGCACTTCAATATTTGGGTCTCAATCTGTGTCATTCTGCAGCTGTGTCTTTATAACGAGTATCAGATAATTCTTTGTTGAAATGCTCTGTATAAAAATGGAAGCCAAGAGTGCAACAGAATAGTCAAGTCCAAAGGTGGCAAATGATCAAGGAGCTGAGGCAGCACAATGGAAATGGAACTGGAAATGGGCAGTCTTAGGGGTGGCACAACAAATGTGGTCAAGTACTCATCTCAGGGTCAAGTAAGATACCACGTTGGAAACAGTCTCTGTTTTAACCTTAGACATTTGCAAGGGAGAGAGATGGCATCAGTTGCTAGGGAATTTGGAGCAAGGCCCTAAGACAATAATTCAAGTCTTCCCAATATTTAAAATCAGAGAAATCAGTGACCATCATGTACCAATTATTAGAACAGCAGGCTGATAAATTAAGGAACAAGGCATGTGAGGGAGACGGTAGTGTGAAAATTAATGCTGTGTTTTCAGATGTTATCGATAAAGAGCAGTATGTTAGTGAGAAATAGGCAGGAAGAAGAGTATTTCCTTAGGAAACAGCAGAGGTAACAGTATAAAAGTGTGGAAAGGGAAGCCATTGCAAGTGATATTTTGGTTATGACTACCTAGGTAAGAATCCAGTCCCACCCACGTAAACAACAGGAAAAGCACTGGAGGTCAATTGTGCAGTCAACCATGTCAAAATGCGGCAGGTCAAGAAAGCAAACGAGAGGAGAGAGATCACCTACCTTTTGTTGAAGTCACATCAGAATTTGTGTCTTTAATCAGTTATTACAGTCATGTGGCAGGAGTGGAAAATGATTAAATGCATTCAAACCTGAAGATCGATAAGTAAATAATGTTGTCTACTTTCCTGCAAACTTGGTGAGAGGTTTGTAGGATTTGAAACAGAAAGTAAAAAAATTCAGTGAAACAAAAAAGTCTTGCATTTGTGGTCCTGACACATTGCCAGCCAATCCCTCTGCAAAGTTTTGACCAAAATATTTTCTGCCACTCCTTCATTACTAGACTCATCAAATGTTGTTCAACTTGAATCTTTCAGAACTGGCCTTTACCCACAAAGCATTCCAAAATATTACCATACTCTGTAGAATCCATGCTATTTAAGTACAGATCATTGTGACTTTATAGTTACCGCAACAGCAGTCAAAGCACGTTACTGTGGCTGACACCTTGATCAACTGCAATTGTAATATACCAGGCATTACCAATATGAAATATTAGTCTGCATTATTGTATTTTAATTAAAATATTGTGACAGAAATTGGCATTTAATCAACACAGATTTAAAATCCTGCAAACATTTTAAGAGACACACATTTATTTGGCCAGGGACATAAGGATAAAGAAACGGCTGCACTTGTCCAGGTCTGATGCTATTTTGTGGGGGAAAATAAAAGAACTTTCTATTTGACAGTGACAGCATTAAGTGCTGTTAGGGCACCACGAGCATGTGCTGAAACTTCTGTTGCTCTCTGAATCATCTTAAATGGAAAAATATGTATTTGCATAATATCTTAAGTACTGAAAGATATTTCAAAGTTCTTTGCAGCTAATAAGTTATATCCGAAGTGCAACCTTTGTTGCTGTATATGCAAAGATTACAGCCATTTTGCATACACCAGGATCCGATAAGAGATCAGATTTGGTTGCATGGCCCAAGGGAAAGACAAGGACTTGGGGAGAGCTCCCTGGTCGTCTTAAAACACTGCCTCAGGTTAATCTACATCCGCTCAAGCACTGCCTCAGTTAAACGTGGAATATTGAATATGGGACATTAAATAACACAGCATTCAGATGATGCACTACAGTGTCATCCGAGGTTCTATCTACAGATAGAAGCAAGTGCAGCTCGAGCTAAGCTGTCACCTAGTTCAAAAATCAATCTTTATTGCAAGAGTCTGGCTTTTCAGTTTCCAGTTCAAGTTTGGTGCCAACTCTGTGCACTCAAAGCAAAGATGGAGTGAAGAAAAATAACTGTCGTTTTCTCTGCATAAACTTTTTACATGTTTTCGCAAGTATAGAATTGTGCTTTCTCCTCTATTTTTCATTTTGTTCAGGCAAATTAAAAGGTGCAACAGTGGTAAAAGTTATGTCCACTTCAGAACAAAATTTATAATGCTGTACATTGGGAAAATGAACATATAACAACAACTGCTCATGATGCTCAAGCCAAAAAGTAGAAGGCCTAACAATTTGAACGCGGCTTACAATGACTACATAAGAACAAGGAGCAGGAATAGGCCCTCTGGCCTCTCGAGCCTGCCCCGCTATTTAATAAGATCATGGCTGATCTTTTTGAGGCTCCGCTCCACTTACCCGCCCACTCACCACAACCCTTAATTCCTTTACTGTTCAAAAATTTATCTCGCCTTGCCTTAAAAACATTCAGTGAGGTAGCTTCAACTGCTTCACTGGGCAGGGAATTCCACAGATTCACAACCCTTTGGGTGAAGGGGTTCCTCCTGACCTCAGTCCTACATCTGCTTCCCTTTATTTTGAGGCTATGCCCTCTAGTCCTAGTTTCACCTGCTAGCAGAAACAACCTCCCTGCCTCCACCTTATCTATTCCCTTCATAATCTTATGTGTTTCTATAAGATCTCCCCTCATTCTTCTGAATTCCAAGGAGTATAATCCCAGCCTACTCAGTCTCTCCTCGTAACCCGACCCTCTCAACTCTGGAATCAACCGAGTGAGTCTCCTCTGCACCCCCTCCAGTGCTAGTATATCTCTTCTCAAGTAAGGAGACCAAAACTGCACACAGTACTACAGGTGCAGACTCACCAGGACCCTATACAGCTGCAGCATAGCTTCCCTGTTTTTAAACTCCATCCCTCCAGCAATGGCAGACAAAATTCCATTTGCCTTTTTAATTACCTGCTGCACCTGCAATCCCACCTTCAGCGATTCATGCACAAGGACACCCAAGGCCCTCTGCACAGCAGCGTGCTGCAATTTTTTTACTTTTTAAAACATAGTCCATTTTGCTGTTATTCCTACCAAAATGGACGACCTCACACTTATCAACATTGTATTCTATCTGCCAGATCTTTGCCCACTCACTTAGACTATCTATATCCCTCTGTAGACTTTCAGTGTCTTCTGCACACTTTGCTCTACCACTCACCTTAGTGTCATCTGCAAATTTTGACACACCACACTTAGTCCCCAACTCCAAATCATCTATGTAAATTGTAAACAATTGCGGTCCCAACACTGATCCTTGAAGCACACCACTAGCCACTGACCGCCAACCAGAAAAACACCCATTTACCCCTCCTCTTTGCTTTCTACTGGTCAACCAATCCTCTATCCATGCCAATACATTACCTGTAATACCATGCAACTTTTTCTTGTGTAGTAGCCTTTGGTGCGGCACCTTGTCAAATGCCTTCTGAAAATCCCGATACACCACATCCACAGGTTCCCCATTGTCCACCATACAAGTAATGTCCTCAAAGAATTCCACTAAATTAGTTAAACATGACCTACCCTTCATGAACGCATGCTGTGTATTCCCAATAGGACAATTTATATCCTAAGTGACTAAGTGACTTTTTTTTTTTTAAAAGTTTGCTTTCCAATTATCAATGACAGAATAACCACTAAACTGTGTAACTCCTTGATAGGATTACAACCCGATACATTTCACAGAAAGGTTATGACCATACCCATATGTTGCATGATCAAGGGGTCTTATTTCAAGATGCATATTGACTAATAAAAATGGAATCTTACAATTATATATAAAAATAACCATGACAAAAGTGTTACTATTCAGACAATGATTCTGATAAATATAACCTTAATTCTGTCCTTTTAGCCAAGACACTTGTATAACAGAAATTTACTGAAGTCATAAAGATATGGCCAAAAGCCTCATGTGTCAGAAATTGCCAGTGAACCTCAGCATATCTGACAGTATCCGTGGGAAGAAATCAGAGTTCACATTGAGTCCAATGGCTCCTTATCACAACGCTGTTAACAGTCACCAGACTCGAAACGTTAACTCTTTCTTCTCACAGGTGGTGGCAGGCCTCCTGAGCTTTGCCAGCAATTTGTTTTTGTTTCAGATCTCCAGGATTTGCAGTTCATAGAAAAATGAAATAAAACAATCTTTTACATGATGCAACCATTCAAAAATGGTTGAATTACAAAAGAAAAAATCTTCCAAGATCTACATCAACACATTTCAAACTTGTTGCTTTCCAGGTCAACAACGAATATTAAAAAAAAGTATTGTGCAATTATCCTCTGCCCATCTTCCAAAACTTACTGCTGACTAAGTTTATACTCATTGCAAGGTTCTCATTGGTAAAGTCTACATTTGAATTAAAAAAATGAAACATTCTAACCTTCTCCTACAGCCTTATATTGAATATAGTTTGTTTCCCACAATGAATTTCTGTTTTTGAAAGCAAAGAAATATGGTACTAATATTGCGTAGCTCAGGCAAAGTTGCAATTATAAAAATAAATTTTCACAGAAGCAATGTCAAGTCAGAAAATTGTTACTTAATGCTTAACTTTGATTAATTTTGACAATTGTGAGCTCATGTCAATTGTATCTCACTGATTGCAAAGCACTTTATGATGTCTGGTGGTTACGAAAATTGCTGTATTAATGAGAATGTTTCTTTCAGTGTATTAAACTATTCCACAATGAATATTCCCAAGTTCACCATTCCATTGAGCAACATTTGAATACAAATCCATGACGAAAGCTGGAGAAACGAATCTTCACAAAGCCTGTTTGCCTCCAACTCATATAGAGTACAACATAATAGGAAAACAATTTGGGACACAATCCTGCTCATACATTTCTATTTCTTTAATGTTCAGGCTCTCAAAATTAAACAAAAAAAGGAAGGGTCACCGGACCTGAAACGTTAACTCTGTTTTTCCCTTCACTGTTGCTGTCAGACTTGCTGGCCTTTTCCAGCAACTTTGTTTTTGTTCCTGATTTACCGCATCCGCAGTTCTTTTGGTTTTTATTTAGTATTAAACTCATTGCCAGATTTCTTCTAGGCCTGCCCACCTCGGGGAAAAAAAGTTCTGCTCCTCTCTCCGATGCGATTTCCATTCCAATCTTTCTTCTTGCTCACTGACATTAATATCACTGTCGCTACTGGTGTTTGATCAAGTATTTGCTAAAACTGGTTTCCACAGCCACATCACATTCCTCAGTGACTGCCTCTGGCTCAGACTCACCCCGCGTGGATTCCAACTGAAATTTCATCCCTCAAGTTTTGAAACCTCCCAGGATCACCGGTATCTCTGTGATGTTCAACATTCCACGGACAGCTACTCTCACCGCATCCTGAGATCCACACTCAGTGCCATGCGGCGCCACATGCACACTCTCGACCCTTCTTTCCATCAGCATTGCAACACTGGCTCAGGGCTGCACCACCCCATCATCCAGCTCATTCGTCGTGGTAACAAGAAACTTTTTCTTTTCCTTTCAGGCACCAAGGCCCACAAACACAGTAGCTCAAAAATACCCATGGACCTCTGGAAGCTTCCTCTCCTCCCCTTCCCTCCGATTCCATCCCTTCTCCCAAACCCACCTCCTGTCGGGTATTCACCATTCCTCCTAACCTTCCGTTCTCCAATGCTGAACGTTATTCCTCTACATCCCCACCTTAACAAATTTCAAGCACGGCACGACATGACATCGAACTCTTCTTCCACCATCTTCGCCTCCATGCTCAATTCTTCGGACAAGAATCCTCTTCCTGTCCCATAGGCCCAGTTCCATAATGCTTCCTCCACCTGGATCCCTCCCTCTGGCCTTTTACCTGCACTCGATCTGTTCATTAATATCACGTCAACAGTTCTCAGTCACCTCAATTTCTCAGCCCCTTTTCTGGAAGAAGGGTCACTGGACTCGAAACGTTAACTCTTTTTTTCCTTCACAGATGCTGCCAGACCTGCTGGGCTTTTCCAGCAACTTTATGAACAAAAACAAAAAAAGTTCACAAACAACACTATCCCATTTTAGAGAGAAAAGTAATTGCAAGAATAAAGAACTTCATCAACACTTGCCAAACAAAATGTGAACTAGTTAGATTCCTTTGCGAGTTTAGTGTATGTTTTCCACATATGCTGGTTGACATAAAAAAAAAGGATAAGCAGAAGATAACCTACAAAATTACTTATTAAACAAAAATGCATACAGAAGGGAAATAAATGTATCAAGGTTTTGCTAGTATTTCTACAAAATATATGGCATAGAACTTCTCAGAATCTGAAAAATAGGTGACTCTCTTCTATTTCCAACCAGTCTGCATCCATCATTATAGTCAGTTAACCATACCATTTCCTCTCAATACTGCTGCACTATTATCCACTTGGACAGAACTACAGTCACCTGGCTCCATTCTCATGTATCCAGTTCCAAGGGGGGAATCTCTTCCTAATGGCTCCATTATCTTAAGTGTGCCTCAAAGATCCAGCGTCAGCCCTTCATATTTCTTATCTACATGCTGATCTTCGGCAACATTAGTCTAAACTACTTAAAATCTACACAAGTGTACCGATGACATCAGTTCATCCTCACCAACTCCCTCAGATCCTCCCTGCCTCTTAATTTGCCACATGGCTTATCTAATATCCATTCCTGGAAAAGCAGAAATTTTATCCACTATTACAAATTTGAGACTTGCACAAGACAATTGTTTTAAAATGTTTAATTAATGGTGAAATAGAATGCTCTGAAAAGGGAGACAGTGATCTTATTAACTCTGCCCGGAAAAAGGCCCTTGTGACTGAATTATCATGGAGAAAAGGAGCACAAGCAGAAATCTTGAAGCACAAAAAAAAGGGGGACAATTGCTTTTTTCGCACAAACAATTTATTGGGTTGGAGGAACAGAAGCAACTGAACATCAGGCTTAACTGTTCTGGTGTTTGAACATGTGCAAAATTTGTTTCACGATTATAGGAGGAAACAAAACTGACAGTACCTTTGAGATGCATATAAGACTGAACCACCGAGGTGGACTTATTGGTAGAAATTTATTCTGGTATACTCAGATTGATTGGATTGAATTTGGAAGGACAACAAATGAATCGTTCTGGTATTCTAGGGAGAAGTGAGCTTTTTTTGTATCACTACCTATCGGCCAGAGAACAGTATCAGGAGATTTCTGCAGTATGTTTCAATTATGCTAACTGGAAATGAAAGTACCTTTCCTTATACAATGTATGGGTTGATAGATAAGTGATTGCTTTATCTAAATTTGATTTGTTGATTACTGTAATAGGGAAGTTGTGCCTCTCAATATTGGAGAGTCCAAAGCCATTGCCTTTAGTATCCAGCAGAAACTCCATTCTTTCACCTGGTGATTGCCTCAGGCTACACTAGATTGTACACAAGTTTCATAATGATGCAAGAGGAGTTTCTGACCACACATCGTCACTCTTATGAAGACTACCTCTTATCGCCTGCATGCCATCACTTAAAATTCATTTGTGAACTGTGGGTGTCGCTTTCTTGCCAGCATTTATTGTTCATTCATACTAGTTGTTGAGAAGGTGGTGTTGAGTTGCCTATCTGAACTGCTGCAGTCCAAATGCCATGGGTTGGCCCACAAATGCTTTTAGGATTTTCCAGGAATTTCCAGGACCTTGGCCCAGCAGCAACGAAAGAATGGTGATCCAAGTCAGGATGGTGAATGGCTTGGAGGGACACTTGCAGTTGATGTTCCCACATATGTGCTGCCCTAGTCTTTGAAGGAAGTGGTCACAGGTGTGTAAAGTGCTGTCTGGGGATCTTTGCTAATTTCTGCAGTGTATCTTGTCGATAGTACACACTGCTGTATGGAGCATCAATGGTGGAAGGAGTGGATGCGCTGCCAATCAAACGGGCTGGTTTGTCCTGGATGGTGTCAAGATTCTTGGGCATTTATGGAGCTGCACCCATCCAAGCATGCGGGGAGTATTTCATCACACTCCTGACTTGAGCTTTGTAGATGACAGACAGGCTTTGGGGAGTTACTCACTGCAGTATTCTTAGCTTCTGGTCTCCAGTACCATTGAATGTCAAGGGGTGGTGGTTAGATAGTCTCTTACTGGTGATGGTCATTGCCATTGCCTGGAATTTATGTGGCACAAATGTTACTTGCTATTTCTCAACCCAAGCCTGGATATTGTCTAGATCTTGTTGCATTTACATTGCGTTTGAACACACAGACTGCTTCAGTATTTGAGGTGTCGTGATTGGTGCTAAACATTGCTCAACCATCAATGAACATCCCCACTTCTCACCTTATGATGGAAAGGAAGTCATTGATGAAGCAACTGAAGATGTTTGGTCATAGGACACTATGCTGGAGGAACTCCTCCAGAGATGTCCTGGAGCTGAGATGACTGACCTCCAACAACCACAACCATCTTGCCATGTGCCAAGTATGACTCCAACCATTGGGAATCAGGGGATAGTTCTTCATTGATTCCAGTTTTGCAAGGGCTCCTTGATGTAAGGCAGGACAGGAGTGGAGGCCTAGTGGGACTCAAACTGGGCATCATCGGATACTAAACTGACCTAAGTTCAACAACCGATGAAATCTTCATGATTTGTCTTACCTTTAAACTTGAGTATTCTAGTAAACTCCCACTTCCCACAGTCTGTAAGCTTGAGGTCAGCCAAAACTCCACACAATCCATGTTCTAGCTCAAGTTCTATTCACCCAACACAACTATACTTGGAGTACAGTGGGGCCCTAGTTAAAAAAAGCCTCATTATTAGAATTCAGTATTGTTTTCAAATTCCTCCATGATTTCGCCCTTTCTGTAAACTCTTCCAGTCTCACAACATTCATATTTGTGCTGTTCCAAATCTGGTCCCTTCAACATATTCATTTTAATTTTTCCATGATTGGCAATATATGCTTTCAGCTACCAAGACCCAAAACCCTGGAATTTCCTCACTAACTGTTCCATATCCATCTCACCTCCTTGAAGAAACTCCTTAAAACCTACTTCCATATTTAATTATGTGGCTGGGTGTCAAATTGTGCTTGGTAACACTTCTATGAAGCACCTTGGAGTATTTTATCACATTAAAAGATCCCAATCACATCCCAGAAACAGGGATTCTGATATATCTCCACCTTAAATGAAGCCTCACGTTTGTACATGTAGAATTTTCCAACAAACAGCATACCAAGACACAAATAGGAACATTATATGCTGCAGTGGGTTCTGTAAGCATTAACTAACAAACAAACAAACCAACCAAAACAAACAAACCAACCAAAACAAAACGCTTTACAAGGTTAATTTCTGATAGGAATGACAGGCCACTTCTGAATTTGTACCAGGATTTAAAGACCTCATTTTTTAGGTCCCGCACAGACATTTTCAATATTTGCTTGAGAGAGTAAATGAAAAGGATTACGTGTTTAAAGCTTATCATGAAGGAACACTGAAGCAAAACCAACCTTTCTGGTTTCTCTATTTTATCAACTTTATTAAATCCAAATATAAATGCCTTGGTATAAACTTACATTAGACCGTTGCCCATATGAGGCACAAAATGGTTAAGTGGCAAGTTGATCACGATAGGTAAAAGGTTTACAGTAATATATTAAGGAAATGAAACGTTATTGAAATATTTGCACTTCAACAAACCATGCAATTAGAGAGATGCAGAATATACAACTAAATATTATTCAATCATTTCATACTTACGTGATGTTTTAAAGATCAGTAATAGAACTGGAGTCAAAAAATTAAAGTTAGCATTAATATAACCAATTATGAAAGCTCCTCTTTCCTTCACTCCTGGCTTACGCCAGTTCACTGAAGCAAATTGAAAAATGAATATTGGAATCTTATTTTTACAATTTCACAGCACCTCTGAAATACATTCAAACAGATTATCTTTATAGGAGGATGCATTGAATTACCCTCCTCTCTCCAAGATTATTAGGCATCAAGAACATAACTGTTTTGACTCACTACTAGCTTCTTTCCAAAGAATTGGAGCTGTGTGTAGATGGTGAGAAAAAGTCCCTATTTGAAGATCTGATATCCTAAATAATGTGGCTTATGAAATAATTCTTCTTGGTACATTAAATAAATAATTCATTTTGCCATGATTCAACAATACTAATGCTGACAAGAATGACAAGAAAACCACAAAACCCATTATAGTATCCTCAAGGACACTAAAAGGGAAGTGGTTTCTCAGAGCTACAGAGCAGCTTCCCCAACAAGCCATTAGTGAGCTCGGCAACAGGGGGACACCTCATAGTTCTATGTATCAAATGGAAAGCTTGGAAAAATAAAATTCATAAGTGAATGCTATACACACACCTGGGAAAACCTAAAAGAGGAGACGTACAAGCAATCAGGTCAACAAACCACTGCAGAAACAATTACTGGGTTATTGATAAGAGAGACACGTTGCTGAAGTTTCCGGTGAAACACAAGTATTTAAAATTTCAAAAAAAATGCAACAATGTGTTCTTTTCACCAAGATTTCATTCATGGGATGGTGCTTCACTGGTTCAGGCAGCATTTATTGCCTATTCCTAATTACCACGGAGATGCTAGTGGCAAATCTTCTTGAATGGCTGCGGCTCTGGGGAGGTAGCTACACCTACAGAGCTATTACGTAGTTCTAGAATTTTGACCCCGTGACAATGAAGGAATGGTGACATAATTCCAAGTTAGGTAGGGGGGTGGCTCAGATAGGAACTTAGTGGTGGCGTTCTCATGAACCTGTTGCATTTATCTTGCTAGGTGTGCACCCTTCAAATGATTATATAAACTGCTGCCACTATGCATCAGCAATGAAGGATGTGAATATTTATAAGTGGTGGACGGGGTACTATACAAGTAGGCTGCTTTGTCCTGGATATTAAGCTGAGTATTGTTGCAGCTGCACTCACACATTCAGGGAAATGGAGGATATTCCATTGCACTCTGGATTTGTGCCTGCAGATGGTAGACAGGCTTTGGAGAGTCAGGTTGAGAGCTCATCATAAAGACAGGCCATTTGGCTCAACAAGTCCACACCGCCCCTCCGAAGAGTATCCCACCCAGACTCATCCCCCTACCCTTTCCCTGTAACTCTGCATTTCCCATGTCTAATCCACCTAATTTACACATTTCTGGACACAATTTAGCATGGCCAATCCACCTATCCTGTACATCTTTGGACTGTGGGAGGAAACTGGAGCACCCAGTGGAAACACACACATCACGGGGAGAATGTGCAAACTGCACACAGACAGTCACCAGAGGGTGGAATCAAACCCGGGTCCCTGGTGCTGTAAGGCAGCAATGCTAACCAAAGCCGCCATGCCGCCCTTTCGAATACAAGTCCCCAGAACATGATCTGGGTCTCTGGATTATTAGTTGAGTGACAATACCACTACACCATCACCTTCCCTCGATTCTTTTTCTAAACACCACCGCCACCCCCCACCGCCACAGCCCAGTGAATGTGACTGGGTACAGACCCCCACAGCTCAGCGAGTGCACTTGGGTACAGCCACCCTTTGCCACAAAAATCCAAACACCTCTGACCTGCTTTTCTCAGTTTTATTGGCCAGTCCAGTTCAGTTTCTGGTTAAATTCCAAGCATGTTGGTCTTGGGGCCAGCAATGCTACTGAATGTCATGGGAAAATGGTTACAATCTTTTATCTTTCAGGAGAAAAGGGTACTGATAGAGATGACACGTCACCTCTGATTGCATTGCCATGGAGAAAGCATCGACCAATGGGGAATGATTGACTCCACAAACTCCAGTATAATTTAATAAGGTGCAAAGCTCGAACGGGTGACAAGTTCCTGTGTATCAATAGGCATTCCTTCAAGCAAGTGTAATTGAGCCATATTACAAGTAAAAGTGATTATCTTTAAATAGTTGTTCATACAACTGTTGGCACACACAATTGTTCAGCAAGTGTAGTCCAATGGTAGAACCACATTTAGTGATATTTTGTTTTGGACTTTGCTACAGCAGGCTGGTTCAGTGTGGGCTATACTCTGCCTATTATGAACAACCAAAAGAATACGCTATTGAGTATAAATAACTCAGTGTAAAAAAGATCATTTAGCACTATATAGACTAAACATTGAAATGACAAAGACATTAGAAAGGTGGATTCTGTTTGTGTTTCTTCATTGAGAGTTGGTCCAAAACTTTTATTCATCATCCTAGAGCTAGGTTTTATTTGGTAGTGCTCCCATTGAATTTGGAGAATACAGAGGCACTGCTTCCAGTATTTTTCTTGTGCTCTTGTGTGTAGCTAACACAGTATCCAGGTCTCAATGAAGTGCAGGAGCATGGTGACCACAACTGCTCTGTAAACTAAGGTTTATGATGATTTTTGGAAACTTTTGTTTTTATATTTTAAAAGTACATGTTTCTGCTGCTTCCCCTCCCCCCCGCCACCGCTGCAGTTTCTTTGCCAGAGCAACACTGAAGATTGAGAGAAAAGGCTGTTTGGGCAGAAGGTCTTACAATGAAACATCTTGAAAGCGATCTATAAATACAGGTGAACCAACCATTAATACCAATTATTTCAAACTCTCCTCAGTGAGAAGTGGCCATTGATAGAACAAAATCTTCTATAGCAGCACAATTAGTCTGTGCTTATGCCTATTGCCATTTGATAATGAAAATTAACTGGATACTACATCTGATAGTAAGAATGAACAAACAAACAAAAAAAGGAACAAACTGTGGCATGGAAATATTTACAGGGTTTGGCAAGGCGAGGCGAGGCAAGGCAAAATGGATATTGTTCAGCCACCTGCCCTGGAAAGGGTAATGATGAGCTGCTTTCTTGATCTGTTACCATCTCTGGGGAGTAGGGACACCCTCAATGCTGTGAGAAAGAGTACTATGAAATTGATCCAGTGACAGGAAGGACTAGGAATATTGTTACATTTCAGAATTGTGTTGACGTGAAGGGAAATGTGGACATGCTGTTGGTTCAAACCATCCACTGCTCTTGGTCTTCTAGGTGGTAGAAGCCTTGGTGAATTACTGCAGTGCATCTTGTCAAATGGTACACACCACTGTCACTGTATGTTGGAGGAGAGTGTAAATGTTTACAGTGATGAATGGGGCGATGATCAAGTGAACTGCTTTGTCCTGGATGGTGCTGCATGTTGTTGGAGCTGTACCCATACAGGTAAGTAGAAAGTATTCCATAACACTCCTAATGTGTGTCTTATACATAGTGCTCAGGCCGTGGGGAATCAAAAGGTGAGTTACCATAGAATTCCCAGCTTCAGGTTGCTTTTGAAGCTATTATTTATCTGACTGGTTCAGTTCAGTTTCTGGTCAGTGACAACTCCCAAAATATTGGTGGTGACCAAAGTAATGCTATTAAAAAAGTGAAGGAGGAATGTTTAGATTCTCTGCTGTTGAAGATGATCATTGCCTAGCATTTAGATAGCATGTGTTACTTCCCACGGATCCGCCCCAGGCTGAATGTTATTCAGGTTTTAGTGTATACAATCACAGACCGCTTTTGAAACTGAGGAATCATAATCAATACTAAACAATGTGCGTCAGCAAGGAATACCTCCACTTCTGACCCCATGTTGCAAGGTCATTGATGAAACAACTAAAAATGTTTGTTGGGTCCGAGGACGCTGCCCTGAGGAACATCTGCACTAAAATCCTAGGGCTGAGATGATTAGTCTTCAGCTATTTTGACTACGTACTCTTCCACTGTGCCATCAGCAAGCATCCCCTCCTCTTGTCTTAAACACCCCAGTCTCAGACAATAGAGCAACACTCATCACTGGTCAAACAATAATCACCAAGTCATATTGGGATCAGTCTCACTGTCATGCACTAACAAGAACACTCAGTTTCTGTCCAACTCGAGTGTGCTAAATTGAATCTAATGTCTCGTCACAAATACATCTTTGAAACTTCACATAAATAACGGATCTTTTGACTCCTAACAGCAGCACAAATGCACTTCATTGTCTTCTAGTTCCAGTCTGCTGTACATTTGCATATAAAATGACAGGTCATTCATATCAATGAAGTTCAATTCCTGAAACTTCATTTAAAACTTATCAGTGCAATATCACAGATTTAAAGAATACATCTCAAAGTTAATTTTAAAGAGGCAAGCACATAAAATGTAGCAGAGCAATAACCTCCTTCATTGCACAACGAATGACAGCTAAACTGATGTGTTTCAATACAAAGTCAAAGCTGGAAACCAGTGCTGGAAACAAAGGCAAATCCAATTGCATATTGTATGAGATGAAAGTATGATGGGTTATTTGTCATGTTCAAAGAATCTTTAGCCATATTCCAAAAGTCTCAAACAATTTATCCAATATAATAATATAATTTGCTCCATTTTAACAAATTTAGTGGTTTAATTTATGCAATATAGTTTAATTACCTGGTTATGGTTAGACTGAACGGTGTTATGAAAATTAGCCAAATGATAGGTTCACTCTCCGGTTTGGAGTAAGTTGACTATTGTTGTCAATTGTAGCGCCAAGAGACGATGTCCTGTTTGGTGAATAGCCAAACTTGACCATCATCCATGACCCCTCCAGGTCACGTACACAATTGGTGCAATCAAGTTGGTTATAATAGTCTCCATAAGCAAATTGCCTGTTGACATCCACCGCCTACATTCTCATAAGAACACTTACCTGGGCAAGATATCAGGGCAAACGTATTTTGTTGAAGTGTGCTTCTGGAGGTGGGGAACATGAGTGAGGAAAGAAAGGAAAAAAACGTAGCAGAAACATCCAATTAGAATGAATGAATGAAGCGTAACTTTCTCCACACCCATATTCCTGAGCTTATATCATAATTTCCATTACAAAAGATTGCAATTTTGTTAGTTATTGAAAATCAGTAGGTATGATCCAGAAAAGGGGAGGTTGGGAGTAAAGTTGATACTTTAAATGCTTAAGAAGAAATATTTATCTGTTTGTTTTTGTTAATTACTGGGATTACTGCATTTTTCAGGTCACAAGGTCAGTTACAGAGGGAGTGGATCTTCAAGTTACTGTAAAGAATACAGTTAAAGTGGACTGTTGTGTCTTATTTGGTTTCAAAATTGTGTCACAGCATTGCAAGTCCAGGTACTAGAGAGGTTTCCCTTCAATTTCCACCCATCAGCTTTACTGCAGACTCCTTGGTACCACACTAGGTCCAATGTTGCCACGATGCACACTTCATAACATTCTTTCCCTAAACTATCTGGTTTAATAATATCATCTTTTTTACATAAAAATGAACCAGGGCAGGACTTGCACAGTTAATGATAGGGTCCTGGGGAATGTTGTTGAACAGAAGGACCCAAGGGTGCAGGTACATAGTTCCTTAAAAGTCCCATTTCTGAAGAAGGGTCCCAACTCAAAACATCAATTTTCCTGCTCCTCTGATGCTGCCTGGCCTGCTGTGTTCCTCCAGCTCCACACTTATTTCTGACTCCAGCAATCGGCAGTTCTTACTATCTCCTTAAAAGTGATAATGTAAGTACACAGGTGAAGGTAGCATTTAGCATGCTTGCCTTTACTGATCAGAGCATTGAGTATAGGAGTGGGACATCACGTTGCGGCTGTACAAGATGTTTGGTGCAGCCACTTTTAGAGTACTGCATACAATTCTTGTTGTCCTGCTATAGGAAGGGTGTTATTTAACTAAAGAGAGGGACTGAAGTGACTGGATAGGCTGGGATCTTTTCCCCCGGAGCAAAGGCTCAGGGGTGACCTGAAAGGAGGTGTATAAAATCATGAGGGGCATGAATAAGGTGAATAGCCAAGGTCTTTTTCCAAGTGTAGGGAAGTCCAAAACTAAAGGGCATAGATTTAAGGTGAGCGAAGATTTAAAATGGGACTGAAGGGCAATTTTCTTCCCCCCACATAGAGGGCAGTGCTTATATGCAATGAGCTGCCAGAGGAAGGGGTAGAGGCGGATATAATTACAACATCTAAAAAGGATATTTGGACAGGTATGTGAAGAGGAAAGGTTTAGAGGGACATGGACCCTATACAGACAAATGGGACTAGTTCAGTTTGGGATACCTGGTCAGCATGGACAAGTTGGACCGAAGGGTCTGTTTCTGTGCTGTATGACTCTGACTCTATAAAAGATCAACAGTGACTACTTGGTCGCCATTAAGGCACATTTTTATTCCAGATTTTATTAATTCAAACTTCTCCATCTGCCATGGTGGGATTCAAACCCAAAACAAAAGAATTGGAAATCCGAAACAGAAACAGAAATTGCTGGAAAATCTCAGCAAGTCAGCAGCATCTGTGGAGAGAAATCAGAGTTAATGTTTCGGGTCTGCAATTCTGAAGAAGGGTCACTGGACCCGAAACGTTAACTGATTTCTTTCCACAGATGCTGCCAGACCTGATGAGATTTTCCAGCAATTTCTGTTTTTGTTTCAAACTTACGTCCCCAGTCGTTAGCCTGAGGTTCTGGCTTACCCATCCAGTGACATTACCACTAAATCACTGCCTCTATAAAGGCACCTTAACCATAGAGGCAGCCTTCGATCACAGATGCATCATTCTCTTCTTGTCAGCAGCAGCCACCAAGTATAAATAATCCCAGACTAATAGCAGCATCAATCCATTTCTGGGGCAGCTCTGTTAAGATCAAAAGTGATGAACAGCACAGGTCTTCGGAAGGTACAATATTAATTCTGTGGTGTGAAAACTTTGGAAAGTTTACCACATAATGAACTTAGTTTCAACAATTTAAAAAATGTCCGTTTACTCCATTTGCATTCGGAAGCACAACAGGTAAACAGACAGGAGAACTGCAAAGCACAAAATGTCATTACAAAGAAATCAGCAAACCAGACAAGTTCTGGCAGATGTGAACCAGGCCTTTGGTGATGCCCATTATCAAAATACAGGGCATAAGTATACAAAATAATGGAACCAATTACATAGAATAAACTGTTGAACTACGTGCATCATACTGGACCAGAGTGATGAAGAAACGGCATTCAGTTTACTGACAGATACTCAGACTTTTCAGATAGTTGTCACTTAAGAGTGCCACAAATCTGGCATCTATCTCAGGTCTTTACAGAAGATCTGAGTGTTTGGCAAAACAAATGAGGCTCTTCAACCAGACTTGGGAATTGTGGATCTTTTACTGGAACATGCATTGTTCAAACCAGAATAGTACCAGATACTCATTATAAACCGACAGGACAGGACTGTACAATCTTCAGGTCTTTAAGTACTGCAGTCCTAGGACACCACCTTATAGCCATATTCTGAGCAGCCCCCTTGGAAACTGTTGAGTACTTATTAAAGCACAACATAGCTGCACAACTCTGACATAGCCACAGCACCCAATTCAACAGTTCAAAGTTTCACCCTTCGATCAACTGTGGTTCCTCATTCTTGAGCCAGAAGGTTATGGTTCCAGTTCCACACTAGACAAGGACATAAAATCTAGCCCAAGAGATAGATGCACTGTTAAAAGGTAAAGAATTAAACCAATGCCCTGGCTGCTTTCTCAAGTTGGTGCAAAAGACTCCCTGGTACTATTTCAATTAGTGGAGTTCTCCTGGTCAATATTCATGCTTCAAACACTATCACTAAAAACAGATTAACTCTTCAACATCACATTGCACATACTAAGGTCAAAAGAGGAGTAAGTCTGGTGTTTCATACATTACAACACTTTTTACATTTCAGAAGTACTTCTTCAGCAGTAATAAGCTTGGATATCCAGAGGTCAAGGTAGACACAATGGAGTGCAAGTTTTTCTTTCAAATATTAAAAAAAAACTGGTCATGTAAAACACCACATGAATATAAGTAGATAGCAGATTAGTGCTAGCCCAACCTAAGGCATGTCACTTTGATTTTGTACCCTCATTCATATGCAGTTGCAACTAAAACACAAACAGGACATTCAGTCCAAATCTGCACCTGAGATTTCTGGAACAAGCAATCTAAACTATTGACTCCTTGTAGTTATTACTGCTATCTTATCTACATTTAACTTCTTCAGAAGACATTAGAAATCCTGTTCCAAACTTTGATGGTAGAAAATTACACACTCTAACCAAGCTCTGCATAAAAAGGTAGATCTTCCGATGGCCCCCTTCAATTCTTTTTGTAATCACCTCAAATGTGTTACTGAATACCGAGTGTCAGTGAAAACAATAACTATTGAACTTAATAACAAACATATCATCTTCATAAAGACTTTCATCCTTCACCTTATTAAATCCAATTAAAAAGAATAAACTTCTCAAGACGCGGCATAAAAAGTACAAGGTGATTGTATGAAGACGTATGCAGATGAGGATTGTATGAAATGTATGAGGAAAAAGTATGGGATGGAGATTTTGTTTAAACAATAAAAACAACCTGTCCAGATGTATTGTGACACACTTCCTGAGCAGATGGGATTGAACACAGGACTTCTGATCTCCCTACATAGAGCCATTGAGCTGTAAAGCAGAGAAACAGACCCTTTAGTCCAAATTATTTATGCCAACCAGATATCCGAAATAATGCTAGTCCCATTTGCCAGCATTTGGCCTATATCCGTCTAAACCCTTCTTATTCATATACACATCCAGATGCCTTTTCAGTGCTATAATTGTATCAGCCTTCACCACTTCCTTTGGCAGCTCATTCCGTACATGTACCACCTCTGCATGAAAAAGTTGCCCCTTAGGTTCTTTTTAAATCTTTCCCCTCTCACCTTAAACCTATGCCTCTGGTTTCGGACTCCCCCACCCCAGGGAAAAGATCTTGCCTATTTACCCTAGCCATGCCCCTCATGATTTTATAAACCCCTGCAAGGTCACATCTTGGCCTTCGATGCTCCAGGGAAAGTAGCCCCAGTCTATTCAGGCTCTCCCCATAGCTCAAATCCTCCAACCTTGGCAACATCCTTGTAAATCATTCCTGAACCCTTTCAAGTTTTACGACATCCTCCCTATAGGAGGGAGACCAGAACTGTGAGCAGTATTCCAACAGTGGCCTAACAAATGTCCTGTACAGCTGCAACATGACCTCCCAACGATGCACTGACCAATAAGATAAGTATATCAAACGCCTTCTTCACCATCCTACCTGCCTGCAACTCCACTTTCAAGCAACTATGAACCTGCACTCTTCGTTCAGCAACATTCCCCAAGTCCTTACCATTAAGTGTGCAAGTCCTACCCTGATTTGCCTTTCCAAAATGCAGTCTCTCATTTATCTAAATTAAACTCCATCTGCCACTCCTCAGCCCATTGGCTGATCTGATCAAGATCCCATCATACTCGGAGGTAAATCTTCTTTGCTGTCTTCTACACCTCTAATTTTGGTGTCATCTGTATACCTCCTATGTTCACATCCAAATCACTTACATGAAAGGACAAAAACAGCAGTGGACCCAGCACCAATCCTTATGGCACACCGCTTGCCACAGTCCCCCAGTCTGAAAAGCAAACCTCCACCTTCACCCTGTGTCTTCTACCTTTGAACCAGTTCTGTATCCAATGGCAAGTTCTCCCTGTATTCCATGAGATTGAACCTTGCTAACCAGTCTACCAAGATGAACCTTGTTGAATGCCTTATGGAAGTCCATGTAAATCACGTCCACCGCTCTGCCCTCATCAATCCGCTTTGTTACTTGAGTTTTATTTTGAAGTTAGTACGACATGATTTCCCAAACACAAAGCGATGTTGACTATCCCTAAATCAGTCCTACAGAGATATTTCTAATCAACCTAGTTATATGTTATGACACACATCTGAAGCAAGTTGATCTTGAACCAGGCTTCTGGCCCAGAGGTAGGGACACTACCACAGTACCACAAGAGCCCTTTGCCTTCATCTCAGGAAAAAAAACACCACAGTGAATTTGCTGAAGGCCTAACCTTCTCTATTATTCTTATTTCCTTCAATGTGTACATGTGCTGTGAAATGGAATCATAAATATTCCAAACTGCACAAAGGAGTGCCATCTGTCAAAAGTTGGCATTGAGCCACGTAAGTGAGTGATATTAGAAGATGTGAACAAAAGTTTGGTCTAAAGTCAGTTTTGAGAAGTATAGAGGAGAAAAGAGAGAAGGGCAGAGAGAGGTGTTAGATGCTGACTTCAATGTTTGAGTTCTAGGTAGTTGAAAGTCAGCAGCTGTAGAACAAAAGAAATTAGGGGCTCGCAAGAGGCCAGAATTAGGCTCTTGGAAAGTCTCGAGGAGATCGCAGAGAAACGGATGGATGAGGCTAAGGAGGAATTGGACCACAAGAATAAGATTTGTAAACTTGAAGCACGGCTGAATTGAGAGCCACCGTAGATGAACAAGCACAGTGACAAGGAGAGAGTCCAGGTTTACAAGGTTGGAAATGGGAAATCAAACAGAACACCACAGTACCCAATACTGTGTATGCCATTAGCCAAGTATGACCTTAGCCCTTGGACAGAAGCTGAAAATTACCTCTATTTTCTTGGTTTTTGAACCAAAAAAAAGTGAAAGATTTGCCTTGCTTCATCGCTTTACACAGTTGCATTTGACCTCGAAACGAAATGCGTACAGGCACGAAGAGGACCCGTAGCATCATGATTCCATTTAAGGTAGTGACAAAAGATTTTTCCTGTTTCCTTAAGAACTACACAATAAAAAAAAAACTTAACTTCAAAGCAATAGGAATGGGAATCTGAAAGTGATATCTTCCAATCGATACCAAAATAGACTATAAACTTGATTAAAGAACAACTATCCCAGTAGAAATCAGAATTTAAATTTGGGACTTTCCTGGTCTTTGATTCATCTATTCTACATTAGGCAAGCCTTTACTTATTGACTAAGTCACATCACACCACTTCTAATAGCACTATTTTGCAATGACATATTTCTAAATGTACAATCTTAATTAAAACCCAATTAAAAACAAGTGAAGATATTCTGTATCACTTATATATGGATATGTTTGCAAAGAAATAGTATTTATAACATTTATCTTAAAAAGTGCTTAACCAATTTCCTGTACTCCCAAAAATTCACTTACTTCATTTCAAGTACAGATCTGCAGGCATATCAGCCGTCTCATGAAGTCAGCAGATTCACAAAGCATGTTAGAAAGCAGTAACACCAATAGCAAGTTGTTCCTGCTGCATCTCACTCTCTCTCTCACACAGTGGTGGAGTCACATGCAAACTCAACCAGGCAAGGATGGTAGATTTCCTCCCTTTATGACAAAAAAAAACTATTTGGTTCCCCTTAGGAATGATTGATGATATTCCACAGCTACTGTGATAGAATTTTAATTCATGACCCCAGAGCATTAGATGGGCTTCTCAATTACTAGTCCTTACAATACCACTGCACCATCACAATTGGTAACCAAGCAACAGAGTTTTAAATTGATAGGCAAAAGAACCAGAGGGAACACAAGGAGTTTTTAAGGAACTGCAAGTAATGAACAGCCGGAACACACTGCCTTGAAGGATGATTGAAGCGGAGTCAAAATTAACTTTCTAATGGGAATTGTGTAAATATTTGACGGAGAAAAAAAATTAGAGAGTTAAGGGAAAGAGTAAGTGAGTGGCATCAACTGGATCGCCCTTCCAAAGAGCTGCAAAGTGCAAATGACTTCCTTGGATACTGCTGGGAAAAGTATAGGCTGACTACTTGCTTATCCAAAATTATTCAATCATTTAGCACACTCAATAATGCAGTTACTATGGATCTAGAATGAGAATGATTAACAGGTAAAATTTACACTTTAAAAGCAAGAAGTCAGCAGTTCACAGATGCTGCAAATTCTGTGGAAGCATTTAATCATAATTATCTTTAATATTCGTGTTAAAAAATTTCTATTATTTATTTACGAGATCTAAGCATGGCTGACAAGGACAACAATTAATTCCCATCTCTAGGAGTTAATTTTGAACCACCTTCTTGAAGCGCTGTAATCCAACATGTGTAGGTACACCCACAGTGCTGTCAGGAAGCACCAGCATTATAACCCAGTAAACAATAGGCAATTGCAAATGCTGTCATACAGCTAGATTTCTGAAATAGTACCCAAGCAGGTACCAGGAAATGAAGCAGCATGTCTGATTAACTCATGTAGAAAGACAAAGGCATAAGATTATTAAATCATTATGAAGTTGACAACATTTGATAAATGTAGAAAAGAGAAGCAGAAACCATAGCTCAGCAATTGAATGCTTCACTATACCAATGTGGAGAAAGTATATTGCACATCCACAGACCAAGTCCATCCCTCATCAGTTAGGTAGCGCTGAAATCCAAAGAGATCAGGCACAACATCTGTTTGTCCCAGGCATACTATTATATTGCATTAGCAAGGGGCTGACAAAAATAAGTGGAAAACTCAGAACCCTAAAAGTAGCTCAACAGTGTTACAACGAGGTTTCCAGGTTAAAGTACCAGATGGGATTTCCCAAATTTTAAACTCCTGAGAGAGGTGGGAATGAACTACCTACTCTTCTTTATTCACCCATGCTTGATTAGTCACAAGGCTAATGAAAAAGGATCCCTCCCTCTCAGATCAAAACAATTTACATTTTCATAAAGGAGCCAATTTAACTGAGGTGTTTATTAATTACTACGTGAAGAATCAACAACATGATGCATACTACTTATTCATAATCTGCGTACACTCCAAAAAGAAGGATGAAAGTTAACAGAAGATCAGTTTCTGAGTTTATGTGAAGATTAGGTAGTGGGACATGATGATTGAACAATCAATTTCAACATTCTTGGCTTTACAGTTAGTTGAAATCCCTCTACCCGGTTGCCTTTTTCATGGGTGGGTGGCTGGCTGGTAGCACTCAGTTTTATTCTGTTGTCCTATTTCCTTTTGACTGACTTCCTAGCTAGCTGGCTTAGAGTCATAGTTATAGGGCTGTACAGCACGGAAACAGACCCTTCAGTCCAACTCATCCATGCTGACCAGATATTCCAAATAAATCTAGTCCCACTTGCCAGTAATTTGGTCAATATCCGTCCAAACCCCTTCCATTCATGTACCCATCCAGAGGCCTTTTAGATGTTGTAATTGCACCAGCCTGCAGCACTTCTTCATGCAGAGGGTGGTGTTGATGGAATGAGCTGCCAGATGAAGTTGACCCTTAGGTCCCTTTTAAAGGAGAAAAAAAAAAGAATAATTTTACCTGCAGTGTTGGGGTGTCTAGTTTTGTTTGGGGGTGAAAAGAGAAAGAGTCTTCAACTGCGACCTTCACAGCACACTAACTCTTCAGCCCAGTCTCACACATGTTCATCAGTTTACCAGCACACCAGCTGTCATCAGTGCAGACAGACCAGGGTTGCAGTATTTTTTTTTGAAAGCCTTTTAGTACATACCTGGAAGGATAAAACAAAAGATGTCTACACCAGATCTAGACCCAACTGTTCAGCTCCTCACATTGGTTCCTAGAATGAATGTTCACCGTATACTTTAATGCCAGTACATTCTTTCTTAATGATGAAAACCAAAACTGTACATAATACTTCAGGCTTAGTCTCACCAAAACCCAGAACAATTACAGCAAAGTGTATTTATTCCTGCGCTCCAATCCCCTTGAAATAAAGGTCAACGTAATTGGCTTCTAAAATTGCTTGTGGTACATTCATGCTAACTTATGTTTCTTGTATTAACACATCAAAGTCTCTCTGAACGTTAATATTTAGAAGTTTCACCTTTTTCAAAAAAAAAAACATTTTCGTTTCCTTACAACCAACCTTACACACCACATTGTATTCCATTAGCGATTTTGTTTCTGACTCATTAACCAGTCTCTCACTACAGCCTGTATTCCCACCTAGCTTTGTTTCATCAGAAAACGTAGATACATTATGCTTGGTCTCTTCATCCAAGCGATTAATATAGATTATAAATCAGCACTCCACTTGTCAAGCTGGCAATTTAAAATTGCCTCATTTTTCCCTGCTGTCTGCATCCAGCACATAATCCTCTACTCATGCTAACATCACAACTCCATGAACCCTTATCTTATGTATTAGTTCTTCAGTGTTGCACCTTATTAAATGCTTATTGGAAGTGCAAGTATAGAATATCTACTGCTTTTCCTTTATTACCCTACTTACATGCTCAAGAACTTTTATAATACCATACTAACATTGCTAAACACATTAAGACTTCCTTAACAACATATTCTAGCACTTCCCTAACGACTGATGTCTAGAAAATGGCTTATTTAAATATTGGCAAAGATCTGAAGCCTGGGTTGTAGATGAGGTTGTTGACTTGCTCGCCAAGCTAGCTTGTTTTTGTTCAGATGCTTCGTCGCCAGGCTAGGTGACATCAGTGTAGCCTTCAACGAAGCAATGTTATTCTACTCCGCTTGGAATTTATACTGTCTGTTCCTTTTGGTGAGTACTGTCATTTCTGTTTTGATCTGTATGGGGTCTAATTCTAAATGTTGGCCAATTGAAGTATTGGTGGAGAACCATGCCTCTAGAAATTCCCATGCGTGTCTACATTTGGGTTGGGCTACTATGGTTACTTTGTCCCAGTTAAACTGATGGCCTTCATTGTCCGAGTGTACAGATATTAAGGAGTTCATCATGCTGTTTTGCTGCTAGCTGATGTTCATGTACTCTAATGGCTAGCTTCCTTCCTGTCTGTCTGATGTAATGTTTGTGGCAGTCATTGCATGGTATTTTGTAAACCACGTTGGTTCTGCATGTTGTGGGAATAAGGTCTTTAATCCTTGTAAGTGTTTGTCCTAGAGTGGCTATGAGCTACCATGATTCCTAATGGTCTTCGGAGTCTTGTTGTCAGTTCCAGTATGTTCTTGATGTAGGGCAGTGTGGTCAGTGTGTTAGGGCATACGGTGTCCTCCTGTTGTCGTCTGTTATGTAGGCATCTGTGGATAAAGTTGCGGGGATATCCGTTTAAGGAGAGGATCTTGTACAAGCGTTATTCTTCTTCCCGACGTAATTCTTGAGTGTTGCAGTGTGTCCTGGCCCTTTTCAATAGTGTCCTAATGCAGCCTTGTTTTTGGATATGGGGTGGTTGCTGTGGAAGTTGAAGATTTGATCAGTATGGGTTGCTTTTCTGTATACTGATGTTTGGAACTCCCCGTTTGTCAGTCGTTCTACCTTAACATCCAGAAACAGAAGTTGATTTTTGGTTGCTTCTTCCCTTGTGGATTTTAATCCCTGTGAATACGCTGTTGAGGTGGTGGTGGGTCTCTTCTAATTTGTTGCATTTAATAATGACAAACGTGTCATCTACATACCAGATCCATATTTTAATGGCTTGTAGGTACTCTTTTTTTCTGCTCCCATTTTTCTTGAAGTGTTGTTAGAGTTGTTAACATTCCACTTCTGGAAGCTGTTGCCAGTATAGAGAATTTTGGAAATTCATAAATAACACATACACTCTCTCTGCAGCTGGATATTTTCTCTCAGGTCCTGAAGATTTGACAGATTTTAGTCCCTGAAGTCCCTACAATGGCTTTTCACTGATCAAATTAATTACCGTAAATTCCTTACTCTTACCAGAAATCAGGTTGCACCCCATTTCTGATGTGCAACTTGTGTTATCTACAGTGAAGACAGACAAAATATTTGTTTGAAGACTCTGCCATTTTCCCATTCCCCATAATGACTGTTCTTGACTGACTTTAAGGGTTAATTTTACTTCCATTGCTGTCCGCATTAAATGCATGAAGAAACCCTATTTCAATTTTCTCAGTTAAGTTGCTATTTTATTCAGTTTTCCTATATCATCAACTTTTTGGTGTCCTTTGCAGGTCTCTAAAATAGTCCCAATCCTCAGGTTTATTATAATACTTTGCAACATTATAAGCCTCTTCTTTTAATCTAACGCTATCGTTTGTAAATCACATGAATCTTACTCACTGTGGTTTTTGTTCTTCAATGCAATGCAATCTTGAATATTTAAAATGATGCACAATATTTAGCATTCATTTGCCACCATGCCTTTAGTGTACTTACTCAGTCAACCTTAGCCAGTTCCGCCCTCATAACTATGTAATTGGCTTTGGTGGGGATTGGGTTAAGTGATATTGCACCTTAGATCATGGTTGATCGGCCAAACGTGGTTAAACGCGTGGCACCATACTCCTGGATCAATCATGTTTTAAGTTTAGTATTATTAACAACAACTTCCATTTATACAGCACTGTTAACATTGAAACATCACAAAATCCTTCATAGGAACATAAATTAAGGTAGGCAACAAGCCACACGAAGATGCAGACATTCAGATGACAAAAAATGTTCCTCTTGGTCAGAGGAACACTTTAAGGGACTTTAAAGAAAGAGGGGCAAAGAGATATAGGAAGGGGCCTAGTCAGCCTGAAGAGACTGTTACCGAAGTGGAGCAATTATATTTGGGGATACACAAGAGGATAGCATTACAGCCACACAGATATCCAAGGGCTGTAGGGATCAAGGAGAAAGGTTAGGAAGAGCAAGACCATCAAGGTTCTGGAAGCAAAGATGAGCATTTTAAAGTCAAGAACGTTATTTGACTAGGAGCTAATGTGAAATAATGAGCACATGGGTGCTACAGGAATAAGGTTTGTTGTAATGCTTCAGAGCTTTGATGGCCTTAAGTTTGTTGAGGGTAGAATGCGAGGCGACAAAGACCTGGGTGAGGGTTTTAATAGCAGATAACCTGACATGGGTGAAAAAGGTGTGACGTTATGGGAGTGGAAATAAAGAAGGAAACATTGAGATAGGAAGCTCATCTCAATCAAATACATCAAGTTTTGAACAAACTGGCTTAACTCGCAAACTGTTTCCAGGGAGAGGCAGAGTCGATAACTGGGGACTGAAGTTTAAAGTGGGGACAGAAAACAATAGTTTCAGTCTTTACAGCAGTTAAATTGGAGAAAATTTCAGGTCATCCACTCCTGGCTGTTGGAGGAGTTGGGAGAGGTGATGGTGAGGTAGAAGAGGGAATCAGCAATGTACATGACAAAACTAACACTGCTTTTGGATGAAGTTTTCAAGTAGTTCAATGTAATTCTTGGGGCTACAGGGTTCAAAGCAGGAACAGAGTACGGATTTGGATTTGCAACAATGACCATATTGAATGGCAGAGCAGGATTGACGCACCAAATTGCCTATTCCTATTTTCTAGGTTTTCATCATAGAATCCCTACAGTGTGGAAACAAGCCCTTTGGCCCAACAAATCCACACCGACCCTCAGAGTATCTCATCCAGACCCATCCCCCTTTAATCCACCTGATCTATACGTCCCTGAACACTATGGGCAATTTAGCATGGCCAATCTACCTTGGAGACATTTTTCTGTATTTCCAAGAAGCAGCGCATAGATGAGAAATAGGAGGAAATAAACTTCAATCCATTTTAGAGAGAGTGTTACATTGTTTGAGTTCCCCAAAGATCCTTACAGACAGCAATCTTAGTATATTCTAGTGATTTTAGTACAGCACAGTACAGGCCCTTTGGCCCACGATGTTGTGCTGACCTATTATCCCATTCTAAGATCAAACTAACATGTATACCTTACATTTTACTATCATCCATGTAACTATCCAAAAGTTGCCTGAATGTCCCTAATGTATCTGACTCTACCACCACTGCCGGCAGTGCATTCTGTGCACCCACCACTCTATGTAAAGAACCTACCTCTGACATCTCCCCTATACCTTCATCCAATTGCCCTAACATTATGCCTCCTCATAATAGTCATTGCCGCCCGGGGAAGTCGTCTCTGGCTATCCACTCTATCTATGCCTCCCATCATCTTACAGATTTAGAACTGGCTGTAAAAGATCCATGCAGGAGGTACTGACACTGACACAGACACAGACACAGATCTTATGCAATACAAAACTAGAAGGGCCTTAGAAAGCAGAAGATCTCTGTAGCCACATTCACACCAACATTTGAAGGCTGTTCATGGATCCTTTGCAATTCGCCTACCAGCACAACGTGGACAGAGCAAACACCACTTCCCTAGCCCTACACTCATCTCTGGAACATCTGGATAACAAGCATACCTACGTCAAGCCATAACTCTGTCTTCAACATCACAATTCCAAACAAATTCATCTCCAAATTCAGATCTCAACTTCTCTCCTTTGTAAATGGATCCTCAACTTCCTGAACCATAGGCCACAAATCAGTAAGAATAGGTGACAACACCTCCTCCACAATAATTCTCAGCACTAGGTGTCCTGCAAGGCTGCACACTCAGCCCCCTACTGTACTGTTTATACTCTCATGGCTGTATGGTCAAATTCAGCTCTAACTCCATTTACAAAATTTGCTGATGACATCACCATTGTAGATCAGATCTCAAACAATGTGACAAGAGTACAACAAAGAGATTGAGTGCTTATCAGCATGGTGCGAAGGCAACAATCTTTCCATTTACATCAGCTTGGACATCAACATCAGAAAACAGATCGGAGGACACGCCTTTGTCTGCATCAATGGTGCTAAGTTAGAGATGTTTGAGAGTGTCAAGTTGCTAGGAGTGATGATCACCAACAAGCTGTCCTGGTTCATCCACATTGAAGCGACAGTCAAGAAAATACAACAATGCCTCTACATCCTCAGAAGGCTAAAGAAATTCAGCACGTCCATAAAGATTCTTAACAATTTTCATGGATGCACCATAGAAAGCATCCTATCTGGATGCAGTGTGATATAGCAACAGCCCTGCCCAGGACTGCAACAAACTAGAGAGACTTGGGGTGGCACAGTAGTTAGCATTGCTGCCTCACAGCACCAGGGACCCAGGTTCGATTCCACCCTCAGGCCACTGTTTGCAGTTTGCACATTTTCCCTGTGTCTGTGTGGGTTTCCTCCCACAGTCCAAAGTTACACAGGTTAGATGGATTGGCAATGCTAAATTGGCCATCACATCCAGGGATTTGCTGGGTAGGTGGATTAGCCATGGAAAATGCAGAGTTACAGGAATAGAGTGGGGGTGAGTTGGGTCTGGGTAGGACACTCTGAGGGTCAGTGTGGACTCCCTGAACTGAATGGCCTGTTTCCACATTGTATGGATTCTATTCTGACTAATGAACACAGCCCAGTACGTTACACAAATCAGCTTCCCATCCATTGATTCCGTCTATACTTCCCACGGCCGAAGGAAAGCGACCAACATAAAAGACCCCTCCCACCCCAGTTATACTCTCTTCCACCTTCGTTTGTCAGGCAGAAGATATAAACGTTTGAATACACGTACAAATAGATTCAAGAACAGCTTCTTCCTTGCTGTTATCAGACTTTTGAATGGGCCTCTCAAATGTTAGCGCTGATTTTTCTCCCTGTACCTTCTTTTGGCTGTAAAACTATAGTCGAAACCTCAGTTCTGCTACCCTGATGCACTTTGTACATACAACCTGCTTGCATAGCACACACAACAACACCATTTTTCACTGGATCTCAGTGCATGTGACAATAATAAATCAAAAAGTAAAGCCATCTCTGCAAACCTCACTTTGAGCATGATTCAAATCTTTTTCCATTTGCAAGGAAAAAATGTAAGTCAGGTGTGTCTGCAGCTACTCCACCTTCACCACACAAATTGCAAAACAGGCCAACCAGGACCAAGCACCAGAAATTAACACACAAATTTACACATCTCACTGACATTTTCTTCAATAATATTTGTACCAGAATAATTAAAATTCCATTCATTCCTCTTCAAGATTCTGCCTGAAGCTCACACTTGACAAATACAGCAGTTAGTCATTAGTCACGATCACATGAAATTATTGAAGCTGATCACCCATAACCAAAGTCCACTGCTCAACCTCAAAGATAACTGTCTATTAGCATGACAGACAAAATGCCTGTTAATTGGATGTCAGTAAACTTAGCCTAAAACAAGCTATTAAAAAAAAACTTAAGCCATTAATGCTTTAACTCTTGGAAACAGCCCATTGCCTCTGCAATTCTTTCAAATTAGTATGTAAGAAAAGTGCATGTGCCTGTTGAGCCATAGAGCATAGGAGACCATTTACCACTTTCTGACAATCTCAGTCTTAAGAACAGGACTATTCAATTATTTCAACTCTTCAATTAATTTTATGCAGTCCTTAAAATCTTCGTTTTTCAAGTTCCTATGCTTTCAAAACTTACTACTGAATCTACTTCTACCATTCTTTCAGGTTACGTATTTCAGATCATATCAAACTGCCAAAGAACGTTTTTCATCATCTTCCCTTCTGATCTTTCCCAGTTAAAAATATTTTTCAAATTGTTTAACCATTTAGAACATATATAATTCAGTGTCACATGGCTGGCTCAGAGGTTTACAGGAAAAAAAACCAGCTAATCACTGACTGGCTTAGTAATTCGTGATGTGAGTGGCTGAGTCACATACCCAGGATGATGGCAGCTCAAAGCTCAGTTTGCCCAATTAGTTCTACTGGCACATGGGTCCCAAGGAGCTGAAACAACATCATTCAGGATTACTACATCACAAAACCACTAAAATGTCCTCTTGGAGACTCCTTGCCACAGACTGCTGTGAGGGCAGAGTTCTTGTGTATATTCAAAACCGAAATAGATTCTTGATCAGTAGGAGAATCAAAGATTACAGGAAAAGGGCAGGAAAATGGATGTGAGGAATGTTGGATCAGACATCATACTATTGAATGGCAGGGCAGGCTTAGAAGGGCCAAATGGCCTATTCCTAATGGCTTTATGTATGGACACATCCTACAGGTAAAGGTTAGATAAGATAGTCGCGCCACTGTCCATTGTTTCCTAGCTCAAAAATGTTCAAGTTTATATACAGCTAACAATCAGGTGAGGTACCAGAAGAAGCCTAGCACCCATGGAACAATAACTCAAAAAGGAGAGCTAGCTGCATAAGATTTGAGGAAAGATAAATCAAAAGCTTACCACACTAAAGCAGGGGTACACATGGCCATTCACAGCTCATAGCCCCATCAGGTCACAGCTACTGTCCAGCATTTCCCTATAGTAATCCAACGTTTGCTTTTCACCACTGAAGTAAGTTAACAAAAATAACAACTGAAGACTAGAAAAACGCACATGCTGGTCTAATAAAGAATCCTAGCGCACTACAGCATTCAGCTGCCTGTTTGAATGGATTGCAGAATGATGCAATGTCAGAAGCATGGCTGGATATCAGACCTGGCCTTGATATTCTTTACACAATCGCTATGGATGCTAAAAAGAATGCAATACTACTTTTCAACAGTGTACCTAGTCACTACCTATCCCACACAGTTGTTACTTTCTAGGGTTAAACTTCTCTAGGTAAATAGAGGCAATGAAGTAGCGATAGGTACAAAACTGTCTAACAAATTATCCAATTGAAGTTGCAAATTTTTAAAAGCTTGAGATATCAGGACACATTGGGTAACATGACAGAATTATAATTTCCTGTCTATATTCATGAGCCACAATGGCCAAGCTCAAATGAATCAGCCTTAAAAAGCCTATGTTCAGTTAGCTAATCTTGGCAAGAGTGGCAATGAAATCAGCACGAATTCTCATTCCTTTTTCAAAATGGAATGCTCCCCCTAAAAATGGCTAATTTGGCTGAGAATTGGGTCAGACTTAACTGCTGCCACCCGACCCAACTTTCCAAACCTTCCAAAATCTCAAACGCAGGACAAAATAGCCAACAGGCATAAAACCAGAGTCGCTTGTCTCAGCTTCAGGGTAACACTAACAACCTGTGGCTGGACATATTCCTGGATGCCATAACATCAGCTCCTGCCTGCAGTCAGAGGGTGTACACATACACATGGAAGACTACCTTCCGAGCAAATTGGAAACTGAACCAGGGTTTTCATTGTCCAATTGGATTGTCAACCATTTCCATTGCTTGTCTGGAACTTCCTACATGTCCAATTATTTGAATAACTAATAAATACAAATGTTAAAATATCTTGTTTTCAGTTTTACCTATTTGATTTTTCAGTGTCATGCTGTACTGGAAATTTGTCTTTAACTCCTAAAAACTGAAGAATAGTCCAAGACCCGAGTCATTACTTTAATGCCCAGATACAGATGGAATAAAACCTAGAAAACAAAAACCTTGCACAAGATAACTCACCAGGCAAAGTCCTAAATAATTTGTATGAAGTGGTGTATTGCAGATCCTTCTAGAGCAAGGCAGTACACACAAAAAATGTAGATTTAAAACTCTGACAATAAAGCACTTCCTCAAACAAAGGTTAACATGGTTTAAGACCAAGATGAGTTTTACGATAACATTCTTTTATCCATATTTGGTGTATATAAAAAGATCTGACACGTGTTCACACAAACCACAGGATGCCTTTGCAGCAGTAAGGATTTTAGAGAATTCTGTATACTCAGTACAAGTAATGCCCAGCCTGATTCAAGAGTGAATGAATTTTCCTGAAACACAATCACTGACTGGTCTTTGAAACATTTACAGAGCAGCTTTTAAAACATCCCAAAGAGGTTCAAGAGCATTATCAGACAACATTTAAGACTGTAACATAAAAAAAGTGGTATATGGGTTTGATCAAGAGGAGGAGCGTGGAATTTAGGGCCTATGTAGCTGGAAATAATTCATGTTCGCAGACAATCCACATTTATATTATGCAACTTTAAAACAAATCTTGCCTGTCATTGAACATTTATTAATCTTTTGTACACACTCCATTAAAGTCTTAAGAGATTTAAATCCTGCTGTAGAAAGCAAATTTTTATGTGCACAGTACCATTTCATTAAATTCAAAACAAATGATTCTCTACTCAAAGTGCGCAAAACTAAATCCTGAGATTAGAGATTCACGAATTGATACTTGTGAAAGAGTTTATATAATCTGCTCCAGGGAAATTAGGGACGGGTAATATATACCAGTGACACTCATATTTCAAGGACAAGAGCAGAAGTTACTGAGCCCATGACAAATCAAATATTCTAAAGATAATTACAGGTTTTAATGTTCAGTTGCAAGCTAACATACAAGTTTAAAAGGTTAGTGGCAGACTAAATAGTACCAAGATCATTTACATGCTAATGGATTGTGCTGGATTGATCCAAAATACTTCCTGCTTCACACTGTTTTGTGCTACAGTGGTCAATGAGTACAGGTTTTACAAATTACTCTTTTACTGTCTTCAAAAAGAAGCCAGGAAGCCAAAAGAAGCAGCAATCCTCTGAACAATTATCAAAACATTTCATCAAATCTATAAAAAGATACTGATTCTCTGGTTTACTATTGGTTTCTGTTAATCAGCATCCCGATTTAAAGCATAGGGAATGGTCCAAAATCCAGAGCCTTTCACTCCAGAAGTGACTCTGCCAGCTGGATTATACACAAAGGCAGGCTCCCCACAGCTTAGCATAAATAGAAAACGAACCCATTTCCAATTGGCTGTCTCACCCCAGTTTAATTTTTTTTTTGGCTTGTGGCCCTTTAATTAGTCCATCCAACAGGAGATCGCTACTCATTGAACAGCCAGCAAAACAGAAATTAGCAGTTCTCCACCACACCAGGATCAATGGTCAATCCAGCAATTTTAGGGGGTTTGGGAAAAAAAGAGGAAAATGGATACACCCAAACCCGGGTAAATCTGTCCAAGCGTCATGTCGGATGGAGCAAGGAAGTGGGGTAGAAGAGCCAAAGGAAGAAGTACGGAATGGGAGGCCATTGTTTTGTGTTGCTATCAAGAAGGAAACACCAACATACCACCTTCCTTCACAAACCAGCTGCCTACTGGGTTAACCCGAGCATAGGCCTCTCCTGCCAAACATTAATTCACGGTGGCCGTGGGATGAGGCCCATAAGCAGGTAACAGTTGCCAATGTAAGGGCCTCTACTGGATGACGGGCAGGCAGCTCACAAGACACCTCCCCTTCTCCCCCTGTACTAACTATAAATTCATGGCAGAGGTGGACAGGCTAGCTATGGATAACACCTACGGCACTATTTAATTTACAAGTTCATCTTCCCTGCACACGGATGTTCTGTTAAATTCAGCTTCATTATATTCATTATTTCAAAAGTGTTAATGTATGTTAAACAGAGGCTTCTGATGTTTTGGGTGATTTTGCTAGTAGTTTTTTTTTAAGAAACTTTTTTTAAAGTGTATTTCACTTCTTATGTAAGGGGTTTACCAATGAATGATGTCATAGGAACTACGATGATTTCCAATTTAATTTTCAATTACAAATTATAACAAACAGAGCAGCTTTTAAAACATCCCAAGGGCCTTCGAGTGTTATCACACAACAGTTAAGACTGTATCATAGGAAGTGCTATTAGGTCGTGGGGCTAATAGCTTGATCAAAGAGATAGACGTTCTTTAAAACCTCAAAAGCAGAAGCGTGGAATTTAGGGCCCATCTAGCTGGAGAGACAATTCATTTGGCAGAGGAAATAAAGAATCCACATTCCAATTTTACAACTTCAAAACAAAAAACCTAGCTGGTCAACAATGGCAACGAGAACACCACCTGAACTGGTTTCAATTCCCTGCGCTAAAGTATCAAACCACTCTTAATCAGGGATCAATGTCACTGTTACAAGTGGGACTAGTCTTGCTGTTGATTCACTCTCTAGCCCTCTCCCAGCCCTAGCCCCGCTTGACCAAAGACTTGACCAACTTATCAATACTCCCTATTAAGGTTCACACATACACCCAATGGGGTATGGCTCCAGGAAAATGTCGACTCTCCATGAACACTGCCCCAGTAAAACTCAAACCTCAAAGATTGGTGGTGGTGTTGGGGATTAAGGAAAAGGAGGAAAAAAATGATACGGGATGATGCCAAGATCAAAAATGATCCAACTGGAAAGGCTGAGGTTACAGGAGAAAATAAAAGTTACATCTTATTAGACAAAAATCAGGAAATTCAAGAAATGCAAGCGGTGTAACACTTTTCTTCTGAACAGACACTTCCAAATCAGTTTGCAACAAAAAGGAACACCCTTCTTAAACACACAAAAGTTTCTATCCATTTCAGTTAGGTCACAAGGTAAAGGACTTTGGTGTTTCATCATATATTGGATGAATCTCCATTTCTCAATTTAGGATGAAGATTGAGGGGTGATCTTTGATACACTCAACTTCAAGGTATAAACAATGATGGCCAAGTCCTTTGAAAAATAACTGCCTCAATTTACAGAATTAACTTCAACTGATCTTTGTTTAAAAAAACACCTTTTTTCCCTGCTGTCAGTTTAAGATATTGAGAAGTTAGCTCAATAGTAATATAGTAATAGTTAATACTAAAAAAAACATGATTTTAACAGAAGATATTTAAAATCTAAAAAGTGATTACTGAATACTTGAATCCCCATTTTCTACAGCAACAACACATGCAAAGTTAATTGTATCACACACCAATTCTCTAATCGATGTAATACTCCTGTCTCAAAGCCCGTGTCTTTGTTTAGATCACACACTGGTTTTGCAAGCTGCTTAAGTAGCATGGCAGAAACAAGCAAGCCACTTAACTCAAGTTCACTCAATTTAGTCTGTTACACAGGGAGCCTGAACTATATAGACACTATGCAAAGCAACCATTCATTTCATGTTCAAGAAAGAGGAAGCCCACATATTGAGAAGATACATGAATAGAATATTTGGCTGAGGAAAAACAAACTCCTTGCATGAAGGCCTCCTGCAGAGAGAAGCAAAGGCGGACAGGGAAGACAGTGGAGACTTCTGACCATAAAGCATGACATAACTGTTTCAATGAACATGCTTTGAAATGAATTTTCCTTCACTAAACAATTAACTGATTGAAAATAGTATCATATCAATTGTTAGACCAGAAAGCTCTGCATTCACATTCTAAATAAATTTGTCATTATTACCTTCTCTCTCTAAAGAAAGTAGATTCCCATCTGAAGTAAGGAATAAATTAAACAGCACTATTTCTTTAATAATTTACAAGGAAGCAGTCACTTACATCCTAACAGCCTGGCTTCTGGAGCTGGTTTCATTGGAGTTAGTACAACAACAAGAGGTGACATAAATCCGGAATAGATACTGTCATCAGAACCAACATAGACAACTGATATCTAGCACTCAAAATGCGATATATCCCACATTAATGGTTCCTTTCAGGAATATCTTCTCAAGCAACATTCACTGCAGAGTTTACATTGTTCAGCGCTGCTTTGACGAAAACAAACCGAATACTTCAGATACTGCAGCTGTCCCAATGAGTACAGTTTCTGTTAGGTCTCCTTAATACTCTGATCTGTAAATGAATCTCATAGAAAAGCCAGTCATACCACTTAAGGGTTATGCATCGATCCCTATGACCAATGCAGCATGATTCATGCATAATGCTTCTGTTCATCCCTTCTTGGCTTATATTTGTTTTTAATGGTGGCTAAAGCTTTGCACACCAATAGGAGGTCAACATGAGGAAGCGAACCTTCATTTTTATCTGCATTCCTAGCCTTAGGATCCCCCAAAGTACTTTTAAAATGTAATTATTCATACATTATATGAAATGCAGGAGACAATTTGCAGACAGCAATGTCACACAAACAGCAATCTACTTTAGTGAAAGCAGCTGAGAGATAAATGTTGTTCAGACCGCTGGGGATGTCTTCACGAAAACTGTGACCACTCCTCTTTTACGTCCACCTGAGAAACCAGATAAAATTTTAAACCAATCCAATCTCAAAGGCTGTACTAGGGTTTCAGCTTAAAGTAGATGTGTCAGAATTTGGATTCAAATCCACAACTCAATAAAAAAATGAAATTACCCACTGCACTAATGCTGACAGCATTAGCAAAAGCAAAACACTACAGGTGCTTGAAATCTGAAACAAATGCAGAAAATGCTAGAAAAATTGAGCAGATCTGGCAGCACCTGTGGAGAAAAAAAGTCAACTGATTTTCAGATAACAAGGTGTAGAGCAGGATGAACATAGCAGGACAAGCAGCATCAGAGGAGCAGGAGAGCTGACGTTTCGGGTCTAGACCCTTCTTCAGAAATGGGGGAGGGGAAGGGGATTATGAAATAAATAGGGAGAAAGGGGGAGGCGGATAGAAGATGGATTAAGGAGGAGAAGATAGGTGGAGAGGAGACAGACAGGTCAAAGAGGTGGGGATGGAGCCAGTAAAGGTGAGTGTAGGTTGGGAGTTAGAGGGGGGGATAGGTCAGTCCAGGGAGGACGGACAGGTCAAGGGGGCAGGATGAGGCTAGTAGGTAGGAGGTGGAGGTGGGAGGAGCGGTTAGGGAGGCGGGTACGAACTGGGCTGGTTTTGAAGCTTGTGAAGTCCACATTGATACCATTGGGCTGCAGTGTTCCCAAGCAAAATGAGACGCTGTTCCTGCAGCCTTCGGGTGGCATCGTTGTGGCAATGCAGGAGGCCCAGGATGGACATGTCGTCCATGGAGTGGGAGGGGGAGTTGAAATGGTTCACGACTGGGAGTTGCAGTTGTTTGTTGCGAACCGAGCATAGGTGTTCCACAAAGCGGTCCCCAAGCCGCCGCTTTGTTTCCCCGATGTAGAGGCGGCCACAACAGGAACAGTGGATACAGTATACCACATTAGCAGATGTGCAGGTGAACATCTGCTTGATGTGGAAGGTCTTCTTCAGGCTTGGGATGGGGGTTGAGGGGGGAGAGGTGTAGGGGCAGGTGTAGCACTTCCTGCGGTTGCAGGGAAAAGTGCCGGGTGGTGTGTTGGGGAGTGTGGAGCGGACAAGGGAGTCACAGAGAGTGAGTGGTCCCTCTGGAAAGCAGATAAGGGTGGGGAGGGAAAAAATGTCTTTGCTAGTGGGGTTGGATTGCAGATGGTGGAAGTGTCAGAGGATGATGCGTTGGATCCGGAGTGGGGTGGCACGTGAGGACGAGGGGGATTCTGTTTTGGTTGTTATTGCGGGGAGGGGGTGTGAAGGATGAGTTGTGGGAAACGTGGGAGACACGGTCGAGGGCGTTTTCGACCACTGTGGAGGGGAAGTTGCGGTCGTTGAAAAGAAACGAGGACATCTGGGATGTCTGGGAGTGGAATGCCTCATCTCAGGAGCAGATGCGGCAGAGGCGAAGGAATTGGGAATAGGGGTTGGCCTTTTGGCAGGAAGGTGAGTGAGCGAGAGGAGGTGTACTCTAGGTAGCAGTGGAAGTTGGTAGGCTTGAAATGGATATCGGTTTCCAGGTGGTTGCCAGAGACAGAAATAGAGAGATCCAGGAAGGAAAGGGAGGCATCGGAGATGGTCCAGGAGAACTGAAGGTTGGGGTGGAAGGTGTTAGTGAAGTGGATGAACTGTTCGAGGTCCTTGTGGGAGCACAAGGCGGCGCCGATACAGTCATCAATGTAACGGAGGAAGAGGTGGGGGATAGGGCCAGCGTAGCTTCAGAACAGGGATGGTTCCACGTATCCTACAAAGAGACAGGCATAGCTTGGGCCCAGGCAGGTACCCATGGTCAACCCCTTTGTCTGTACGAAGTGGGAGGAATTCCGGGAGAATTTGCCTACCTCAGCTGATTTTCATCCCCTTTCAATGTTGTCAGGATTCCCTGCTAAATTAACGCTACAGTAGTAGATACCGAGAATCTCAAAACATCATGTGTGTCTAGCACACAGTGGTTTTAAGAACAGTTGATCAGTTCATTGAAGATCAACTAGGGAGCAGCATTCACAGTACAGAAGAGGCCCTTCAGCCCAAATGTCTGTACCTACACTAGTTCTACTTTCCTGCACTAGGCCTACAGACTAGAATGCTATGACAATTTAAAAATTAAATTTGATGAGCATTTGAAGGGTTGCGGTTTCTCAACTACCCTTCAACTGGGGTGGCACGGTGGTTAGCGCTGCTGCCTCACAGAACCAGGGACCCAGGTTTGCATACATGGGTTTCCTCCAGGTGCTCCAGTTTCCTCCCCCGTCCAAAGATGTGCAGTTTAGGTGGATTGGCCATGCTAAATTGCCCATAGTGCTCAGGGATATGCAGATTAGGTGAGTTATAGGGGAATGGGTTTGGGTGGGTGCTCCAAGGGTCGGTGTGGACTGTTGGGTCGAAGGGCCTGTTTCCGCACTATAAGGATTCTATGATTTGTGAACGACCTTCCCAGGCAGTACATTCCAGATCCACACCCCCATCTCTCGTGTAAAGATTCTCCTGAAATCACTTCTAAACCCCTTGCCTTTCACTTAAAAATTATGCCTGGTTACATTTTTAGATAGCAGAACTGACTAAGTCAGTAGCAATCCTTTCCCTGATGGCTGAACAAGTTTATTCCCCAGCTTTGGTCTTCATTCTGAAGTCCATATTCTTGACCTCTTTTGTCAAAGTCTGAGCATAGCCAACTCAAAAGTCAACTAGGATAGACCAGATGGGATATAATGTTGCTCCATGGTTTGCAAAGTAATATTCACAAATCAAGCCCCCCTTGAAAATGTAAAACAGTAGTTATTCAATCAGAAAAAGGTATAAAGAGAAATTTCCTAGATACCCTGAGGAACTCCTGCAGTGATGTCCTGGAGTTGAAATGCTGAGCTTCAATAACCACAACCATTTTTTTAATGTTAGTTAAGACTCCAAAAATCAGTGGACACCCTTACCTCGTGTCAATTACATTTTTTCTAGGGCTCCTTGATAACAATCTCGGTTAACTGTGACTCTAATGTCAAGCACAGTCACTCTTGCCTCACCTACAAAATTCAGCTTTTGTGCATGTTTGGACCAAGGTTGTGATAAGGTCAGGAGCTGAATGGCCCTGATGGAACCCAAACTGAGCATCAAACTGCAGGTTATCTTTTGCGAGTGCCACTTGACAACAATTTTCAATATTTTGCTGAAGATCGAGTTTAGACTGATAAGGTGGTATTTGGCCAGGTTGGATTTGTCCTACTCTTTATGCAAGGGTATGCTTTCATAATTTCCAAGTTGTCAGGTAGATGCCAGTATTGTTGTTGTACTTGAACAGCTTGACTAGAGACCCAGTAATTTCTGGAGCACAAGTCTTCAATCTCCAGTTGAAGACCGCCATCTGTGATAGTGGGTCATCAGGACTCCTCCCCGACAACTTCAGGGAAAACTACTTTCAATGCAATACATCAAACTGAAGTCAAAATGCCCCCATAAAACATTCCACAGCAGAAAGTGGCAATTGGAACACAATTGTATCAAACATTGTCTACTCAGCTAAACAGCTTTTATAGTCACAGTTTTATCTTTTCCAAAAATATGCTCACTGTGCTCAGTTAATTCTTTTAATACTTCATCACGTTTAAAGCGTAATTTTTGAACTGAAAATCTGTTGATGCAATTAAATGTCAGTAATGCTGTGCCCTGCCTTTTAGCAAAGAAGTCCCAGTTTCATGACAAATAGTAAATATTTGAGATATCATGCCACACCCTTCTGTGTATGAATCCTCTACCATGACTTGATTCAACTGACTTATATTTGATAAAAGTTTTGGGAAGCAAAACACCACACCTTATTCATTTGCATCCTACCAATGTACAAAACTTGGTGCTTTCCCAACACTTGAAAACAAAAAATCCTGTAAAACAGCACCAACGCAGGTACTGATATCAAAGTTCACTCTCTCTCATTTACACCACAAACAATTGAAAATTAAAAGCCATGCCTTTCTGAAACAGTTTGATCAAACCAGCAAGTGTTTTCAATGCACTCTATAAAAAGAATGCACAGTTTTTTGCCTTATATTCATGGACCATTGCAACTTTTGTTTTTACAAAAGCAGATGCTTGAAAATACACCAGAGAAAAATAAACAGAACTGATAACTGTGCTATGCATAAACCAAAATTGAAGATATGGTACACTGTTTTCTTTGCTGTCAACCAATAATGCAACCAGAAAGCTAATGAAATATATCAAATATGTGGCAACCACCTACACGTGAAAGACTGACTTCATCTTCAATCCAAGACCAGAGTTTGCAATAAACTAGCTACAGGTACTACTCCCCGGTAGTTGTTGGGTTTTGTATCCAAACTCTTTCAAGGTTGACCCTAAAGTCAGACCCTCCTTATATTATCCAAAACAATTTGTCAAGGACAAATCAAGGTCAAGCAAGGACACCAATTCGGATCTTACCAAAGTGCTGAGTGAAATTTAATTCAATTGATAGAAACACATTTGTACTATGGGTTGAGTACTGGAAAGTTGAACTTTTTAGATATTAATGGGTTGCTGAGATATTTATCAAGTTATGTCATATTATAACAAAGTCCAGGAGAACGGTGGATTAAAATAATTTTGGAAGGGGAAACCACCCAAAGCTTTAAAGATGAGATTGCTTTTATGGCCTTAGTGATTTGACAAACAAACCTGAAGAGTTATCCTAGGATCTGTGCTGCCATTGCCTAGCAATAGCTTCTGGATTTCTGGTTTCCATTTTGCCACAAACTTCAGAGCTGTTAGCAGCTTGAAGAAAACATCTCCTTCTCCTTCTCCTGACAGTGAGAGTAAGAATAGCTAAAAAAAATCTTAGTGAGAGACATTTCTGGTAATCACATTTCCTGAAATCAGTATCTCCGATCTCAAGAGCTGAATTGTGAATTCAATCTAAAGACCAAAGTCCAAAGTCCAACTAATCTTCAACTTAAAGTGAAGGTCTTATACCACTCTGCAGGCCACAAACTCCCTCTCAACAAGAAGACCAAAGGAACAGAGAAGTCAACAGATTCTACCTTTTTACTTTGGGCTCTCTTGATCCACAAGTCTTTCTTTCCCCACTAAGTTTTGTTTCCAACCCATAATACCTCTGCAGAGTTGTGTTTTGTTGTGTATCGGTGTGCTTGTGTTACGATCATGAGAAATATAGTCTATGCTGAAAAGTAGCTTAGTTGATAACTAGTTTTCTACTTGTCTAAAGAATACGTTTGTTTCAAATAAGCAGTTTGTTTTTGATTTAATTGAAGAAATCTGGTGAAAGTCTCTTTTGGTCGAGGTAACAATTGTAAGGAGAAACAAACTGACTATTTTGGTGATTAAACAAAACATTTATATATTTGTTATAGCTTGTGCAGTGATGGGGCTTGATTTCCCAGTGCACACTTTCCAGCGTTGTATGTTCATAAATCTGGAATATAAAGCTAGTCTTAGAATTGGTGACCATGACTTCAAATCAGATTACCATAAATGGTACGTACAGAGATTATAGTGTACTAGTAGGCATAGCATGCTGTGCTGTCACTGCAAACAAAGCATAAAAGAATAAAAATATAAAAGAAAATTGCACAGCCAAAATGGTGCTTTCCATGGACCATCGAATAGTATATTCTATATTTTGAAATCCTCACAATTACCAAACTTGAGGGAACCACTATTCTGAGGTGTGCCTGATACAACCTCTTCAAAACAGTTACTGTTATTAAAAGGCAAGTTAAAGCCTGGAGACACCAATAGAGTCTTTAGATGGGCTGAATAGCCAAAAACTGCAAACACAATACCTAAAACAGAAAATGAAGTATGAGCTGATGGCCAAAGAAATGAACAACATAAGACTTCACCTGTGATCCTGCCTCAATGTTCACTCCTTTCTGGCAAGTCACACCAAAATAAAAAGACATGTTTTAAACAAATATATTTCCAGAACTTTATTTTTAGAAAACCTTTGACTTTGATGTACCGAAATACTCATGAAAAAGTAGAGTTTCTCAAAAACTTTTTTAAAGCAAATATAGACAATAAAAGGGGCTGAATGAGTTGACTTGCACTGAAGGAGACTGTTTTCTACGATGTGGCACTGAAGAGACACTATATGGAATTTCTGGCCAGAAGTCAGAGGCCAGCCTTTACATAATATCAACATTTACTCAAATAACTATGGGATACACCATATCTTCAATTCTTTTTATATCTTTAAACTACATCTGTGTATATGTATAGTTACAACATTATCAAATGTTGATTTTTTAAAATTATAAAACCAGTACCTTGGAGACATTTGTGTAGTCTAAATTCACATAAATGGGTTACCAATATACCACTTTCTCCCCAACTACATGGAGTTGTGAAATTGGTCCAGGATTGAATAGGATGTTGGCTACAAAGGGTATAGTTCAGGTGAGATAGTGACTAGGAAGAGGTATGAAATTGATGGCACAGCAGTACGTATGCTGAGTGTCAAAAATAATGGGAATAACTGTGCAACATTTATATGGAGAAAATTGTCATTTCCAAGCCAGAAATTCAGACAAGTTGTCTGTTGGTTTAAATGCAATGAGAGGGTTGGAGAGGTAGGCGGAACCTAGAATCAGATATGTACAAATGGAGGCTGATGAATTCCAGTGGCAGATGAACAACAAAGGAAAGGCGTGAGTAGGAAGGTTAAGGAGCACTGATGGATTAGTCCAAAGATTTAGGAGGACAACATTGCCAGGTGGGGAGAAACTTAAGGAGACAGTGACAGGAGAGGGGTCCAGGGTGGAGAAATGAAAAAGGGTTTTCAAAAAAAAATATGAAAATAGAAGTTACAGATTCCTAGCTGCCAACATTCCTCTCTGGGAGAACCAAGGCTGAGCCAAATATATGCATTTTTTGTCACATTTAAATCAACATGAACTTTGACCATATGCCTGGGACATCATGAAGAATGCTTACTTCCACCACCAGAACACTACCGCCTCAGTTTAGCTGCTGCGGAAGCTCTCATCCATGCCTTTGTTACCTCTAGACACAACCATTCTGACCCATCCCTGGCCCAACTCCCATTTTCAGCTCTCCACAGCACAGGCTCCTGATAAAACTTCACTTAGATGGCACAGTTTAAGTGTAAAATGTTAGATTTCCTTTTAAAAATCTTGAGTTTTATGTCTGCTAAGTTTATTTAGCACTTGTGGATAAAACATTGCAAGGCACCTCCTGCTGCAGCGGGAACTCTAGGACATATCTGGTGGTCTGTACAATCACTGATGTAGGACAAGTTATCAACTGGAGAAACTTGAGCCCCAGGTTTAGGAGGTGGCCATTCTGCAGCTTAAAACCGTGTAGAGAGAGGGTGACGCAAGACATTATATGGCAGGATCTCCAGTCCTGACAATATGGGTAAGAATGATACCAGTTTAAGTGCAGTCCCACCCAGTTTAACATAATGCAGGATTATCCCAAGATCTTCAAACTCTTCAATTTGTATTGAATTCCAAACACTAATGAAAATGGTGATTCTGATCAGCTGTACAGGGTCAGCTAGAACATCAGGAGGGCAACACTGACAGCAGATACTGTAGCTGAATTAACACACAAGGAATGGCCGAAATATTAAATGAGTACTTTGCATTTGTTTTTAAACTGAGAAAGATCCTGAAGCTGTAATGAAAAAGAAGACAGCTGGCTCACCAGGTGAGCTAACAATTGATAAAGAGTTGGCACTGGAAAGGCTTCGCTGCACTTAAGATGATAAGGCACCTAGACTACATGGGATGCATTCAATGATATTAAGGGAAGCTAGGTTACAAATGATGGAGGCATTCGTCATATCCTTCCCCTTCCTGACAGGGATGATCTTAAAGGCCTGAAGAACTGCAAAAGAAAGATCTTTATTCAGAAAAGGTGCAAGGATAAACCCAACAACTAGAAGCCAGTCATTTTAACTTCAGCATTGTGAAAGTTTTTAGGAATGGGAATTAATGGGGACAAATCATATATTAAAAAAAAACTATCAAGTTTATTTTTCAAAACCAAATAACAAAGTGGCCTCATTTTCACTCTGGGCAACGCACTTAAGGAAGAACGCGAAGGTCACACAGCAGGTACACAGTCAATTTTCCGAATGGTTCTCCGGACCAATGACATAACGTTCATGAATAGTTTGGAAAAAACTACGATTGCCCATTTTATGAGTTAGAGGCATTCAAAATTGAAAGTGATGTTGTCAAAGCAGACACAGGAATCATTCACATTGGTAAAAGGATCAACAGCAATTTAAAGGTGAATGGCAAAAGAACAAATGGTGGAAGAATTTATTTCTAAAAACAGCAAGTGATCAAGTTCTAGTATATGTTGCCCGATTGACTCTGCCTCCACCGCACAATCATGGCTTCTATAAAGATAATTGGATAAACACTGAAAAATATTTGCACGGCTAGGGGGAATAAAAAGGGTTGGGCATCATGATTAGCCCAGTTGCTCCTGCAAAAAGCAAGCAAAGACACAAGCCAAATGGTCATCTTTGATCCTGTGAATATTCTATGATTCTGTCTTTTAACCCCAAACCTGCGTGTCCCGACTTACATTGTTTTCTGGTTAAGTAAAGCCTGTCCAATACTGAACCCTTCAGCATTTCAATTTTAACTACTTTACCGTCAGCAAGCAAAGCCCTAAGCTCTAGAAACAAGAATAGAAAATTTTGGGAGAAACTCAACAGATCCAGTACCAAATGTGGAGACAGAAACAGAGATAATGTTTCAAGTCGAACAGGGCTCTTCAGAACAAGTGACTTCTTTCCTAAGCTCTAAAATTACCTTCTAACCAATGTCACTCTGCCTCTTTTTCCTCTAAGACTCCCTCTAAAATCTATTTTTCAGTAATCTTTTTGTCATTATGATTCTATGAAATCAGAATCCCTACAGTGTGGAAACAGGCCATTCAACCCAACAAGTCTACACCGCCCCTCCGCGCAGCATCCCACCCAGACCCATCCCCCTACCCTTTCCCAGTAACACTGCATTCTTCATGTCGAATCCACCTAATTTACAAACCCCTGGATAGTATGGGCAATTTAGCATGGCCAATCCACCTAACCTCCACATCTTTAGACCATGGGAGGGAACTGGAGCACCCGGAGGAAACCCACACAGACACAGGGAGAATGTGCAAACTCCACACAGAAGTTGTACGAAGGTAGAATCGAACCCAGGTCCCTGGCACTGTGAGGCAGCAATGCTCACTGAGCCACTGTGCCACCCCTTATGTGATACAGCTTTTTTTTTTTAAAAAAGAGAGACACTTACTTGTGTTGCTGTTGCTATTCGGTTCAGCAATAGTAGTTCTGTCTCTCAGGCGTAACGATGGTTTCAAGCACAATGTTAGAACTTCAACGCAATATATACTTTGATATTGCAGCGCAGAATTGTCAGACACATGATAAATAGCAAGCTATGCCTACCTATTCATGTGGATATAAAATGATCTCTGCATCTTTTTCCTAATGAAAAGCAGCAAGTTCTGATTTCCAGGACAACATTCATCCCTCAACTACCAAAATTGCTTAACTGGTCATCACACTTATTAGTTGAATAGCATAATATGCAAAGTGACAACACTGTGACTACAAAACTATTAAGTTTCCATCAAGAGCCGAGGTCAAGTACTTTCAAAATTTTACATTCCCTTTCTCTTCATCTCCTCACACATTAAACACAGCATATGTAGTTCCTACTGAAGAGATGATATGCGATGATTTACTACTAAGATGTTATTAACTTTAACTAAAAGCAAAACGTCCATTAGTTGGCAATACTTATGTTTTCCTGAACTAGCAAGGCAACATCCAACTTTTGCTCAGCACCTTCCCCTTCCCACCACATAGTCGAGACTAAAAAACAATGGGAGAACTGTTCAATTTGCAACCTCTGCTTTGACCCATACTTGTTCTTTAAAATCCATTTTTATAGAACTAGCTATGGAAAGTAAAATGGCATTAAAAAGTCCTTTCTTTCCCTTTAAAATTATTTTTCATGACTCAAGGATGTCCCAAAAGCATTTTACACAATTGAGGTACCTTTGAACTGTAAACACTTGTAATATAGGGAAATGTGGCAGTCAATTTCAGTGCAGCAAGATACTACAAGCAGCCATAAAGCAATGACCAAATAATCTACTTTTATGAATGTTGGTTGAGAGATAGATATGGAGTAGAACCGTCCCGCCCTTCTTCAGGATATTTTGTATTCACTTGGGGACTGACTTGGCCTTAGATTAACGTCTCATCTGAAAGATGGTACCTAGACAGTGTAGCACACCCAAGTTGCTGAACTAAAATGATAGCCTGGTTCTTGTACCCTGTACCAGAAAAAAAAAAACAAAAACAACGCCGGACTGGAACTTCTGCCTCACGTTAAAAGTATTTCCACTGTCCTACGGCGGACATTAGTACCTTTTCCAGACTTCACCAATTTTCCATTGTGCACTAACTCAGCTCATAAGCCATTCCGTATATCATGCAAACAATCCAGAAGTATTTGTAGGCTTAATTCACACATTAAGTATTTCAAATCATTCCAAGCATAGCAACACTGTTGCACACAAACCGTACACTTCATATTTTATACAATTACTAGGAAACAAAAAAATGTAATTTGTAACATCACAAGTTAAAATAAATAAAAAGCAGATACTTATAAAAACGCATTTTAAACATGAAAATGTTCCATACAGGATCTGAGGACCCGAAATGAGACGTGTACACTGGATGCATACATGTACACCACCTCCCCCCACAACAATGATGTGATGACAAGCTACAACCTTAATGGAGAATGAGAAGAAACAACACACTTGGGCAACTGTCTGTGTACAGTTTGCACATTCTCCGTGTCTGCGTTGGTTTCCAATGGGTGCTCCGGTTTCCTCCCACAGTCCAAAGATGTGCAGATTCGGTGGGTAATTTAGCATGGCTAATCCATAGTGTTCAGGGATGTGTAGGTTAGGTGGATTACCAATGGGAAGTTCAGGGTTTACAGGGATAGGGTAGGGGGAATGGGTCTGGGTGGGGTAGTTTACGGAGGGTCGATGTGGACTTATTGAGCCGAACGAAGCTTTTCCACACTGTAGGGATTCCATGAAACTACAGAAACATTTAATACTTAGTCACATAATTCATACAAATCAGGGAAACCCAAATTACACAGGAAGCAAGGATTTATTTTGGTGCTGCTTCTACAATAGGGGCTGTAAGACAAACTATTAACCAGAGTTTAAACAGAGGAAGTATTTCTCATCCAAGTCATTCGTGGAAATGATTGATGAGATTAGGACTCCTATCATATAATGTCTGAGAACAACACAACATACATTAACCCATTTCTATTGGCCACCACAGTAAAGCAGGCTAAATTGATATACATAATATGGGACCAGGGAGGAGGCTTAGCATCTTACTACAATACCACATGCAATCTTTTTTTCCCTCTAAATCTATCCCAAGGTTAAAACTACAGTACACATTAGGAATTAACTGTAAACAAACGATCGCTTGCTTTACAAAACAGAAGCACCAGCAAAGCACATTACAAAAGCAATGGGCAGGCATTTTAAGGAAAGAATTGAAAAGTTATTAGTCAGAGCGCCCATTCCATTTTAAATTCTCTCTTCTCGAGGGTGTCACCTTCAGCAAATCCTCTGAACTGACTTACAATTTTAGATCAAATACATTACTGATGCACCTGGGGTTAAAGAACAAATCTTAAATTTCTAACCCTAGTCTGTAATGGTTAAGATCTCCCAAGTGACACTGGTGGGGCATAACATAACTAAAGGTTTTGACAAATACATTTCATATTGATATCTTTACAATGTCTATTGAACAAAATGTAAATACCAAAAGGAAAAATAATAATGAAAAACGGCTACACATTTTCTCATTAGATGATGACAGTAAAAAAAATTAAAATTAATTAATTTGTTTGATCAAAAAGATCTCATCAACATATAATATCCCTCCTGCAAGTGAGTAGCATCAGAGAATCTCTAAACATTCAAATAAAATATTCTCCAAATAGTTCAGTCTAAGCATAATTATAAATTTGCCTTTACGAAAACACAAACAGATGCTTACATCCATTTCAAATCTTGGCTTTGATTATTTTAGTAAACTTACTTTAGCACCACACTCAATTTCAACGGCACAACTGTGTAAGCTCAAACATAACACAACTGTGCATTAATATTCAATCTTTCCTGCCAGATTCCAGCTTTGTACCCTGTCCCTGATATTCAAGACAAATTGCGCTTCATATTGTGGCTCCAGCTTAAACCACTGCCTCACAGAATTATTTCCATATCATTCAGGCAAACAGCCACAAGGGCAGCACTTTCCCATCTAAAGGTCCAGAGACAATACGTTACCCTAAACTGAAGCACCTCACTATGTTCTAAACCAACAATATAAACAGTACACACTTCTTAAACACAGTACTGATTAGTACTTTTGTGAAACACAGGTTAGTCAATTGGTTTCAAGTACTCCATGCATGCCATCACAGTGCAGAGTGGGGCAAGTCCCTGTGGACTAAAAGCAAAAAAAGTATTTTGAGTGTCAATAATAAGCTAATTCACTCAGGAGACACTTCAAATTCCTTGACCTTTAATCCTTAGAAGTGAATATCATGGATAGCCAACTTAATAACAACAACAACCTGCATTTACAAAACAACCCAAATGTGCTCAATGGCTATGTGAGAGGGTGGGGGGAGTGGACAGAGCACTGGATTCGGCAAAAACAACTAAATAAAAAGATAAATGAATCAATGCTCAGCCATGGTAGGAGAATTGGAGTTGATGGATGAAAATATAGGTAACAAGATGGATTGCATGAGCATGCTTAAAGATGTAGTGGCAAGAGGTTCAGGAGGCAGAAGCACAGTGGGCAAGGAGTTGTCCAGAAATCTTCAACACTGACTGACACCATAAAGTCTTACAGCTTTAGGCCAAAGATTGGCAAGAAAACCTCCTAATAATGTCCATCATTCCCCTTGGCTGATGGATCAGTACTCCATGTTGAACACCACAAGGAAGAAGCACCAAGAATGGTAAGGACAAAATATTCTCTGGGTGGGAGACTCCACTGTCAATAAAATGGCTTAGTAGCGCCACTGTTGATGAGTTTGTCAAGCCCTAAAAGTCATAGCTGGTAGACTGGGTCTGGGACTACATGGGTGACAACAGAAACAGCATGCAATTGACCAGGCTAAGCAATCGCACAACCAACGCATCAGATCTAATTCCTACAGTCCTGCCATATCCGGCCATGAATGATGGTAGACAATTAAAGAACTAACAGGAGGCAGCAGCTCCAAAAACATGGCCTCACAGTGGAGAATATGAGCACATCACGAAAGACTGAAATACTGGAATCTATCTTCAGCCAGAGTGCTGAGTGGACTGTCCATCTTAGCCTGTCCTGAAGTCTAAAGCATTACAAATGCCAGTCTTCAGCCAATTTTATTCATCCCAAGCAAGTTCAAGAAATGGCTGAAAGTTCAGAGACTATGGGGCTTGACACTTTCTGGAAATTTACTTTGAATGCTCTTCCAGAACTAGGCACAACCCTAGCCAAGATGTTCCAGTACAGTACAGTCACTGGTATCTAACCTTAAATGCCAGAAAATACCACATATATCATGTCTACAAATCCAACGCAGCCAATTAAACCTTATCAGTCTACTTTCAATTATCAACTGATGAAAAAGAGTGTTATTAAGCAGCACTTGCAAAGAAATAACCTGTCATTAATTCTCAATTTGAGTTGCACCAGGGCCACACAGCTCTTGCCTTCATTACAGCCTTGGTCTAAACATGGACAAAAAAGCTGATCTGCAGAGTTTGATGTGAGTGCGACTGCCCTTGATAACCAGGCTGCATTTGACAGAGCATAGCATCAAGCAGCCGCATCCACAGTATCCTGGCTTCAGATTATTATGACAAAGCTCTCACAAATGGGCATCAATGAGAATCAGGGAGAAAAATATCCACCAATTGGAATAATACCTAACACAAAGTGGATGGTTGTAGTTGTTGCAGGATGATGATCTCTGCTGCAAGACTTCTCTACAGGAGCTTCTCAGAGTAATATTGTTGGCCCACCCAACTTCAGCTATACTAATAATCTTCCTTCCATCATAATGTCAGAAGTGGGATGTTTGCTGATGATTGCACAATATGCCATTTTTGGCTCCTCAGATACTAAAGCAGCCCATGTCCAAAACACAGTAAGACCTGCACAATATGCAGATTTGGGCTGATAAGTGGCATGTAATATCCACACCACACAGAATGACAACCCCCACAAAAGAAAACCATCACCCTTTAATGTTCAAACGTATTACCATAACTGAATCCCACACTATCAGCATCTGGGGCATTACTATCGACCAGAAACTGAACTGGCTAGGAATACAAGTACTGCCTCTGCTAAAGCATGTCAGAGGCTAGGAATTCTGGGTGAGTAACTTAACACCTGCCTCCTCAATGCTGAATTGTGCTTTGCAGATGGTGGAGAGGCAATGGTGTTGCAACACTGTCCATTTTCTGGATTGAATGCAGCTCCAACAACACAAGCTCAAAATGGCCCAGATAAGTCAGCACATTTGATTTGCATTCCCTTCACCACTGAAGCATTTTAACAATAGTGTGTACCATGTACAAGATGCACTAAAGTAACTGAAAGGGGAAAGGATGAGAGAGTAATGGAAAGCCAAATTAAAGCAGGCAGTTAACAATAAAAGAAAAAGGATAAAGGGGATTTCAGTGACCGCAGAATTCAGTGTGAAATCTGCACCCTTCAGAGACTAGCATAAGGTAAAAGATGTTGAACAGAACAAAGCTAACAAAAACAATGCATTGATCAAGACCAGTGTTAAACTTGCATAGTCAGAGATCCTGTTCTCAAACACATGTACTTGCTGAGGAAGTGGTGAATAAGTGTACAATTAAAATGGTTAAAAGACATTTTGATAGATACATGAATACGAAAGGTTTGGAGGGATATGGGCCAGAAGCAGGCAGCTGGGGCTGGTTTAGTTTGGGATTATGTTCTGCATGGACTGGTTGGACTGAAGGGTCTGTTTCCATGTTGTATGATTCTATGCGCATGCACTGATTGATTATGCATTTAATTGGCACACGTATGAACATGCAGCATTGTGCAGGTCTCGCTGCGTTTGGCTGCTTCAGTATCTGAGGAGCCACAAATGGCATACTGTGCAACCATCAGCAAACGTCCCACTTCTGGCATTATGACGTAGGTAAATGTAAGTCCGTAGTATTGCTAAATAGTACATAAATTAATGTTTTTTAAGAACAGGGAGAGAGTACAGCATCATGAGTACTATTCCCCTGTATGTGCATGAATAAACCTGCATTAGAAGAACTAGGTCTTTCCTCTGCTACCGGTAATTCAACAAAGCCTCCTTCAACAGCACAATCCAAATCCATGAACTCTACCATCTAGAAGTACAAGGGCAGTCGATTCACAGGAACACCATCACTTGAAATTTCCCTTCAAGCCACACGTTATCCAATGAAACTACATGGTTTCTCTTTCAATGTTGTGGGATCAATAATATTGATGGCCAGTAATACAAGGAAGACCACAGTTGGAGTACTGTATACAGGACTGATCACCTTAAAGAAGGGATGTAAATGTATAGAAATCCGTTGAGAAGGTTTACCAGACTAACATCAGGAATGGAGACAGTAAGGACTGCAGATGCTGGAAGCTAGAGTCAATAAACGTGGAGCTGGAAAAGCACAGCCTGATGAAGGGTTTTCGCCTGAAACATAGACTTTCCTGCTCCTCAGATACTGTCTGACTGGCTGTGCTTTTCCAGCTCCACGTTTATTGACTAATATTAGGAATGGTTGCATTGTCTTATGAGGAAAGGCTGGATTACTTGTTTAGAAGAATAAGAGGTGACTTGATGAAAACCAAAGTTTCTGAGAGGTGTTGACACAGTAGAAGTGTAAAGAATGTTTCCTCAAGGGAGAATCCATAACAAGGGGTCACTGTTGAAAAATAAAGGGCCACCCATTTAAAACAGAGATTAGGCCTTCTTACCCCTCTCAGGAACACACTTCCTGAAAAGTCAGTGGAAGTACAGTCCTTGTATATATTAAGAGAGTGGATAGATTCTTATTAAGCAAGGGAGTGAAATTTTATTTGGGTAAACATGAATATGGATTTGCAGTTACTGTCAGATTTGCTATGACCTTATTAAATGGTGGTGCTGGCTTAAAGCACCAAACAATCTAAAGTCTGTAAGCAAGGATTTTAAATCTGGTTGTATTTTCAGCAGTGGCATATACTTCTGATGGGAGCCATCTGTCAATTCATCAATTCAAGTAAAATGAAGCAAAAATATATGGAAAGATACTTCCAAGAGCCAATTTACAGATTATAAATACATCACACCAACCCACAAAGCCAGAAGTAAGCCAGCTTGCTGTGGGTTATTCAGTCCCCAAATATTTCAGTGACCAGAATCTGCTATCGTCATTTTGTGGAATAATCTTCAGGTTATGTGCAATATCTTTGCAGTTTCGGTAAAGATGTGATCATTCAGCCAATTGTATTGCCAACATGCAAAGAAAATTGAGAGATGATAAAAGTTTTCAAGCCTACCACAACCTACAAGTGAGTGAAACCAAGACTAACAGAGGTGCAATGCATTGAGTGATGAATGGTAAACTGTCAAAATCGGACATATTTGTGTGATGATAATAATATCCAGTTTAGTCACAATCACTTGCATGGCAGCTTTTGTTTTTTTTTAAGAAAAGTGACTTTGTACTCATTCAGCTGGGGTAGGGACTAAAATGGGGAAACCCACAGGAAACATCTAAATACCAGCTTCAAGGGCTCCCAGCACAGATGTGCAATATTCCAGAAAATCAGCGATGAGGATTGACAATGGAACATCAGTTTCATTATTATTTAGGGTGAAACATAATATATGGTACCTCATAACTCAATCATATCTGTGTCAGTGCCTCTTTATATGCATCAAGTGAAACACCAATTAACATTCGCCACCCACCTGCAATTAAACACAATCATATACAAGTACAATACACAATAAAGCTTAATCACGTGAATTAACCCACAGTCTTCCTAAACCAGCTAATCTTGTGGTGTTGGTAAAACTACCAGTTTAGTGGCAATTAGTGCTCTTCAACCACACCCAGTAAAACATCTCATACAGACCTCTAATACCACATCTACACTGGTCTTTAAGTCAGGTTCCGGAAGCCCTTGGTTCCATGAACCAGATTCTGCATTTATGCTTTTAAACCTGGTTTCCAAGATGCTAACAAGTCTGCCACCACTCAACTCATGGCAGGTTTAACAGCTAAAAGCAACAGGAGATGGCTTTATGTTCTGGGAACCATTCTAAGAAGCTTTTTTTTAAAAATATAGAAAGCAGAAAAAAAGAGTTCTCTCAAAGAGACAGCAAGAACCGCCAATGCTGGAGTCAGAGATAACACAACGTGGAGCTAGAGGAACACAGCAGGCCAGCTGACATTTTGGGTCAGGACTCCTCTTCAGAAACCTACTTTTGAACCCAGATCACGCAAATTAAAAACTACCCAAATCCATCACTATGTCCTAACCCTGTTTAAGTTTCTTTTTTGCTCGTTTTGTATTTTACAAAAAAAAGAGATAAAGTAAAAAGTCATGATTAGTGCACACAGCACAAAAGCATCATCCAATCACTACAGTCAGTGCCTGGGACTCAGGTGCATTGTAAAGGCCAACTTAGATTGTTCAAAAGATAATCTAAAAAAGAGACAGAAAATATTTCTCAGAGTTTTTATTTTCCTGAAAGAGAATTCAAAAAAGATACTCCTCATAACATGCTCCAACACAGAAAACCAACAGTGGCAAATTAACTGAAAACGACAATAATAAATCACTTCATTATATTTTGCCTGTTCAACAGGTAGTACTGGGTAGTACAGGGTAGCTGCAGCATTTCTACATACAATGTTGCAATTGCAAACCATAATTCCAAGTATAATTCTATTAACTCTGAATTAGGACAGATATTATAATCTAAATAAAGTTTGAATGTTCCCAAAGTCTTTGCTCATTTTGAAACTCGTAAATGTTTATACATTCACATTAAAGTCATGATTACAACATTTAAGATAACAAGGTGTAGAGCTGGATGAACACAGCAGGCCAAGCAGCATCAGAGAAGCAGGAAAGCTGACGTTTCGGGCCTAGACCCTTCTTCAGAAATGCATTTATTTCATAAAGTTTATTTTAGAATTGCTATACACTACATGGAAATACTATAGCCAGCACTCCCTGTAGAAGGCAAACGGACACCACACAGTGTGGTGTGTCTTCTTTCTCAATCACCTATTTGCAACGAATTTGCCACCTCCAATGCTTTCTATGGCAAACCAAAATGAGGAGCATCCTCTGAATTTTGTTGCTGTGACCACAGTTAAACAAAGAGGAGAAAATTTTTTTGGTACCAGTACCCTCCCAAATTATCAAGCAAAAATCCACGTTATACTTGAGGTACAAATCAGTGAAGGTCTAAGTGATTGAAGCAAGGTGGGCGGAGATCTTGTATCAGATCAGTGATTACAGAATGAGGCTGCATTATAACAGAATCAGTGTTAAATATATTCATCTTTACTCCAGGTATAGTGTGATTAACAGTATGTTAGCCATGGTTCAATTACTGGCATTCTTACTTCTAGGTTAGAAAAAATTGTAGACTCAAGACTCATTTTACTAGTCAACAGAAAACAGCTTAAGTGTCAAAAAAAAACTTCAGTATACAGTCCAGGCTGACATTCAGCACAGGAGATACTGTCTTTCAGTTGAGACTTCAAGCCTAAAATGCACCTTCCCTTCCAGATTAATGTAAAAGAATCCATGGCGTTAATCAAACAGCAGGAGAGTTCTCCCCAGTGATATTGCTAGCATTTATCTCTTATTTATTTAAAATACATTGTATCCAATTTAATCTCTCAATGTTATAACATTAATGCACAAAAGGCAAAAAAGTGCAAATCTTTCCTTTGTGCGCACCATGAACTGTGCACAGGTTAACACAAATAATTATTCCAATTAACCGAGAACAGGATTTTGCTACTTTGAGGTAAGAATACAAGTTTTAGCCATGTGTTGAGACTGTGATTTGCACCATCCTCAGGAGATCAACCATGTTATTGATACGAACAAATGGAGGCAGAAAAAATATAGAAAAAGGATAATATTATGTTACAATGGTCTTTATTCATTATTTTAGATGCAACTCAAATATAAATACATTAACCTCATGTTACAAAGTTTGCAATACAACACAAGCTTTGAAGAATGAAATGTCACCACAGTGTAACACTTCAAGTGGATAAGACTCAAATTTTTCAGTTCTTTAATTTCCTTCATTCTGATGAACAGGATAACTGGTATTTAAATTGGTACTACTAGGACTCAAAAACACTGCATACATTTTTTTAAAAAGGGCAGCGGTGAAATCTCACACACCATAAACCAATTTAAAATGTATTCTAATCACTAAATAGTAAGCAGGGAATCTTCTATGTATGAATTATGGAAAATCATTAGCCTTCAAATCTCCATGACAGCAGCAACCAGACTGCAGCACCTATTAAATAACATAACATCAACATTCATAACAAACATATTCAAAAATTCAACTACTTTATTTATATAAGTTGAATCTCACTTGTGGTACCTCTTTACAGACACTAAACTTACTAAACATTTTCTAATCATGTACACATGACATGACATTTGCAGTCATTCCATGTCATTCCTTTCATTTTCCCATTCTAAATCAACCTCTCAACTTATTAACAAATCATCTATTATTTTAATGCATCAGTGCATGCCTCAATGAAATTGGAAGGCTTGTAGAAGAACCTTTGTGTGGAAGTCTTCCAGTTCAAACAAAGCATGCATAAATGAACAGTTTGATGTTATCTTCTTTCAACCTTACATCAATACTTATTTTCAATTGAAAACAGTGCACAGTACATCCTTCTGCAGATTCCACCTCATCTTATCCTGTGTAAAAGGTGCGCACTTGATACTTTACAGCTGCTCAGAGACATGTTCACTAAAAAATATCAAGGAATTATAAAATATCCTTTGATTGTATATTATACACAGCAAAATTTAGTTGATTCAACTAGTGCCACTAAACTACCTTTACAGCCCATACACTTTAGTTGAACAATATGTAATTATTGTGTCCATATTCAATTTCAATATTTGCATAATCTAATTTACACTAAATATTATACTGCTCTGGAAAAGTAACAGCAATTTATCATACTATGATATTTAATCCAAGTCAAACAAAAACTGCTCACAACCAGAGATATGAAAGCTGGTCAATCAGTTCCTGAAGCCAGATTATTTAATATAGATTTAACATTACTCCATACGTGATGCACAAATTAGTTATTTACAAAGATGAACAAATCCACTCAACATTTGCTGCTTAAACAAAACATATTAAAACAATTATCAAGAAAGGATTGAGCACAAGTTAGAATTTCCTCAAACCAGAAAACAAAGCTCCACTTTCCCTTGCAGTTCTGTGTGGTATCTACTCTTCATAAACTTTCGCCGATAGAGGATAACCCAAAACTAAAACAAGCTAGATATCAGAAACAGGACCCTCGCCACAAGAAACTATAAATGGTTAATAACGTTAAACTTAAACTTTTGGAGAATCCCTCAAAGCATAGACTAAAACAGCACTTCATCAGGAACGATCAATAGCTAGAGGACAAGAAAACATTGACCAATCGCGCAGAATTTTGATAAATCAGTCATATGAGAAAAGACGTTTAAAAATGTTGTGTCACACTCCCGATAGTACAAATTGATTACGATACGCACAGAGAACAGCAATCTCACTAGAAATATCGACGTTGATCAAACAGTATCTTGCTTGATAAAAACCGAAAGAACTGCGGATGCTGTAAATCGGGACCAAAAAAAAAAGTTGCTGGAAAAGCTCAGCAGGTCTGGCAACATCTGTGAAGAAAAATCAGAATTAATATTTCGGGTCTGACCTCTCATTTCTGAGGAAGTAACCGGACCCGAAACGATAACTCTGATTTGTCTTCACAGATATTGCCAGACCTGCTGAGCTTTTCCAGCAACTTTTATTTTTGTTCAATATTTTGCGTGAAGCTGTTTTGACAAGGAAGCAGCGTATTTATCGTAAATGTGAAGGGAGAAAAACAACATATTTTCGCTTGGTCCATTAATCTACTTGCCATTCAACTTATCCGCCACCATTCGGAAAGCTTCACAGGGACTGTGTGAACCAACGGAGACTTAAACAAGAGCAGTGCAGGCGAATAAGAAAGCAACCAGCTTAAAAGGCGAAACTATTCGAAATATCGAAACGATAACGCCCAGTCGAAATCGAGGGCGATTTAAATATAAAGACATTCAGGAATGGAAGCAGCTGCTGGTCATTCAACAACCAGGAAACAACCAGACAGGATTCCCACCTAACCATTTTCCGGGGGATCTCTAGTTTCCTGCACGAAGCAGGATACAGTCCGAAAAGGTCTGCGGGAGAGGTCATAAAAACAAACTCAGCCCCACAGCTCTCTTTGGGACTCTGGAGCAGCCCAAATCCAGAAGTAGTTCGGATTCGACATAACTCACTCCTTCCACAGCGAGAATGGGCCGGGAGCACTCAAACAGGGAAAGGACTCTCTACAAACCCCCACCCCCCACTTTTTCCCCCAGGCCGCTCCGCCCGAACATGGAAAAGACTCTTCTTCCAAACTAGTTCCAGCTGAGCGGTGGATCCGGTCGTGGCGTCCTTTCCACAACATCTTGCCATGGATACCAGGCCCCTGGTACCCTAAAGCCTTCAACCTCACCCACTTTCATTCCTGAAACCCGTACCCACAATCACTGCAGTTTTCCCCGTTCGCTGTCAATATGCCCGACCCTCTTACTCATTAAACCCCAGTCGCTCCCCAACTCGACTCTTACCGTCAACTGTTTACCAGTGCCGTTACAGAAAGTCTGTTTCCCCTCGACAGCCCCGGAACTCCTCCTGCTGCTCCCGGTGAGAGTCCTGGTGCTCCTCCCCCTTGTTCCCGCTGCGTCTCTAGATCCTGCTCTCAGTCCTAGTGCTCCTCCCCCTGCTCTCTGCTCGGCTGCCAGTGCTCCTCTTCTTTCTCTACACCCCCCCCAACACCCACTGTGTGGCTAGATCCTGCCCCCAATCCTAGTGCTTGCTCCTCCCGGTGTGGATCCTCGTGCCCCACCTCCCCCGCGACACACCCACCCACCTCTGCCCGGTGTGGGTGCCGATATTTCTGTTCTGCGTCCCGGTGGTCCTGGTAATAGGATGTTCGTGGCCCTGGGACGATGTAACGTCACGGTGATGGCGCTCAGAGATGGAGAGGCCCCCAGTAACACATTGAACATGGTCAGTGAGAACACATCATATTTACAGTCTGTCGGAGACAGCAGAGAACAGCGCCTTTCATCGAAAGGGCATCCCGAAGCCTTTCACAATTAACTTTTGAAATATAATCACACTCATAGCAAGTTCACTCCTCCAGTGCCTGCCCACTGACTACAATGCTCTAGTCAGGAGTGTGATATAGGATGACTGCAGCTGCAACAACACTCGAAGCTCAACACCATTCAGGACCAAACAGCTTGCTTGTTCGACACAGCATTCACCATCTTAAAAGTTCACCCGCTGAACCATCAACAAACAGTGGCAGCAGTGAGTACCGTCTACAAGATGTATCGCCGAAAATTAACCAAGTTTCCTTCAATCCATATTCCGAACAGATAACCTCAGCCACCTAGAAGGAACAGAAAAGCAGATACCTGGGAACACCAGCACCCGCAAGTTTTCCTTTTAGACATGCCATTCTGAATTGAAATATCTCACCATTCCTTCACTGCTGCTGGCTCAAAATCCAAGAACACCATTCCTAATATCTGCAACAAATAGACTGCAGCCATTTAAACAGGCAGGTCATTAAGTCAAGCAATTAGAGATGGGCACAAAATTCTGGCCTAGCTAGTGATGTGGCAGACAATTACTGTGCAGAAATATTCTTCAAACAACACTGAAATTAGGACCAGATAAGGCTGAAAGACATAGAAGCATTTGGGACATTGTGGCCGCTCCACCATTCAGTGAGATCATGGCTGATCTGATAATCTCAACTCCATTTTCCAGCTTCATTCCCATGATCTTTGATTTCCTGACTGGTGAAAAATAAACCTGCCGCAGCCTTAAATATGCTTAAAGACCCAGCCTTTACAGCCCTTTGCGGTATAAAGAACTCCCTGGAGTGATTACCCTCAGAGAAAACGTTCTTCTCGTCTCTAATTTAAATGGTAACCTCTTATTCTGAGATTATGCCCTCTAGTCCTGGACTGTCTCATGAGGGGAACCAACCTCTCCACGTCTATCCTGCAAGACCCCATAATCCTATACATTTCAATAAGGTCTCTTCTAAAGTCCAGTGAGTACAAGTTCAACCTACTTAACCTCTCATCATAAAAAAGTCCCTCAATACCCAGAATTAACCTAGTGAACCTTCTCTGGAACGTCTCCAATTGTATCTCTTTTCTTTAATAAGAGGACCAAAAATGTTTGCAATATTCCAGATGTGGCCTGACTAGTGCCTTGTATGGTTTTTAGAATAAAGAACTGCAAATGCTGGAGACCTGAAACAAAAGCAGGAAATATTGGAGAACTCTGACAAAGGGTCACTGGACTCAGTATTAACTCTGATATTCTCTCCGCAGATGATGCCAGACCTTTTGAGTTTCTCCAGCATTTTCGGTTTTTGCTCTCTATTTTACATGCCATTCCCTTAGAAATAAAGCCAATAGTTAAATTGCATTCCCTTTTACCAACTGAACAAATAAGTTAGCTTTTTGTGATTCATGTACAAGGACTCCAGATCCCTCTGTTCTGCACCTTCTACAGTCTTTCCCTATTAAATAATATTCAGCTCTGTTATTCCTCCTGCAAAAATGGATAATCTCACATTATGTTCCATTTCCAAACTTTGGCTCACTCACTTAAATTGTGGACTCATTGTGTCATCCTCACTACTTGCCTTCTCACCCATTTTATGTCATGTACAAACTTGGCGATAGTACATTTACTTCCTTCTTCCAAATCATATAACTGTGGCTTTAGCACTAATCCCTTTGGCACTCCACTCGTCACAGGTTGCCATCCTGAAAATGCTCCTTTTATCCCAACTCTGTTTTCAATAGTTAACCAATTCACTATCAATACTAACACATTACTCCCAACACAGTGAGCTCTTATCTTATTAAGTAGCCTTATGTGTGATACCTTATTGAATGATGATCTGTTTCATTCATGTCAGTTGATGGATAAATATTTTCCAAGAATTCCAGGAGAGATGTCCTATGGTTCTTCAAAATGGTAGCATGGGAGTTTTATCCATGAGGGCAGATAGTGCCTTGGTTTAACATCACAGCAGTTAGACTGCACAGCACTCCTTCAATACAGTATTTGTGTATTGAACAGTATTTTACACTCAAATCCTTGGAGTGGAACTTAAACCTTAACCTTCTGATTCAGAAACAACGGAGAGCTACATTGTACTTCAATTTGTAACACTCAAAATAGCACACTGTATCCTGTAACACTGTCACTGGTGTGATGATACTATGGCTTTAAGAGGTACATTTTGTCCTTTTTTTTGAAGACAGGTTTTAAGACAAAAGTATTGAGCTGTCTGTTTGAATCCAATAAATTAAACAGCTTGTGAGGCCCTTTTTTTTAAAAGTTGGAACAATAAAAGCAGCCTGAATGGCTGGGGTCAAGCTCCCACAGAACCAGGATTTTTAGTTTTAGCTTGTAGCAGCTGCTGGGGTCTTGAAGTTGGGTTTGGAAGCTGCAGTACATCTCTCCCTGCAACTCGGTCTCTCTCTTAGGGTTTTCTCTTGATACTTTTCCTCCTGGACTAGAGAATCTAGTGAGACAATCTATTTTACTGAATTTGCCTTTGCCAAAAGTGTGTTTATGGGATGTTACCATGTTGAAACAGTCACTGTTTAGTAGTTAAATAATCTATTATTCTGTTAAGTTTTCCAACAGAATTAAGTTATTTCAATTTTTTTTCTTTCTTTGGTAGTATATTAATTATAGTGTGTAAATGAAATGTGTTTTGCTTCAAGACTGGAAGTTTGACCAATCGAATTAGATCCGGAACACAACACCAGGTACTTGAAATAAGAAAAAGTTATGGTCTAGGCTATCGTCTTAATATATTTTGACGGGTTTTAGTCTGATCCATAACACTGGGAATGATGCACCACATACTCTGCCTCTGACAGCAATTCATTAGTAAATGTAGCCAAACCTGAACATCCTCCAGGATTGTGCTAATACGTTCTAGATTAATTTTCATCTTAAAGGTACACTGCAAGTAACATTTGCATCACGTTGGTGCCAGGTAATGGCCAACTTCAACAAAAAATCTAACCCATCTCTCCATGATTTATAATCTTATTATCACAGTGTTCCCTCCCCATCAATATCCTGTAGATACCACTGACCTAAACTCAACTGGACCAATGAATAAATTCTGTGGCCACAAGAACTACTGGGCATTATGCAAAAAGAGGTTCATCTCCTGACTCCTCAAAACATTTCTACTATCTGCAAAGAGAAAGTAAAGAATGAGGTAAAATATACTTCACAAGATGAATGACATTGCAACAATATTCAGGAAACACAACACTGTTTAGGGCCAAGCAGTCATCTTTGGCTGGCACATCCATTATTTAAATGTTCACTCAATGTGCACACACACAGCCCCCCACAGCCCCATCTCTCTGGGCACTGTGGCTTCAGTGTCATTTACAAGATACATAACAGCAACTCACCATGGCACTTCCCACAGAATCTGCCAATCTCATGAGATCTATCATCTGGAAGGAAAATGACAGCAGAAGCAATGGAATACAACTTACTTACAAGTGCTTTTCTGATCATCCTGATTCAGAAATATTTTGTTATTACTTCATTGTTGTCTGGTAGAATTTCTTGAACTACAACACTTGTAGCAGGCCAGGCAGCATCAGAGGAGCAGGAAAGCTGATGTTTTGGGTCTGGACCCTTCTTCAGAAAACACTTATAGCACTGTGTGAGTACCTTCACCTCATGGACTGCAATAATTCAAGAAGGCAGTTTGCCATTTCCATCTCAAAAACAACTAGGAATGAGCAACAAATATTGGTTTTGTCAACAATGCTCTCACACTGATGAATGTCAACAGGAGTGATGTAATACATCCATTGTATCACCACTGCAAGTGGTGTATTACATCTTAAAGGCACTAGAAATGTGATAACTTTTATGTCGAGCAATGCCTATAATTTCTTTTGCGAGGTGTACCTTTAAGACTAAAATTAATCTAGAGTGTATGCTGAAAGATCATTAATTTGGTATGATGAGTTTCCAATAAATGTCCATGACCTGTGGTTGCTATGGGGAGGAACAGCTAAGAAGCAAACGGTTAAAAAGAAAAGTAAGTTGCAGTGGAAATTGGTTAGTCAGTGTTTTCTTTCTAGCGGTTACACTGATAAAAAGGAAATAAGCAAAGATCTGTTTAAATGGAACAGTTTCTGTTTGACAGTTTTTGAACAATTCTATTGTTAAAAAGGGTCTCTGAAAATGGAAAAGAGACTGTTTTATGATGTGTTTTGCACAGCTGGAAAGAGAAGAGAACTGACAGCAGGAAGAACAATGAATTGTGGATTTGACAGGACCAATTGACACTATTATAGTGTTGTCAGAGCCCACCACACTGTTTAAAAAGATTGGAGAAAGGAGTCTCCGGGCATTCTACGTTATCAGGAATGTAATGACCTGAGTGAGAGAGGGTTCATTGATGAGTTCAGTGATATGCACCTTGTCAGTTGTGATTTTATCCAGGGACTGGGATGAAATAAAACTGCTGATAAATGCAACTTGGTGGCCAAAACTATTGGTGGGAAGCGACAAATCCTGCATATTGGAGGTCAAGTTGAAAATGCTTGAGAAAGCATGTCGTCCCACATTTGTGCAGGAAATAGTACTTGTAACCAAGCATGGAGCATTTTGTTATATCAATTATTGAAAGTGAAATTTACTTTTTTTGCATTACAACATCCTTTGCCTGTTAATTAATGTTTGACGTTTAGTGGCTTTTGGTTTGCTACAGTAAAGTTCCAAGAGATGAAATCTTGTCCATCTATTTGTCCTTTGTTGGCTTCTTGAGAATTCCTTTCTTTTCAGCCTCTACAAGGATAGGAATAGGGAGAATGCTGTATGTTAGATTTAATTCTGCTATTGACAACAATAATTAAATTTTCCTGTCTGTGCTAAGTATTACACTGAAAGTTGATGTAAGATAATCAGATGGGCTTGCAGACTTTTGGAAGCCACATATATTCACATACAGGATTCTTTATTTTGTAGGCAAAAATTAATATGTTCACATATTATACACTTAACTGTGGAAAGGCCATGGAAACTACTAATCACTGATGTTCCCCATGGTAATGTATAACCAATTTGAGTCGACTTGCCTTCTTTGAATCAATATTCCCTGCCTCACCCTCATACCAGCCATGGTGTAACTAATCAGCATCTCTTCTCATGCTGTTCAAATTGTTGCTCCTTTACTATGTTTGGTTTTCTTGCTTTTCAGTCTTGATGAATACAGTATGAGAAGTTTCAAATTCATGTCTTTTTAGCAATATTTAAATTCCATACTACCAAGTAATTACATTTTGTAATTAAAAGTCTAAATCCCTCAAACCAAGTGATTGTATCCTCGTTTGCTGAATTTAAGGTGATTAGTCCCCACTCAGTCTGTAGAGGGACCAATCCTTGGTAAGGTGGAACATTGTTTTTGTCTCTCTATAAGTGCAGAAGAGTTTGCATTGGTTTGTCCTGAATCTAGTAAGCAAAGATTACTCTAGCCATGAAGGTTTAAAGCCTGCTATTTGACAGAAGTGATTTGTCACAAGGAAGCTGTTAGTGAGTTCCTGTCTTTTCCATTCCTGACGCAAAGAACTCTCCTGATAGGACTTACTCAGGAAGGTTGCTCCAAATGGGGTGCTGTTATGTAAAATGGGAAGTAGATGAATTGAGAGGAGAGTAAGGACAAATGGATCTTTATCAGGTTAGCAAGCTATAATTAATGGCATGTCACAGGGGCCAGTCCTGTAGCCTCAACTATCATCTATTAGCAATTAGTGTTAATATATTGGATACGGACACCAAATTTGTGGTTGCTAAATTTGCCAATGGCACCAATATGAGAAGGAAAGCACGTCATCAAGAAGAATTAAAGAGTCTGCAAAGGGCGAGAGACGAGTGAGATGGCAAAAAATTCGGCAGATGGCATATAATAGGGAAAATGTGGACTTTTCTCTTTGATAGGAAGAATAGGAAAGCAGTGTCATTTTTAAATGGAGAAAAATTTGGAACTCAATGGTTTCATAGTTGTTATGGTACATAAATCACTAAAAGCTATTTTGGAGGTGCAGCAAGTGATTAGGAAGACAAATGGAATGAGGTTGTTTATTTCAATGGAAATGGAGTTTAAGAATAGGGAAATTTTACTGCAGACATGCAAGTGAGATCACATTTGGAGTATTGTGTACGATTTGGTCTCATTACTTGAAAAAGAATACAGTGATGTAAGAGATAGTAGGAACTGCAGATGCTGGAGAATCTGAGATAACAAGGTGTAGAGCTGGATGAACACAGCAGGCCAAGCAGCATCAGAGGAGCAGGAAGGCTGATGTTTCAGGCCTAGACCCTTCTTCAGAAATGGGGGAGGAGAAGGGGTTTCTGAAATAAATAGGGAGAGAGGGGGAGGCGGACAGAAGATGGATAGAGGAGAAGATAGGTGGAGAGGAGACAGACAGGTCAAAGAGGTGGGGATGGAGCCAGTAAAGGTGAGTGTAGTTGGGGAGGTAGGGAGGAGATAGGTCAGTCCAGGGAGGACGGACAGGTCAAGGGGGCGGGATAGGTTAGTAGGTAGGAGATGGGGGTGGGGCTTGAGGTG
>JAHRHZ010000059.1:1990324-2004254 GCA_024137785.1 Ginglymostoma cirratum
CGGGCCTAAACCCTTCATCAGATGAAGGGTTTAGGCCCGAAACGTCAAGTTTTCCTGCTCCTATGATGCTGCTTGACCTGCTGTGTTCATCCAGCCCCATGCTTGTTGTCTCTATAAGCTGTGAAGGATCACTGTACACAACCCGGCACAGAGTGCTGAGTTCTAAAAGCGATTCTCCCCGAACAGCGGACAGTCCCCGCTTTTTATACTCTATGTATGAATTAGCTAATACAAAAAAACAATTACTACATTCGGAACATAAAAGAACAGGATGAGGTGTTGATCATTCGCGAAGTGACTGATAACGGCAGGATGCGTTTTCAAGTCACCGAAGTGACAGAATGCGATTTCGAGCCGCCGAAGTGTCTGGCTTGAACAAAAGGTCACTGACCTGGCCACTTCAGTAAAAACAGAAGTTTCATACCTTCACAGACGTTTCACCCTCTTACAGAAGTTTCCATCCCCTTACAGAATTACAGATGTCTCACACCTTTACAAACTTTTTCTACCCAATCCCATTCAGGCAGGAAGTTTCCACATACCCCTGTGTAGGAAGATAAAGCACATAAATATTAATGGTATGTTATCCCATTAACATCTCAGGGTGAATAGTTGTTAATGGGGACTGTTAGTGACTAACAACAGGGGGTGTGTAGTGGCAGGCTATGTGGTAACAAGGCCTGGTGTGTGGGGTGAGGGCAGGGACATGGGAGAGTTTAGGCCCTAAAATTATTGAACTCAATTTTGAGTCCGGAGGGCTGTAGGGTCCCCCAGCGGAAAATGAGGTGTTGTTCCTCCAGCTTGCGTTGGGCTTCACTGGAACACTGCAGCAAGCCAGAGACAGAGATGTTGGCCAGGGAGCAAGGTGGTGCATTGAAGTGGCAGGCGACAGGTAGTTCAGGGTCTTTTTTGAGAGCAGAACGTAGATGTTCTGCGAAGTGGTCGTCAAGTCTACACTTCGTTTCCCCAATGTAGAGGAAACCACAGTGTGAGCAGCAAATGCAGTAGACTAGACTCTGGGGAGTGCAGGTGAAGTGTTGCTTCACCTGGAAGGTATGTTTGGGCCCTTGGATACTGGGGAGGGAGGAGGTAAATGGGCAGGTGTTGCGCCTTTGCCAGTTACAGGGGAAGGTGCTGTAGGGCTGTGGGGAAGTGTTGTGGGTGAAGGAAGTGTGGACCAGGGTGTCCTGGAGGGAACGGTCCCTGCGGAAGGCGGACAAGGGAGGGGAGGGGAATAGGTGTATGTTGGTGGCATCTTGCTGGAGATGGTGGAAATGGCGTCTGATGATCTTCTGGATGTGGATGCTGGTGGGATGATAGGTGAGGATAAGGGGAACCCTATCGCTGTTGAGGGAGGGAAGAGAAGGGGTGTGGGCAGAAGTGCAGGAGATGGGTTGGACCCGACTGAGGGCCCTGTCGACAACAGAGCTGGGGAATCCTGGGTTGAGGAAGAAAGTGGACATTTTGGAGGCTCCGTTGTCAAAGTTGGCCTCATCTGAACATAAGCGATGGAGACGAAGGAACTGAGAGAATGGGATGGAGTCTTTACGGGAAGTGGGGTGTGAGGATGTATAGTCCAGGTAGCTGTGTGAGTCAGTGGGTTTGTAATGGATATTAGTGGCCAGTCTCTCCCCAGAAATGGAAACAGAAATGTCGAGGAAGGGAAGGGAGGAGTCAGAGATAGACCAGGTGAAAATGAGGGCAGGGTGGAAATTGGAGGCAAAATTGATGAAGTTTTCCAATTCCAGACGAGAGAGGGAAGCAGCACCAATGATATCATTGATGGATCGGAGAGTTGTGGGTGGAGGCCGGAACAGGACGGGAACAAGGAATGTTCCACGTACCCTACGAAGAGACAAACATGGCTGTTCTGATTGTGGTTTTAGTTGCACATTCCTACCAATACCTCATCACCTACCACCATCTCTCCCTGGACACAACACCACTCCTCCCCTTCTCCAGTAATCCTAACTCCTTTGTTGATCAAAAACTTACTCAACCTCAGCCTGGAATGTACTGCAAATTTTGTTTTAACTGGCACCTTGTGGACGGGAACACTCGATAAACCGGCAAAAATTATATGCCTCAATATCGAAGTTTACAGTATTACCGCAATGTCCGAATAGTCAGTTGAGTGTGATTAAGATGGCTATATGCTGGTAAGTTTTATTTAAGGTAAAGTTGCGTTATTATTTAAGTGATTTGTGCTGTAAGTAAAGTATAACAGCGATGTGTATACCCTCTGCATCATGTTTCTATTATTTAGTATGTTTTTACATTGATTAGGTGGACCTCTTGATTAAACTGAATATTTGAGCAATCAGCGTATTCCTTGTCCGGTAGATGCCGGATAATAAAAAGTTTGCTCGATTGAATGTTCCATTAGAACATAGAACATAGAACAGTACAGCACAGTACAGGCCCTTCGGCCCACGATGTTGTGCCGAACTTTTACCCTAAACCTAAGGTCTATCTAACCTCCACCCCTACCTTATACTATCATCCATATGCCTATCTAATAGCTGCTTAAATGCCCCTAATGAGGCCGACTCCACTACCCTCTCCGGCAATGCATTCCATGCCCCTACCACTCTCTGAGTTAAGAACCTACCTCGACGTCTCCCCTTTATCTACCCCCACTCACTTTAAAACTATGCCCCCTCTATTATCATGCAACAATCAAAAGATTGGTCATGAGAGTAGGTTTTAAGGAGTGTCTTAAAGGAGGTGGCAAGTAGGGAAGGAATTTCAGTGTTTAGGTCTCAAGTAGCTAAAGATTTCATCAAAGTGATGAAATTGATAGATGAAGACTGAGAGACCCCAGAGAGTTTCAGTGTTAGTGGCAATAATGGAGACTAAGAGGGGCCTAATGCTAATGGGTTGAGAAAACAAGGTTTAGAATTTCAAAACTGAGGCATCAACCATTGAGACTGGGAGTTAGTACAGCTCAGCAAATACAAGGCTAATCATTAATCAAATATAGTACGGTTCTGATTTGAAGTTGTTTGAATTAAATTTGTGCCTGATCCTAGAATATGGGCAGGACTTGGTGAGGAGAATAAAGAAAGGCATAGATTGAAAGATTTGAGTGGGAATGGGAAGAGAAGTTGTGACTAAGCCAGAGGTATCTCATAATTATTCATACGGTTCAAATTGTAATATCAACAGAGCAGTCACACAATGGCGCTTGTATATGAAGGAAAGTAGAAGGAGAATCAAACACAATGAAGATGACGTGAGAAGAAGCAGGTGGACTCCTATTTCACATGGAGGAGGTAAAATTGGGTTGGAGTTTCACATGAAGACAATGCCTGTGGATACAATATGACACAGAGGAGTGAAAGATGGACTGCAGTTGCACATGACTTTCTTTTTATTCATTGAGACTGATAGCAAAGGTAAGAGTCCATGGGATCCAAGGAAATTTGACAAATTGGCTGAGTGGCAGGAAGCAGAGGGTGATGGTTCAGGGGTTTATCTGATTGGAAGTCTGTATCCAGTGGGATCACACAGTGGTCAGTGTTGGGGTCCTTGCTAATTGTGGTTTATATAAATGGTTTAAACTTGAATGTGAGAGGGTTGAACAGTAAGTTTGCAGATAGTACATAAATTGGTGGGGTGGTAAATAGTAAGGAGGATAGCCTTGGTTTACAAGAAGATGGTCTGATGGGCTGATCTGTGGCAAATGGAAGTCAATTTGGATAAAAGTAAGATGATACCTTGGACAGGACAAAAACAAGGCAAGGGAATACATGGTGAACGGTAGGACCATGGGAAGCACCAAAAATGAGAGGGACTATGGTGTACATGTATACTACTCTCTTAAGGTATCAGAACAGGACGATAAAGTAGTAAAGAAAACATACGGAATACTTGCCTTTATTAACTGAGACAGAGTTTAAGAACATATGCTGGAACTGCATAAAATATTGGCTAGGCGTGACTAAAATATTGTGTGCAGTTTTGAAATCCACATTGTAGGAGGAATATGATGGCACAGGAGATTTACCAGGGTGTTTTCTGGTCTGGAGAGTTTCAGTTATGAAGAGAGACTGGACAGATTGAATTTGTTTTCCTTAGAGCTGAGGAAATGATTGCGATGTGTAAAATTATGAAACCATGGATAAGGTAGACCTTGGTGGAGGGATCATTATTAAGAGCATAGATTTAACGTAAGGTACAGAAGGTCTAGAGGAGATGTGTGGAAAAGATTTTTCACCCAGAAGGTGGTGGGAATCTGGAACTCACTGCCTGTAAGGGTGGTAGAAGCATGTGACCGCATGGATACACTTAGTTGAATCCTGTGAATTTGGATAGCTGAAAGGTGATCTTATCAGTGTTGGATTATCCTAGGCGTAGGATAGACTCCCGCAAAAGCATGTTTGCTGGGAAAAGGGAAATTAACTCTCAAGAAAGCTATCAAAATGTGCAGAAGCTCTGAGATTGTCAAAAATTTGGTATATTATTAGAAAAATAGACATGATTTTCCACCACCCTAGGAGATATTCCAGGCTGAATGATAAAAAGATTAGAAAAAAAGAAGAAATACTAGCAGAAAAGCTATCAGAAAGGTCAAGGCCAGAGGATAGAATGCAAATATAATAGAGAACATCACAGAAAAGAAAAGGAAGCATGTCCAGCAGTGCTCTAAATGCAAGCAGCTAAATCACTTAGTATGCAATTATTTAGTTAGCTAGAAAAATAGAAAGCTAGTCTAAAAATGGCTGCTAGGATATGTCTTCTAGAAGCCTAATGTATGACTATACCCCAGGCCTGCCCCATATCAGCCCAGGAGCCAGAACACAGCCTGCCAAGAGATTCTATTCAGCATTCAAAGCCTTGTGCAGGACTCACACGCAACAGACAAGGAGAGTGGATTTCAATATTGCTGTAGAGCTGCTCGGGCTACCACTGGCTGTTTCCTCCCACGTTTGTTGTTTGTTAGGTCACCACTGTGCCTGTCAACTATAAATACAGGAGAGAAATAGCCTTTGAATAGCGAAATGTATGCGGCAAGTCTTTTTAGTTTCCATGAAGTGAGAGTTTGTCGTGTGTGTGTGTTGAGAGACAGTGTGTGAGGGAAGGAAAGGGGGAGGGTGAGAGGGAGGAAGACAGAGTCAGTGTAAGGGAGGCAGGCAGAGAAAGTGCGTATGTGTGAGGTTAGGGAAGGAGAGAAGGTGAGAATGAGGAAGGAGAGAGAGAGTGTGAGGAGTTCAAGAGACGGGAGCTGGGGGGGGTGGGGGTAGGATGGAGGAATTGTGTCTGCCAGTAAGGAGGACATGGGAGTGTCTGTAGGACGGAGGGACAGAGACATGAGAGAGACTATGAGAAACATGAGACTGAGAGTGAAGCGAAATGCAGGTATCCTTTGTGAATCTTTCTGAAGTTTTGTCACCGACCCCCAAGTGAGAGAAAAATTGAAATGTTCCTCCCCAGATGTGTGGTAGTTGCACATAATGCTCTAAATCATAAAACAGTGGCATCAGCAGGACTAATGATGATAAATGGATTGTGATGGACAGAATGATCATAGAATCCCTGCAGTGTGGAAATGGGCCCAACAAGCCCACACTGACCCACAGAGCATCCCACCAAGACCCGTCCCCCTAATCTACATATCCCTGAACACTACAGGCAGTTTAGCATGGCCAATCCACCTAATCTGCACATTTTAGGACTGTCGGAAGAAACTGGAGCACCTGGAGGAAACCCACACAGACATGGGGAGAATGAGCAAACTCCACACAGACAGTCGCCCACGCGTGGAATTGGACCTGGGTCCCTGGTGCTGCGAGGCAGCAGTGCTAACCACTGAGCCACCATGCCACCTCATAGAATGATGACTGCAGACTGAAAACATTCATTACAATTAAAAGTATCAGGTACTCACTGAGATTTTGTGTTTCATAGACCTGGGCATAGTGACTCAAGATGGTTATGTGAGAATGAAGTTGACATTGAGGCTGTATAATGGAATAATTCTCATACCAAGAGAATAATGAAGCTGAGAACAATGGAAAGAACAAAGATCTGAAGTTCCAGATGATAGATGTTAAAAAAATCCAATCATCTCAGTTCAAGCAAATCTGAAGATTGAACTAGTAACCCTAATATAGTATGGTAATTTATTATTACATGTATTTATGAAATTCAATAAAATATGTATGATTGTCATAATTAATCCAGTGCCATTTTAAATACTAAAATTATTAAATAAAATGCATACAAAGTTAAGACAAATTTCATTGTTTGTTCTAGTCATGGGATGCTGCCTTACTCTGCAGTGACAAAAGCTGTCCCTGAGGTCACAGCAGCAAGGAGGAACCATGCTGAAGCAGATCCCACCGCTGCTGACCGAACCCAAAATGCTGCCTCTGCCGAAGCCACCAATACTCCAGCCACCACCATAGCCAGGAGACTGTCCCCATTCTCGAGGACCAGGCCCATTCTCAATTTCTGAAGACCAGCAGACTGCGTCCCAAGGAGCAAGGGTTCATTCACTCCGCCATTGTTGCAGAAGCAAATGTACCCGAAGAGATTGGCAACATTTTGGAGCCATGAAGTCATTGGCTGTGGAACAAATCCTGGAAGATTGCGAAGATTTTTCGTTATTGATTTTGGATATCTTCCTCGTGAATATCATGTTAAGTTGGTTAGAGCCATACAGCAACTGCAGAGGAGGGTTCTAAGTGACCTCAAGTCCACCCTCAAAGACAAGATAGAAGAGAAAGAAAAGAAGGTTACAACTTGTACATTCTGCATATGCCTCATGACACAATCTGGAAACTGAGTGCATGAATAGATCTAAAGAATTTCAATAAGCTTTTGAGGAGATCTCACTACCGTATGTCAACCAGTTAAGAAATTTTGTTACAAGTTGCCAAGGCAGAGATCCTTCCAACCCACAATGCAAAGGAGGATTACTAATAAGTGAAGCTAGAAACTGGGTGGCACACTGGCTCTATGGTTAGCACCGCTGCTTCACAGTGATGGGGAATTTGGGTTCGATTCCACCCTCAGGCCACTGACTGTGTGAGGTTTGTACATTCTCCCCGTGCCTGTGTGAGTTTCCTCCGGGTGCTACAGTTTCCTCCCACAGTCCAAAGATGTGCAGTTTAGGTGGATTGGCCATGCTAAATTGCCCATTGTGCCCAGGGATGTGCAGCCTAGGTGGATTAGTCAAGGGAAATGCAAGGATAGGGTGGGGGCTGGGTCTGGGTGAGAATCTGTTCAGGAGGGGGTCAGTGTGGACTTGATGGGCTGATTGATCTTACTCTACGCATTAGGGATTCTATGAGATGAAAGCAGAAGTTTTCTAACTACATCCTGGATCGTATTCATGGGATAGGGATGTTGCACATTCTGTTTGGGATTTCTAGTGCTCCAGAAAAGTATTGATGCAGGCAGCATGAGATAGTCAGTGACCTTCTCAGATTAGAAACTACTGTCGATGATCTGCTGGTCTATAACCGTGGAGAAACATGGAACAAAACATCACAGGCTATGCACCAAGGGCATTAACACAAACTGAATAATGCTATGCTCAGAAGTTGAGAATGAGTACCTGGTTATTTTAATCAATATCTGTTTGGGAGAGACAAAATGACAATGGAGTTTGACCACAAACTACATCAAAGTGCACGAAGCCTCCGAAGGTAAGTGATGGCCTGGTGGTATTATCGCTTGGCTATTAATCAAGAGACCCAGATAGTGTTCTGGGGATGTGGGCTTGAATCCCACCATGGCAGATGGTAGAATTTGAATTCAATGATTCAGTGATCGTGTGGAAATAGGAGTCTAATGATGACCATGAAACCATTGTCAATTATCAGGCCAACAACCCATCTGGTTCACTAATTTCCTTTAGGGAAGGAAATCTGCCATCCTTACCTGGTCTGGCCTACAGGTGACTACAAACCCACAGCAATGTGATTGATTCCGAACTGCCCTATGGGCAATTAGGAATGGGCAATAAATGCTAGCCCAGCCAGTGACACGCACATCCTGTAGATGAATTAAAAAAAACTTCCTCTGTCTTCTGCAGAGAATGTTTATTTTCAAAGATATCATCCGGGTGTGATCTACACGCAAGGGAAATAGATATATATTGCCAACATGCTGCCAAGAGCAGAAGTTAAAATCAGACTGCAATGGAAACAATACCTTCCATCCAACCAATCCACGCCAACCATAATTCCAAATGAAGCTAGTCCCACCTGCTTGCGCTTGGCCCATATCCCTCCAAACACTTCTTACTTATGTACTCATTCAAATGTCTTCTCAACATCGTAACTGTACCCACATTCACCACTTCCTCTGGAAATTCATTCCACACACGAACCACTCTCTGTGTAAGAAAGTTGCCCCTCATGTCATTTTTAAATCTTTCACCTCTCACCTTAAAAATATGCCCCCTAGTCTTGAAATCCCCAACGCTAGGGAAAAGACACCTGCCATTCACCTTATCTATATTCCTCATGAACCTCACTCTTTATAAACCTCTATAAGGTCACCTGTCAACCTCCTACACTCCAGTGAATATAACTTCCTATGAAAAAATTGAAAATGCTCACAAGACAAATTGGGAAATTGTCCAGATTCAATCAGAAGCACAGCTTAGCATGTTCTTCAAGTCATCAACCTGACAGAGATACTAAATCTGTAAAGCAAATGTCTTGCTCAAATAAAATCAATTATGCAAGTGCAAATTTCCAATGCTGTGGGAATTCGTGAAGAAAGGATGACCTGAAGGACCAGGGTTATACCTGTTGGAATAAAAATAAATTGTGTTTCAAAGATGTGAACAAAGGAAATTAGGTCACTATTGCTAAGGAGATGAGAAAAGAAACAATAAGGTATGACTATGCAAGCAATCAAGGAATTCAGTCTAGTCTGAGGGAGACAAGAGAAGTGTTTTACCACACAAATACAAGCAGTGAAATGTTGGAGCCAGTGCAGTATTTGTAATTGAAAAGTAGGTTGAGCAATATTGAGAGTCGCTAATGACGCACTCTATCCCAGACAAAGCATGGATGAAGCTGAGAGTTAACCTCTTCTTTCTTGCAGGATCTGACCACCTTGTCACCATCGACTGGGAGTCAGACCAGCTGATTTCAATGACTATGAATAAAACTGGAGAATGCTTGACTGCACATTTCAGATGCTAAGGCATTCTAGACATTGTCTTCGGTGACACTATCCCTCAGTTCACAGTTGGAGAATTGAGCCCCTTGGTTTCTTTGTTATCTGATATCTACCCCAGTCAAATGGAAAGGATGAGGCAGCAGTGAAAATTGCTAAAGGGATCATAAGAAATTGAGCAAATCCAGCACAGACCAGTACCAGAGCATCCTTGTGTGGAGCAGTACAGCTTCTGAAGACATGGAGAGTAAATCAGTACAAAGACTACATCAGGAAGCACTCAAATTACTGTTCCAAAAATGAAAGAACTCTGAAGCCAGAAGTGGTGAAAGACACTTTGAGTAACATAGTCCAAGTAAAACCACAGAAAAGCAAATTTCACTTTGATAAAGCTGCCAAATCATTGCCAGAGCTGAGCATTGTTGAATCTAGTGAAATTATTCAATGCTCTAAACAAGAGTTAGCCCATGTCAGTAACCGGGGAACTATGATAAGCAATTATCACCATATATGTAGGTAGTGAATAACCAGATATATCACATAACCGCAGACATCTACACAATCCAGAAAAGCTGTGCCTTCACTGCAGGCAGCTGATGAAAAAGAGATGTTTTCACCAACTGCACAGATTACAAAACAATGATCAATCTCAGAGGCCCATCATTCCCCAGCAATGGAAATTAATCAGCAACAACAGCTACCATGGGAATGTGACTCCTCAGAGAAGGAACATCACCCTATGAATGAATAGATACCAGATGAACAGTCAACAACAACATACAAAGGTACCATTAGAAGACCTGCATAGTTTAAAGACTATGTATGTAATGCATGTGCAAAGGAAAATGAAAGTGGCACTGACTACAGTTAACACACATGATAAAGGTTCAGAATATGTTTTATTTGACAGACTGGATTATAAAGTGGAAATACGATGTATACAAAGGTAAAGGTATAGTCTTATCAGAACATAGGCCTGGTATGGTAATTTCAGCTGGTTTGGGAATTGATCCCACATTGTTGGCATCACAAATTGGCTGTCCAGCTGACTGAGCTAACAGACCACCTGGGTATCTTTAAATTGAAATTATATTTTAATGTGTGTTAAGAAGAGGAAGACTTATTTTAGATTTGTTCTGTGAGTGGTGATAGGTGTTTGGAGATTTGTTTTGTTTACGTAACTTTCAGGTGAACCATTCAGTGCATTACAAAAAAAAAGGAAGAAAATCTGAGCCTAGCAACAGAGTCTACTAACACAGAAGGTTAGAATATTCCAGAAGAAGTTAAGCAGCGTGTGTGTTCATTTAGGGAGAAAAGGTCTTTAACTGTAGAGCTAACACGGTGTAGAGCTGGATGAACACAGCAGGCCAAGCAGCATCATAGGAGCAGGAAAGCTTGACGTTTCGGGCCTAGACCCTTCATCAGAAATGGGGGAGGGGAAGAGGGTTCTGAAATAAATAGGGAGAGAGGGGGAGGCAGATAGAAGATGGATAGAGGAGAGGATAGGTGGAGAGGAGACAGACAAGTCAAAGAGGATGGAGGGGATGGAGCCAGTAAAGGTGAGTGTAGGTGGGGAGGTAGGGAGGAGATAGGTCAGTCCAGGGAGGACGGACAGGTCAAGGGGGTGGGATAGGTTAGTAAGTAGGAGATGGGGGTGCGGCTTGAGGTGGGAGGAGGGGATAGGTGAGAGGAAGAACAGGTTAGGGAGGCGGGGACGAGCTGGGCTGGTTTTGGGATGTGGTTGGGGGAGGGGAGATTTTGAAGCTTGTGAAATCCACATTGATGCCATTGGGCTGCAGGGTTCCCAGGCTGAATATGAGTTGCTGTTCCTGCAGCCTTCGAGTGGCATCATTGTGGCACTGCAGGACGCCCAGGATGGACATGTCATCTGAGGAATGGGAGGGGGAGTTGAAATGGTTCGCGACTGGGAGGTGCAATTGTTTGTTGCGAACCGAGTGTAGGTGTTCTGCAAAGCGGTCCCCAAGCCTCCGTTGGGTTTCCCCGATGTAGAGGAGGCCACAACGGGTGCATCCACTGTACCCGTTGACTGTTGACTGTTATTGTGGATGAGGTGCAGTTACCTATCCTCACTGATTGCGGCCTGTAGGTCAGAAAGCTGAGGATCCAGTTGCAGAGGACAGAGCCGAGACCAAAGTCGCAGATTTTTAAGACCAGTCTCTAGGGGATAATGGTGTTGAAGGCAGAGCTGTGGTCAACGAGCAGGAGACTGGTAGGTGTCCTTGTTGTCCAGACGTTCCAGGGATGAGTGCAGCTCTAGGGATATGGCATCATCTGTGGACGTGTTATGTCGGTAGACAAACGGCAGGGGATCGAGGCAGAGTGGGAGACTGGAGTTGATGTTGGCCATGACCAGCCCCTCAAACCACTTCATGATTATTGAAGTCAGAGCTACTGGGCAGTAATCATTGAGGCACATAGGATGTGTTTTCTTGGGTATGGGGATGATGGCGGTCTTCTTGAAGCAGCTGGGCACTTCCGCTTGTACGAGCAAGGTTGAAGATGTCGGTGAATACCTCCACCAGTTGGTCCATATAGGATCTGCGTGCTCAGCTGGGGACACTGTCTGGGCCCATTGCTTTCTTTGGGTTGATTCCCCAGGAAGACTGATCTGACTTCTGACGCGGTGACCCAGGGAACGGGTGTGTCCAGGACTGTTGAGGCAGGTATCATCACATTGGTGGTATTCTGCTCACACCGAGCATGGAAAGCATTGAGCATGTCAGGGAGGGAGGTGTCATTGTCCACTATTTTATAGTTTCATTTTGTATCCCGTAGTGTTGTTTAGGCCTTGCCATTGATGGCAAGAGTCTGTTTGGTAGATCTGGGCCTCTAATTTGGTCCAGTACTGTCTCTTGGCCCCCTGATGGCTTTGCAGAAGTCGTATGTGGATTTTCTGTATTGATCCGGGTCACCCAACTTAAATGCTGCACACTTGGCATTCAGTATGTAGTGGATTTCCTGGTTCATCCAAGGGGAATACTCTTGGAGAACTCTCGGATTGACTTCTTTGGTACACAGTCCTGCATGCATTTGCTAATGAAGTCAGTGATGGTGGTGGTGTACTTGTTTAAGTTTCCCGCTGAACACAAACATGAACACGAACACAGTCCGGTCCACAAAGTCCAAGCGGTCCCGGAGACAGTCTTCCGCTGCAACAGACCTGCACTGTACTTTTTTTCATGAATAATTCTCCTGTTTCAGCTCCTGCTTGTGAGTTTGGAGGAGGAACACAGTGCTGTGGTCAGATTTTCCGAAGTGTGGTCAGATTTTCCGAAGTGTGGGCAGGGAATTACGCAGTAGGCATCTTTGATGGTTGTGTAGCACTGGTCCAGAATGTTTGGTCCCCTAGTGGGGCAGGAGACGTGTTGGTGGTACTTTGGCAGCACCCTCCTGAGGTTGGCTTATTTGACATCACTGGCCACAATGAATAGGGACTCGGGGAATTTTTACTCTGATGTGTTTGTGGCGGGGTAAGTCATGTCTAAAGCATTCTTCACATCCGCATGGGGCTGTCTGTAGATTGCTGTCAGGAATGGCAGAGATGAACTCTTGTGGTAGGTAGTAGGGACGGCATTTTACTATAAGGTATTCTAGGTCCGGGGGCAATTCCATGCCAGGGTCGCTTCATCCGAGCTCCAGGAACCACTGCCCTTCTCCTTGCCTGAGGGCATCATGCAGTCATGCAGTGTATGAACAGCCTGTCACCTTGTAGGGCACAGTCAGGAAGGGCAGGGGTGAGCCAAATCTCCGCAAAGCAGAGCACACAACAGTCTCTCAGTTCCCTTTGGTAGGTAAGTCTAGATCTGAGTTTATCCATTTTGTTTTCGATACTTTGGACATTTGCTAGGAGCATGCTGGGAAGGGGAGTCTTGAAACAATGTTGTTTCAACCTCATCTTTAGGCCAGCACATTTGTTAAAGGGTGTTAGGAAGAGTCATTAACTAAATACAATAGTAGTAAATGAATGCAGAAATTTGCTGAGAGGAAACTGATTAAAGTTTTGCCAGTTGACGATGAACTTCAGCGCGGAGACACAGTTGACTGAGGTTCACTGAAATTTGAGCATCTGTAAGATGATTGTTGGAGTACAAAGATTGTATCTTTCTTTCTGATACTTGTGATCATGCCATTTAAAATAGTTCCTACATAATGAAACATAGTTTGTGTTTTTATGTGTAATGTTCTTTTGTTAAAAGTACATTGGTAGCCTCCTGTAAATATATTCAGTAACTGAGCAGCATGGTAAACAAAGGAAAATAAAACAAAAGGCCTATCAAACCAGGTTTCAGTCTAGATGTGATTTGTCTAGTATTACTGTCAGCTGGGATCATAACACACAGTTCTGTTAATGAATAATCATTTTGTTTGAGACCATCTATGTTGGATAACTTGGGTAATTACAACTTATAGTGCATTCAGTTTTCTTGATAGAAGTCTAGGAAGGGGGAATGCTTGGAGAAATGCAATTTTATGAAATGTATTGGCTGGCTTGCCATGGTCATGTGCCATCTACCACTCTTGTCATTGTCTTTCTAGCAGCCATTGAAGATGTTATTTGAAACAGACTTGTGTTCATTTGTTATTTTATGATTTTGCTCATTTCTGTGTGAATTTCCTTGATTAGTGATATTTGTATTCTGAGATCCCTTACTTCTCCTACTTCATCTAGACTTGCAACTTCTAAGAAATAAGTGATATCTCTTTTCTTCCTACCAAAATGTACTACATACAATTTACTTGTTTTGAACTTCATTTGCCAATTATTTTC
>JAHRHZ010000059.1:2004654-2059801 GCA_024137785.1 Ginglymostoma cirratum
TGTGTTCATCCAGCTCCACACCTTGTTATCTCGGATTCTCCAGCATCTGCAGTACCTATTATCCCTGCCCATCCCTTACCTAATTTGGTAACTTCTGCAAATTTAGGAATTGTGTTTTTGTTTTGAAATTTCAAATCATTAATGTAAATTGAGAACAACAGTCGTTCTACCATTTATGGAAGTCTATTTCATATCTTCTGCCACACTTAATGACTACCCTGTACTCTCATTTTCTGTCTTGAAGCCAGTTAGCAATTCATCCATTCATCCTGCCACTTGTCTCCCGATTCTATATTCTCTGACCTTATTCATTAGTCTATCATGGACACCTGACTAAAGGTCTCTGAAAATCCAGATAAATGACATCTACTGCATAATTATTGTCTAATCTATGTTATCTCTTTTAGAAAAATCATCAATAAAGTTGGTCAAGCAAGACTTTTTCTTTTGAAATCCATGCTGACTATTCATTATTATATTTCCCACTTCAGTTACTCTTCCCTTCTCTCCTTCAGTAAGAATTCCTTTTCTTCTCTCACCACTGATGGCATGCTGAGTGACCATTAATTCTCTGGACATGTTCTATCCCCTTTCACAAAGATGCATTAACGAGCTTCTGAGGTCTGCCACTATGCCTTTTTCTAATGAAATATTACTATGTGTAATAATACCTCTGCTATCTTTTCCCTAGACAATCCATGTAGAGGATCCCCATGTAGGGGATTTATCCTTTTCGATTAATTTATTCAATACCTACCCTTTAAAGAAAAAATTAAATGCATTTACCTGATTATTCAACTTATTGTTCAATGTCAAGTGGATTCCCATCTCACACAAAGGAGCAAAAGGATTCCTGTTACATCGAGGAGATGCAAATAGGTTCCCATCTTATGTGTAGTGGATTGAGGTGGATATCTGTCTCATATTTTCCCAAGAACTTCCTTGATTAGTATGTTCTCAGTTCAACAAGAAAGGAGGCATTGCTGGATCTGGAGCTGGGAATGAGGCAGGGCCAAGTGATCAAGTATCTCTGGGAGGCATTTGGTTAAGTGTGATCATTGTATATTAAGGTTATGGTTAATAATGGGGATAATCAAGGAACAATCTAAAATGTCTAACTTGGAAGAGAGCCAAATTCAAAGTGATGAGAAGGGATCTCAAGAAAATAGAATAAAACCAAAGACAAATAGGAAATACTATATTAGAAGAGTGGGTGATCTTTAAGGAAAACCAGCCTCAGGTTCAGGCTAAGCACATTCCAACATGGATGAAAGCTAAGGGAGCCAAAGCCAGGGCTGTGTTGATGATGAGGCAGATAGACAACATAAGTGACACACATGAGGGGTACTCAGGAAAAAAACTTTTCCACTTACTGGAGGAATCAATGATTGGGGACATAGATTTAAGGTAAGGGACAGGACATTTAGAGGGAATGTGAGGAAAAAGATTTCATCCAGTGGGTGGTGAGAATCTGGAACTTATTGTCTCTAAGGGTGGTAGAGGCAGAAACCCTCAAAAGATTTAAGAAGATGTAAACTAGTTTAGATTTACATTTAGATGTAAACTAGTGATACCAAGGCATACAAGACAACAGGCCAAATGCTGGAAGATGGGATTAGAATAGTTACATGGTTGTTTTTGACTAGCGCATCCTTGATGAGCTGAAGGGCCTTTTTCTGTGCTGCAGCTGTCTATGATTCTATTACTCTATCATGGTCAAACTAAAAAGACAGTCTACAATGCATGTAAGGTGAATTCTTTGTGTGAGAACAAGTCAAATATAACAATTTGAATGGTTGGAGCAGGAGGTGAAATGGTGAATAGGAAAATAAGACTGGTAAAGGAAGTGGGAGTGGAATGGCAGTCAACATAAAAGGGAAGCCAAAAGTCTGCTTCACGCATGTAAATAGTAAATGGGTAGTAAGAAGTTGAGCGGGTGCTATTGGAGACAAAAAAGTTGATACATGACACAGGACAAGTCCAGAAAACATATTGATTACTATGCAGTGGTGGTAACTAATAAAGAGGAGTGTGACAAAATATCTATAGAAGTGAAGATATTAAAAGCAATAAGATACTGTCAAAATTGAGGCCTCTTGTGGCACGGTGATAGTGTTCTTACTTCTCAGTCACGAGAACTAGGTTCAAGTCCCACCTGCTCCAGAGCAGTTTCATAACATCTCTGAACAGGTTATTGAGGAAAATATCTTAAAATTGAAAAGGAGAGATACTGGTGAGGCTCACTATACATAGGGTAGATAAGTCACCTAATCCGATGGCTTGCATTCCAGATTCTAAAGGAAGTTGGAGTGGAGATAGTAGCAGGAAGATTGCCAATATTAGTGGTGGATAAGTTTTTGGTATCCTTAATCACACAAAAATACAGAAGTTTGAAGTAATTAAGGTGAGCCAGCATGGATTTGTAAAAGGTGTATCACATGTTTGACTAATCTCATCAACTTTTTGATGACATAGGATGTTCTCTGTATGGATCTAAAGAAAGCATTGCTCAAAGTATCACTAAAAGGCTGATTGGCAACACTAAGGCTTATGGAATAGGATAATTGACAATCTGGATAACAAATTGACTTAAGGACAGAAAACAATGAGTCATGGGAGGTGGTGTACAGTTATATTCTCCAAAGATCAGTGCTAGGACTGCTTTTTTTAAATAAAAATACAAATTAATGATTTGGATCTTGGACTATGGAGTAAAATTTTAAAAGTTGCTAATGAATAGCAAACTCAGAGAAATGGCAAACAGTGGGGATGATATGAATCATTGGCAACAGGTTATCAACAGACTAATAGAATGGCCAAATAAAAGACAGGTGGAATTTACTTCAGACAAATGTGAGTGAAGGTAAAGACAAATATAAACTTAATGGCATAGTTCTAAAGAATGTGCAAGAACTGAAGCATCTTGAGATATGTGTTTATCAATCCTTGATGGTGGTAGATCATATTAGGAGATTTGTTAGCAAAGCATATAGGGACTTGTACTTCATAAATACAGGGATTGAATACAAAGCAGGAATATGTTGATGAACCTTTAAAACTCTAGCTACACCTCAACAAAAACATTATGTTCAGTTCTAGTCACCACACTTGAGGGAAAATGTGCATATCTTTCAGACAGTGCAGAAGAGACATAATATAATGTTTCTAGGGATGGAAAGTTTTTAGTTACAGGTTTATGTTGGAAAAGTGGGGTTTTTCTCCTTGGAGCAAAAGGGTTTGAGGGATTATTTGATGGACATATTCAAGACTGTGACAGGCTTGGATCACATGGAATTGCTTGGATTTGCTTGGAAAATCTGTTCCTATTAGCTAATGGTCCAAAGATGAGGGGAGAAAGTTTTAAAGTATTGGGCAAGAGATGCAGGGGCATTTGAGGAAATATTTTACATGGAGTGTGCTCACGACCTGGGCATTAATCACACACAAGGATACTGAAGCAAAAATAATGAATGGTTTCTAAAGATGCACATTAATAAGAAATGACTTGGAAGTGCTGTGCAGATCAACTGGCACAGTGGGATTTTCAGAATTACTCCATGAAAAGCCAGAATAGGTCTGATGGATCTGTTGGCCTCCTCCTCTGCAATAAATGACTCTGAAGATAACTAAAATAAAGAACCGCAGATGCTGAAGATCTGAAACAAAAACAGAAAGTGCTGGAGAAACTCAGCAAATCTGCCAGGATCCGTGGAACGAAAGCAGAGTTAATGTTTCAGATTCAGTGACTCAATGACTGTGATGTCGAGTTTTTTTAGCAATTTCTGTTTTTATTTCAGATTTCCAACATCTGCAGTATTTTTCTTTTCTAACAATACTACTTGACTAGTGAGGAAGATGACAATCAGGCGTCAGTGCAAAACTGTTCTACATGACAAAAGTGAGTAGTGAGATCATGAAAATAGAAGTTATATTTTAATTTGTTACATCACCTTACCGATAAAACAACAAAGGATCTTTTTAAGGATCCCAGAAGTTAAAACTTTAGTAATGTGAGTTTGTAAACAGTGTATGTCTGAAATATTCACATTTGCATACTTACTTAGAATTGAGCAATTTAAAGCTTGCTACCTCCAATGAGAGTCTTGAATAATAATCAAAGAACCTATTCAAACTACATCTGAACTTAAGCAAAATGCTGCAAATGCTAGAAATCTGTTATCTCTCCCCCTGATGAATATTTCTAGGATTTTTAGTTTTAATTCTATATTAAAATTGAGCTGGATAAGACAAAATCCATTATTCTGTTCATTCATAGGCTGTAGGCATCCCTGGCTGGACCAGAATTTATTTCCAACTCCTAATTGCCCTTGAAAAAGTGGTAGTGAGCTGCCTTCTTGAGCTACTATACATTTTTCCATCATAGCTGCATCACAGGAGGTGAATTCCAAGATTTTATGTAGGGACAGTGGAGGAACAAGGCTATAGATCAACAATAATATGTGGCTTGGAGCGGAACTTGCAGGTAGTGGTGTTCCAATGCATCTACTACTCTTGGCCTTCAAGATGACAGAGATCACATGTTTGGCAGATACGGGCGAAGGAATCTTGGTGAGTTGCTGCTTAACATCTTGTACACACTGCTGAAAATGTGTGTCAATGGCGGAGAGAATGAATGTTGAAAATGGTGGATATGGTAATAATCAAGAGGGCTGTGTTGACTTGGATGGTGTCAAGTTTCTCGAATGTTATTGGAGCTACATCCATCCATGTAAATAAGACTGAATTCCAACACATTCTTGACTTGCATGTTACAGATGGTGGAGTCATGGGAAGAAAGAAGTTGAGTCACTGCAGAATTCTTTGCCTCCCTCCCACTCTTGTAGCTGCTGTAAATACATGGCTGGTAGAGTTTAGTTTCTGGTCAATGGTAACACCCAGGCTGTTGATTGTGGGGAAGTCAGTGATGGTGATGTCATTGAATGTCAAAGATGATGGTTAGATTCTCTCTTGTTGGAAATGGTTATTGCATGGCACTTGTGTGAGATAAATGTTACTTCTGACTTATCAGGCTAAACATGTAGTAATTCTCTGAGTTTTAATACATTTGGCTATGGACTGCTTCAATATCTAAGAAGAGGCATTTTGCAATTATCAGTGAATATTCCCACTTCTGACTTTATGGTAGAGGGAAAAGCAGTGATGAAGCAGTTGAAGATGTTTGAGCCTAGGACACTACATAGAGCACAAAACATAGAACAGTACAGCACATGAATAGACCCTTCAATGCACCGTGACTGAGCTGACCCTGTTGCTATTCTAAACTAATCCCATCTGCGTGCACGTGGTCTATATCCCTCTATTCTCTGCCTGTTCATCTGTTTAAATGCCTCTTAAGCATTGCTATCGTATCTGCTTCTATCACCTCCCCTAGCAGTGCATTTCAGGGACCTATCACCCTCTGTGTAAAAAGGTTGACTCCCATATTACTTTTAAACTTTCCCCTTCTCATCATAAACCCATTTCCCCTAGTATTTGATATTTCCATCCTGGGATAAAGAATCTAACTATCCACCCTATCTATGCCTTTCATAATTTTATATAGTTCTAACAGGTTGCCCTTCAGCCTCTGATGCTTTAGTGAAAATAATCTAGGTTTGTTCAGCCTCTGCTTAAAGCTAATACAGTCCAATCCAGGTAACGTCCTGGTAAAGCCTTTTTGTGTCCTCTCCAAAGCCTCCAAATCCTACCTATAGTGTAGTGACCAGAACTACACGCATTACTCCAAATGTGACCTAACTGAAAATTTTTATACCTCTACAACATGACTTGCCAACTTTTATACTCAACGTGAGCAGTGAAACTCTCCTTAATATTAGTACACTCAGATAATGAAGGCCATCAGTTCAACTGGGACATAGTAACCATAGTAGCCCAAGCCAAACACAGACACGCATGAGAACTCCTAGACACATGGTTCTCCACTCATAATACAATCAACAAACACATAGAATTGGACCCCATACACAAACCCACACAGATCAAAACTGGAAATGACACTACTCAGCTTAACGGACCAAACAGTATAAATTCCAAGTGGAGCAGAATAACATCGCTTCATCAGAGGCTCCACTGATGATGTCACCTAGCATAGTGACGAAACATCTGAACAAGAAGCCAGCTCGGTGAAAAAGTCAACAAGCTCACCCACAACCCAGCTACAGATCTATGCCAAAACTTTTATACTCAATGCCCCAACCAATGAAGGCAAGCATGCTGTGTGCCTTGTTTACCACCTTATCCACTTATGTTATCCACTTGCACCCCAAGATCTCTCTGTATGTCAATGCTACTGAGCATCCTGCTATTTACTGTATACTTTCCTCTTGCATTTGACTCCCAAAAATGCATCACCTCACACTTGTCCGGATTAAAATCCATCTGCCATTTCTCCACCCAACTTTCCGACTGACCTATATCCTGCTGTATCCTTTGACAACCTTCTTCATTCTCTACAACTCCACTAATTTTTGTGTCATTTGCAAACTTGTTATTCATGCGACTTACATTTTCATCCAAATCATTCATATATTATAAAACAACAGAATTCTCAGCTATGATCCTTGCAGACCACCAATGCTCACAGACCTCGAATCAGAAGAACAACCCTCCACAACTACCCTCCAACTTCTACGACCAAGCTGATTTTGGTTCCAAAATGACTTAGTCTTCTGCACCAGCCTACCATGAGGAATTTGGCAAATGCTTTAGTAAAATCCATATAGCCAACATTCACTGCCCTACCCTCATCAATCATCTTCGTCACTTCCTCAAAAAACTCAATCAAATGTGAAACAAGATTACCCCTGCACAAAGCCATGCTGACTACATGTAGTTCTCCTTTAACACAATAGTTGTATTCTTGTGTGACCTCATGCTATAGAAAATCACATAGAAAATTGCATTATGGGGAAATCTGTAAATCAGAAAGTTCACATTATCCAAACAGCATCCACTTTTCATGAATTGCATTACAGTCAATTTGTGTTAATGAAACACGCATTATAGCAGAACTACCTGTATCCTAATAAGTCTCTTGTTTTCCAAATGCGAGTAAATTCTGTCTCTAAGAATCTTCAATAATTTCCTTCATGCTGATGTAAAGCTCACTGGCCTGTAATTTCCTAGACTATCATTGTTGCTGTTCTTCAACAATGTTGGCTATTCTCCAGTGTTCTAGCACCTATCTGTGGCTAAAGAGGATAGAAAGATCTCTGCCAAAACCCCAGCAATTTCTTCCCTTGTCTCCCCCAGTACCTTCGGATAGATCCATCTGACCCTGGAGACTTATCTTCCCTTGATGTTTTTCAGGATACCCAATATGTCCTCTCCTTAATATCGACATGCCCTTGAATGTCAATATACCCTTCCTTTATGTTATCATCATCATTGTATCCTTCTGCTTGGTGAACACTGATGTGAAGTACTCATCAAGGGGACCTCACTCACCTTCCCCGCCTCCACACATAAATTCTCTCCTTTGTCCTTGAGTAGATCAACCCTTTCCCTACCGATCCTCTTCCTTCTAGTATACATACGCCTTGGGATTGTCCTTAATCCTACTTGCCAAGGACATTCCATGGCCCCGTTTAGCACTCCTAATTCTTTGTTTCATTTCTGTTCTGTTTCCTTTATATTCCTCAAGGGCCCAATCTGATTTCATTTCTTAATCTTTATAGGGGAGGTGATGTCCTTAGTGGTATTATCGCTAGACTATTAATTGAGAAACTCAGGTGATGTTCTGGAGAGCCAGGTTTGAATCCTGTCATGGCAGATGGTGTAATTTGAATTTTAAAAATCTGGAAATGAGAACCCACCAATGACCATGAAACCATTGCCAATTGCCGGGGAAAACCAGCTGGCTGACTAATGTCCCCCAGGGAAGAAATTCTGTCACCTTCACCTGGTCTGGCCTATATGTAACTCCAGACCAACAACAAGTGGTTTGACCCTCAATTGCCATATGAAGTGATCTAGCAAGCCACTCAGGACAAGGGCAGGCAATAAAAAATGCTGGCCAGCCAGCAACGCCCACATCTCACAATTGAATAAAAAAAAACTTCCTTTTCTTTTTTGACTAAAATGTCAATATCTCATCTTCCAGGGTTCCTGAACCTTGCCATCCTTATCTTGCGTGCTCATAGGAACATGCTGGTCCTGAACTCTGATCACCTGGCCTTTTAAAGACTCCCACATGTCAGATATGGATTTACCCTCAAACAGCTGCTCCCAATTTCATTTAAAAGAAGTATGGGTGCTGGAGCTCTGAAACGTAAGCAGAAGTTGCTGGTGAAACTGGCAATATCTGTGGATAGAAAGCAGAGTTAATGTTTTGAGATCAGTGACTCTTCATCAGAACTGTTAGCAGCTTGGAAGAAGTGGTATTTTTGCTGAATGTGAAGTTTGGAGGAGTGGGGGCAGGCATCCTGAAGGGGAAAGGTGAATGGATAGTGGAGATGGAGCCCAGACAAAGACAGATATGAAAGGGATAGGTAAACGAGGAGATTATGGATAGCAGGCCCGGACAGAAGATAAGAAGAGCTAAGATTAGGAGAGAATAGGTGAGCTGTACTGAAAGCAACCCATATAATGTGATAATTGGCCTAGGAGTAGACGAGAATGGGTGACTGTGCTAAAAGCAGTTGATCTCATAATGGAACCAAGAGTGATTTTTTAAAAAAAGGGTGGCCTAATACTACCTAATACTGTTATAATTAGCCTTCTCCCCCCTCCCCCAATTTAGCACGTTCACCCCAGGACCAGTTTTATCCTTATCCATAACTATTTTAAAAGGTACAGAATTATGATCACTGTTCACAAAATGCTCCCCCACTGAAGCTCTAATCATCTAGCCAGGCTCATTCCTCAATATAAGGTCCAGTATGGCCCCTTTCCCAGTTGGACAATGCAAATATTATTTTTAAGAACCTTCCCCCCACCCCGATGCACCTACAAATTCTGCCCCATCTAAGCCTCTAGCACTAACAAAGTCCCAGTCAGTATTAGGGAAATTAAAATTTCTACAACCCTAATTTAATTAAAACACCATTTGCCTACAAATCTATTCCTCCATCTCCTCTAGCTAGTGGGAGACTTATATTAAAACCCATCATAATGTAGTGTACATTCAGTAAAACCCCATGCACCTTTCTTATTCCTGAATTCTACCTAAATTACCTCATGGGATAAGTCCTCCAAGCTGTCCTCTCTTAGTACAGCTATGACATTCTCCTTAATCAGTAATGCCACTCCTGAAAACATCTAAACTCTGGTGTGTTGAGTTGTCAGTCTTGTCCTTCTCTCAACCAAGTCTCTGTAATGGCTACATCATAGTTCTATGCACAAATTCAGGCTCTAAGCTCATTTGCCATGCCTGTTGCACTCTTTGCATTAAAATAACACTTCAGACTGCCAGTCCTACTGTGCAATGCTTGTTCTTCCTATTAAACTTACTTGACTTAACTTCTACATTCTCCTCAATAACTCCATACGCTGACTAACTGTTCTGGTAACTCCCTCCCTCCCCCCACCACATTAGTTTAAACCATCTTAAAGTTTGGGTGCAACTCATCCTTTCCATACAAGTCCGTCTTGCCACAGAAGAGATCCCAATGATCCAGGTATCTGAAGCCCTCCCTTCTAGACTCACTTTTTAGCTTCAGCACCTCTTGCAGAGATGTCCTTCAGATGAGATAATTGATGTCCAACAACTACAACCTTCCCTTATGCTCAGTAGGACTATAAACAGATGAGACACTCTCTCCCACCCTGAACTCAATTGACTCCAGTTTTGCTGGAACTCCTTGATGATATTTTCTCATCAAATGCTGTCTTGATGTCAAGTGGTTATTTTTACCTTCCCTCGGGACTCCACTCTTCTGTTCATTTCAGCTAAAGCTATAATGGGACCAGGAGCTCAGTGGCCCTGGCAAAACCCAAACTAAGCATCAGCAAGTACATTATTGTTGAGCAAATGCTGCTTGAAAGTAAAGTTGATGACCCCTTCCTGACTGGTTTTGTGCTACTTTTTTCCAGAGAGGGCATAGGTGTCAGTGTTGTAGCAATACTGAAACTGCTTAGTTAGGGACATGGCTAATTCACTAGTTATCAGGGCCCATAATCTTTGCCACCTAGTGCCTTTGGTCATTTCTTGGTATCATTGAAGTGAACTGAATTAGAAGACTGGCATTTGTGATACTGGGTCCTCAAGAAGAGGCCAAGATAGATCAGTTTACTCAGCACTGCAGGCTGACCATCTTTGCAAATGCATCAGTCCATCAGCACACATGGGCTGGACTTCCCATTGTTGAAATTGGGGATATTTATGGATCTCTCTCCTCCTGGTAGTTGTCCACCACCATGTGACTTGATATGGCAGGGCTGCACAACTTGGATCTGATCATTTGGTTGAGGGTTTGGCTCGATCTCCTGTTGCTTCCACTGTTTTGCACTTACCTTTATTGTAGTTTCACCAGATTAACATCTTATTTTTAAGGAATGTCTAATGCTTCTCCTGTACTCTACCTCGATTCAAGGTTAGTCTCCTGGTTTGATGGTAATGGTAGAGTGGGGGAAAATGCCAGGCTTTTGAGATTACAGATTGTAGTTCAATATAATTCTTTCACAGCCATTTTTGGGTTGCTAGAGATGTTCACAATCTATCACTTTAACATAGCGGCTGTACTAAACAAAGTAAGGAGAGTTGTCCTAAATGTGAAGATGGGACTTCATTTCTGCAAGGACTGTGGAGCCGTCACTCCAACCATTATGATTGTGAAGAGATGTACCTGTGACAGATAGATTGGGAATGACAGGATCAAGCAGCTTTTTCCCTCTTGCTCATTCCATCACCACTGCTGCTAGTCTAGGTCTGCAATAAATGTCTTTTAGGACTGTACTGTAGTGGTGTTGCCAAGTTGGTGAAATAGGATATACTAGATGATGTTGACAATCGTATCTGGGAAATTGTCTAAGATATAATAAGAGTATCATTTTATCAGGTTGTTGCTTTACTAGTCTACGGGACAGGTCTCCCAAACTAGGCAGCCAAAGCAGCTGTTAATAAAGAGGACTATGCAGGGCTGACGTGACAACGGATGATGTTTTATTCTTGTGATGGTGGTGTGTTTCAGTTAAGAGACTTGAAATTATGATCTATTAAACATATACTCTAGTTTAAATAGAGACTGCTGATGGAAGCACCAGAGTGATTTGGATAAATTACAAACCGGCATGTATAGGAGACAAAGATAATAGTACTGAGTGCATAAGAGTCAAATTAGAATAACCCAAGTGATTTCTTAAACTGAGTTCTGAAGAAGGGTCACGGGACACGAAACGTTAACTACTACTTCCTTCACAGGTGCTACCAGATATGCTGAGCTTTTACAGCGACTTCTGTTTTTGTTCCTGATTTACAGCATCTGCAGTTCTTTCAGTTTTGATTTCTTAAAACTAGTTTGATTGCCAAAGAGAGTCACAAAAGAATTTCTTATATTCTTTCCCTCCCTATCCTTTTCACTTCTTCCAGGAAATTACATAGTACTTCTCTCCAGAACTTGCAATAGGAAATAACATTGTGGTGCAAAATTATTTCTGGACAATTACATAGGTTGATGGTAACAGTTGAAAGATATAAAGAATGCTTCCAGCTGAACGATAAAGCAGATAATCTTGTTTACATCAAAGATTTTCCACAAAACAAAAACTTATTTGAGTTGCAACTAGGAAAAGGCGGCTCAAAAAAGTAGTCTCATACATCCAGGACCAACCTGCAAAAGGAGACCAAGAATCATTTGTCAATTAACAATGTAAATTGTCCTAACTAGCACCTATTAGGAGTGCTATCCAGTAACCTCCTTAGAGCTAGAGCCTAGCGAGTATATCTACTTGAATGACTTTCAGCCCGACTCGAAAGATTTTGTCCCTGCTCAGTGGAGGCAGCCAGCAGTGAGGTTTCATCATACATCTTGCCTCTCGCTCCAGTCAGTCAACTATCACATCCATACTTTTGGCATACAGCCTTCCTTAATCCAAGTGGAAAGCAAAAAGACCCATTCACCAATTGGAGGATATGAAGACTGTAAGCCAAATAGTCTTTTTTATATCTGATAAAGAGAAATACTCCGAAAATAACAAAAACCCAATCTTATTTTCATGTCCCAAACATTTTGCATCAGGGTTACATAAGGCAGTGCTCAAAAGACTGATCTTCAATTCCTGGAGATTTTAGTCCAATCCTGGTGGATTCGTACCCCTATGCTCAGCAATGACAAGACAGAATAAATTCAGTGATATAATCACTTTTTAACCTTACAAGTCCATACACCTTTGAATTCGCAAAATGAAAGCCAAGCACCAATGCAGAATTCTAAATGTGAAGCTCAAAAAGACAGTAGGCAATTGAACATTTCTGATACCAAAAGTTGTTGTTTAATTATGCAGGTTTAGAAAACAATCTACACATTGTTATTACCTGGAACACCGTGCATTGATGGCCAACTAGATACGCACTGCTTGACATTGATCCAAGCCAAAAGTCCACCAGCAGAGTCAATTTTTCAGATCTGACTCTTATAGTTCCTGAGGCTTATAGTAATGCACCTACATAAGTTTGTCCATTGGGTAAAAGGGCAAATGCTACCAGCATTAAGGAAAACCAGCAAGTAAGCTAGAACCAAAGAGAATATTTGGCCCAAATGCAACCATTGGCGTTCCATCCTTAAAACCTGATAATGGTGAGAATTTCAAAGATGCTTCAATAATTTATATACCTGCTGTACCTATGGCACAATCTGAAATTCTATCCCTCATTGGATAAATCATTGCCAATCCTAATTGCCAGAATAATGTCAGAGCAATCATGTTACAGCAGAAGAAGAAACTGGCATTTCTCAAAGATGTGCAATGGAAGAAGAAAGTTAGCAGGCAGTGCAAAACCAAAAGCATAGACAGAAACGTTAGCTTATTGGAACAAAGAGAAGCCACTCACTGGACTATTAACAAACATTTTAATCCACAATAGGAAAAATATTATTTGCTGCCATGTAGTTGGTTGTCTAATTTTACTGAAAGGAAAACATGTAAATACCACTGCAGCATTATGTAATTATGTTGCAGCTTGCCCTAAGTGATTAATCTAACAAGGTATAGAGTCCTCCAATTTCCTCCCTCCTCTCCCATAGGTGGTGAATTATACTACAACAAACAGGAACAGTTGGTTTGAACTCCGATTAGCTACCCAAAGCATTCATTCTTTAGAGTCTGGACCATGACTGTCACAAGACTATTAAATGATGGGGGCATGATACAGGACTTGACTCGACGCTCACATCAAACAGATGTTGAGGAGTAGAAATAAGGACAACTTCAACTTACGGTTTCTCCTGCCTTACAAATTTGTGACTGCAGACAACATTTCCAAACTGAGGCCAACCATGATGTAACACATCTTGCATATAGCATTCATTGGATTACTTTTTTTAGAAATGATTTTTCAATTTTGTTTCAACCTCTTTTTTTTAAAAAAAGAGAGAGGAATTGCAAAAGGAAATTCATAAGATTAAACTAAAGGATTGCTAACATCAAAACAAGTGAAGTAGCATCTAACAGGATTGCTATCATGGTGCAAATAGCTCAATGCTTAAACCATTCCCTCACTCTAGTATCACACTTGAAGCTTCAATAATGTATTTGAGAGGCATCTCTGGTTGTAGCAGCAGAAAAATGAAATACATACAATCAAAGCATAGGCATGCCCCATAAATTAGTACACAGATTACAGTTTAAAACCAGAGTTACAGAAAATCAGCACAAAATTGTTTTTATGGCAATTACAGATATACAGATGTACATAAATACGCTGAGGTATTGTTGCAGAGGAGGAATAAATCTGCAACATATTCAGTCAAGTTCCAAATATGATTTAGATTAAATAAACCTCTGAATAGTTTTAATACAACTGAACAACAAAAATTGACAGTAGACAGTTTGAGGTAAGGGGAAAAAGAGTAATGGTTTTGAAGACATCCAGACTCAATTTCAGTGATAGTCTTAGTGGATATGGTTTGATTACAATCAATTCCATGGAGCATTTTACTTTGGAGTTCACCAGTCTTTCATCACCCAACTCTTAATTGGGTAAAACAAAGTATAATCTGACTTGATTGCAAATTAATAATCAGTACATGCCTGGATATATAAATGTATACCAAATACCCAAGAGAATTTTTTGAAGGCACTTGCTTGCTTTATATATGTATCTTATCCCTCATATCAAATTTCTCTTCCCCCATCCTTTCTGGAAAAGGCCTGGTTCCAGGTGGAATACAATCAAGTACCTATTTAAGTAGACTTCATTTACACTGGAGCCTCGATTCTAAAACCCAAGAACTTCCTGGTTGGATACAGTTCAGCAATTGGAAGAACACAACGTGCAACCATGTTTAGTGCTCTCACAGACAGCTGCTGATATACAACATGCATTCCCATTTAAAAACTGGCTGAAATTTATTCACTGTGCCTGCAGTTCAGCAAAATTATTTATCCAATTTTCAAACTAGCTGATTTCAAGCTAGGCTACAAATTAGCCTTAGTATCCTAGGGTTAAAGATGAGTAATAAGCTCAGATCCTTGTTCCTCAGTAACCTATGTTGGAAATATGCATGGACGGACATCTGCCAAGAACAGGACTGGATGCTCCACAGAAGAGTAAGGCTGCCAATATAGGGTTAAGGGCCATGCTCAAAGGCATCTTTGACTATGTACTGAAGAACACCTTAGAACCATATTCAAGCAAGGAGTGAATTCATTCATGTGAGTAGGGCAGGTGGAGAAAATGTAAAGAGAAACTCGGCCAAAAAAAATAGATTTGCCCAGTCCGTTTAATACTACAATAACTTTTAATCATACTTGTCAGTAGCTATCCAACTACCTTTAACAAAAGTACATACGAAAATGCTTACTAACCCAAACAGTGAAATTGATCACAAATGCAGTAAATTCAGTTTATGAACATATATACAGTTTGTCATATTTATAACAGCACATTAACATTCATTTGGGTGCCTGTAAAATGAAGATGTGTGCATCAAAATGTTCTATAAGATCAAACGCACACAAAAAAATTCATCCTTCTGTAGAAGCCAACACTTGAACAAATCCAAGTCATTTCTGTGTTAGTGCAACAACATCCAGTAATTGAAAATGGCATCTTCTGTCAGAGTGTGTCTTGGCCAGGCATTGCTCATGAAGGTGCCTCTGTTGCTCTGTATTCCTGTCCTTTCTTCCCTTTGCTTTGTGTCTCACAGAGTTTGAGAATTACATTTCGGATTTCTTCTCGTTTCTTTTTAACTTGTTGCTGGGGAAACCATTCTATCAAATTCATAGGCAGTTCAAAACTCGGAATTGGATTCTGTGGATGAATTCAGCTGATATTAACTCAACAGTGTAGCATACTGGAGAGGGAACAGAAAATATTTATGCTGCACAGTACTTTTATAGCTACTGTCCAGGCAACATTGGCTGTGCCTCTTGATAACATTGAAAATAGAAGCTAGAGTAGGCCATTCCACCATTTAATACAATCATGGTTGATCAGCCAACTTAGTACTCTGTTCCTGCTTTCTCACAGTACTCTGAGCCCTTTAGCCCCAAGAACTCTATCTGATCCATTCTGAAAACATTCAATGATTTGGCCTCAACCACTCTCCGCAGCAGAGAATTCCACAATCTCATGACTCTGGGTGAAGAAATTCCTCCTCATCTCAGGCCTAAATGGCATATCCTTAGACTGTAACCCTTGCTTCTGGACTCCCTAGTTATCAGGAACACGTTTTCCTGCATTTACCCCAGCTAGTCATGTTAAAATTTTATGGGTTTCTGTGAGATCTCCCACGTTTTTCAAAACTCTAACGAATGCAGTCTTAACTGATCCAGATACTTTTCATACATCAGTCCTGCCATCCCAGGAATCAGTGTAGTAAACCTTTGTTGTACTTCCTCCATAGTCAGAACAATCTTCCACGGGTAGGTAAGGAGGCCAATACTGCACACAAAACTCTGGGTGTTTTCTCCCAAAGGCCCAGGAGAACTGTGGCAAGATATTGCTGCTCCTGTACTCAAATCCTAATTATGAAGGCCAACATGTCAGTTGCCTTCTTCACCATCTGCTACATCTGTATGCTTACTTTCAGCAAGTGGTGTACAAGGACACCCGGGTTTTTGGTGCACCTCCCACTTTCCCCAATCTACTACAATTCAGATAATCACCACCTTCCTGTTTCTTGCTACCAAACGTGAATAACCTCACATTCATCAAAATTATACTTTATCTGCCATTCATTTGCCCACTCACTCAACTTGGATATAATTGCACAAAGGTGACTGGTAGGTCAGATGCCTGATTAGGACACAAAAAAAAAAGGCAAAGGATGACAAGAGGTTAGTCAGGACAAATAAAGCTTGAGAAAAGGCTAGCTAGAAATCTAAAAATAGATATATGTAGAAACTCTTGCTATCTAAGATATATAGAGTAGGTGAAGTAAGTGCTGGTCGTCTAGAGGGTGAGAATGGAGAATTAATAGTAAATAAAGAAATGGTGGCTGTGGTAAATAAATATTTTGCTTCTCTCTTCACTTTGGAGGATATAAAACACATCTCAGTAATACCTGTAAATCAGGAGGCTGGAGAGAGAGAGAGAGAAAAACTTGGTGAAATTATAATCACAAGGCAAGTAGTATTGAGCAAATTAATGGAGTTGCAGGTTCATGTGTCTTTAGGTCCTGACAGACTTCATTCTATGGCTTTAACAGCTAATGAGATAGCAGATACGTTGGTGTTAATTTTCCAGAATTCATTAGATTCGGAAAGGTTCTGTTAGACTGGCAAGTAGCAAGAAGAGAGGGGGAGAAAACAGGAAACTATAGGCCAGTTAGCTTGACATCTGTTGTAGGTGTTAGAATTGATAATTAACGAGATTATAACTGGTTACTTGGGAAAACTCAAGATAATCAGGAAGAGTCGCCATGGTTTTGTGAAAGTGAAATGTTTAATCAATTTATTGGAAGGCATAACATGTGCTATTGATAAATGAGAGACCATTAACATGCTGTACTTGAATTTCCAGAAGGTATTTGATAAGGTTCCACATAAACGTTATTGTGCAAAGTAGAAGCTCATGGTATAATAATAGTAACACATTACTATAGCTAGATGACTGGCTGGTTTGCAGAAATCAAACTGTGTGGAAATGAGTCTTTTTCTGATTGGCAGGATGTGACAAGTGAGGCTTTGCAAGGGTCTATGCTGGGCCTTCAACTTCATACAATATGTATTCATGACTTAGACAAGGGATCTGAACACATGATGGCCAAATTTGCAAATGATACAAAGATGGGTAGGAAAGTATATTTCATTTATATAGAACACTGGTGAGATCACATCTCAAATACTATGTGCAGTTTGCACTTCCTTAAGTAAGGACGTAAATGCATTGAATGTGGTTCAGAGGTGACTTACCAGATCGATATCTGGAATGAGGGGTTTTATTTAAAGGTAAGACTGAACAGGCTTGGCTTGTTCTCATTGGAATTTAGAAGAGAGTGAGGCCTGATTTCATTTGTGTCACACAATCCTGAACCGTCTTAAAGTAATTCTGGAAAGGGTAATCTGTAACTCAAGCACATTTCTAAAATTAGAGGTCCCCTTTCAGGAAAGTAATTAGGGGTCACAATTTCAAGATTGTCAGTGAGAGCTAGGATTGAGACAAGGAGAAACTTGATTATTCACACAGTGTTGTTAGGATTTGGATTGCACTGCTTGGATGAATGGAGGTGGATTCCATTCAAAGTTTCAAAGGAGAAGTGAATATATATTTGAACATGATGAAATTTGAGGACTATAGAGCTAGAACTGGAGAATGGGTCTAGTTGGATAGTTCTTTCAGGAGCTGGAATAGGCATGGTGGGTCGAATAGTCTCCTTCAAAATTCTACAATTCTATCATAGAGATGAGGGGAATGTCTTTCCATCAGAGAGGGGGTGAGAGACTTTGAAAATCTGCCTTGAAACTAGGTAATTGAATATTGTTAAGGTGAAGGTGGATAAATTCTCATTAGGCAAGGGAATCAAAGTTTATTGAAGATACACAGGAATGTAGATTTCAGAACACAAAAGGGATCAGCTGTGACATTCTTAAATTGTGGAGCAGGTTTGAAGGCCAGAATAGCCTATTTCTGCTCCTAATATGTTAAATTGGTTACTATTCTCACATGAATAAGAACTAGATTACACCCAGATTGAATACTCATTGCCCGAGTTGGTTGCTGGCATCTCACGCATTCCTATCAGAGCAATGCAAAACTGTCAGCCAGGAAGATGGAAGGCAAAACTGACTGGTCACCATGACAGATGCACGTACATGCAAAGCCCTTCTTTTACAAAAGATTCCCTCTCTATTCTAACACACAATAAAAGTTGATACTAACCTCAAAAAAACTTTCGACATACTGTAAGATATAAATACCGCAATCACTAAAGTTGTCTTGCTGAGGTACACGAGGATTGGAGCCCTTTATCACATCTTTGGTGAAAACTCTTTTGCTTCCTTTTCTCATTTCCCACTCTACTTCAAGGTACCTGTTTCAAAGATCAACAAACGAAAGTTAAGTGGGGACAACCCTTATTAGAATTTTTTAAAAATCCAATACTTTACAGAAATGCCCTTACTCTCGCAGGATCTTAACCACATTTGTACGACTTGGTCCACGTAAAGAATCCATGATGAGAATGCAAGGCCTGTGAAAAAGAATAAATGTGGAAATGTGGAAATGAGATTGTTATGGTCGTTAAGTGAGTTAACAGGGTGTGGCAAATCTTAATAACTTCTGATAGATATTCTAGAATTTCAAGAATGTGTTTGCAATGTCACATTCTGGATTGTTTGAAGGCTGGTTACGTAATTTACGAATGTATGATCAAAGATCATGAGTAGGCCACTTGGCCCTTTAAGCTTGCTCTGCCATTCAGCAAGATCTTGGTTGACACAATTTAAACCTCAATCTACATTCCTGCATATTCACGATAAACTTTCGGTCACTAGGTAATCTCAAAAATATCTACCTCTGCGTTAAAAACAAATTAAAGATTCTGCATTCACTGCCTTTTGAAGAAAGGAATTCCAAAAGACTCTCGGCCCTCAAAGAAAAAAAAAAAAATCTTTCCTCATCTCTGCCTTAAATGGACACCCCTCATTTTTAAACTATAACTCCTAGTTTTACTTTCTCTCAGAAGAGGAACTGTTCCTTCAACATCCACCTGGTCAAGTCTCCTTGGGATCTGGTTTCAATCAAGTCACCTCCGACTCTTAAACGCTAGAGAATACAGCTGCAGCCAATCTAGCCTTTCCTCATAAGGCAGTCCACTCATTCCAACCTTCTCAGGACTGCATCCAATGCATTAACATCCTTCCCTAAGTATGATGACCAGTATGCTACACAGTACTCCAGAAACAAAAACAGAAGTTGCTGGAAAAGCTCAGCAGGTCTGGCAACATCTGTTAAAAAAAAAACAAAATCAGTTAACATTTCAGCTCTGGTGACCCTTCTGCAGAACTCCAGATGCCGTCTCACCAATGCCGTGATTAGCTGAAGCATAACCTCCCTACTCTTGCATTCAATTCCCCTTGCAATAGAACATAACATTCTGTTAGCTTTTCTGACTACTTGCTGTACCTGAATTCTAGCCTTTTACATTCCATGCACGAGGACACAGATCTCTCTGTATCTCAGAGTTGTGTCCTGTCACTATTTAGATACTATGTTAAAATGGACAATTTCACACTTTCCCATATTGTACTCCAGTTGCCAGATCTTTCCCACTCACAGCTTATCTATATCCTCTTCACAACTCACTTTCCTACCTATCTTTTTCTCAAACAACAAATTTAGCTACTAAGCATTCAGTCCCTTCACCCAAATAATTAACACAAGTTAAAGAGTTAAGACCCCAGCACCCACTTCTGTGGCACATCACCTATCACATCCTGCCAGCCTGTAAAATATCCATGTGTTCTTACTCTCTGCTTCCTGTTAACCAGCCAATCTCCTATCCGTGCTCATACATTAGCATCTACACCATGAGCCTTTATTTACTACAATAATCTTTGATATGGCACCTTATCAAATGCCTTCAGAAAATCTAAGTACATTACAATATGCTGGAATTGTATAAAATGTCAATTAGGCCACAGTTAGAGTACTGTGTGCAGTTCTGATGATAGATCATAAGCTAACTGGCCTGTAGTTTCCTGCTTTCTGCCTTTTTGAATAAAGGAGCGATATTAGTTTTCTCCAATCTAAAGGAATCTTCCACAAATACTAAAAAGTTTAAAAAAAAGACATGAGGGAGAATTTTCTTTTTTTAAAAACACAGAGAATGGTTTGTGTGTGGAATGAACTTCCAGAGGAAGTGGCAGATGTGGGCGCAGCTACAATATTTAAAACACATTTGGCTAGGTACATGAATAAGAAATGTTTGGAGGGATACGGGCCAAGTGCAGGCAGGTGGGACGAGTTGAGTTTGGGATTATGATTGGCATGGACTGTTTGGACCGAAGGGTCTGATTCTGTGCTGAGTTTTGGAAAATTAAAATCAATGCATCAACTGTCACTAGCCACTTCTTTGAAGGTCCTAGGATGAAACCCATCCGAACCTGGGGACTTGTCAACTCGCAGTTCCAACAATTTACACAGTACTATTTCCCTTGTGCTTGTAATTTTCTTGAGAACACCCCCGCCCCCCAACTTCTCTCACCCAAGCCAGTTTCAATTCCTGATTTACAGCTATTTCTGAGATATTACTTAAATCCTGTAGTGAAGACAGACAATATTTCAGTTGAATTCATCTACCATCACCTTATTCGTTTACTAATTTCCTTGTCGCATTTTCAAAAGGATTAACACTTATAAAAAAATCCCAAGAAATTTTTCCTATCTGTTTTTATATTTTTGGTCAACTTTCTGTCATACTCAGTTTTCCCCTTAAACGTTTGCCACCACATCTCTATTGCTCTATCTCTTAACCCAAATTACCAGTTCACTTGGGCCAGCTGTGCTTTCATGTACTCATGACTGCCCTCGTTTCAATTCAAAATAATAGTTATGGACCCACACTTCTCTCCGTTAAACTGCATGAGAAATTCCATCATATTCTGGTCGCTGCTACCTAAGGGCACATTCACAATGAGGCCAGTAACTAATACTATCTCATTGTTCAAAATCAGGTCCAGTATAGCCTGCTGTCTCATTGTTTATCTGATGTGAAACACCTGCGTCAAACAAACATCTAACTGTCTTTCTTGGTACAATATTCATTCTTTCTATTACCATAATTCAGCACTCCCCAATGAATTTTCCATATGAGACAGAGACTTTTTCCAGTTTAACATATTGTATTCCCTATTCAAATGGACATCCTCCTTTAGATTGTAGACTGAAGTTAAGAATTGAACTTTGAACAACTGTTTGTTTTAGAACAAAAGACAAATATTCTCTGTTGGAAGTTGGTCTGCAAAGATAATGCAACTCAATTACTGATCTAAGGACAATGTGGACAAAACAGCACAGAGCTGTTCCTATGCTTAGGGTTGGCAGCTAGCAGATATTGAATTGGTCAATCAAAAGAGAACAAGTTCCAACTGGGTTTTCGGAGGAGGCAGTATGATTTTGAGACTTCTGGACACTGTGCTGCTTGGTTTTGCTTTCTCTCCAGTTTCAAATTGCTGAATTCTGAGAAAAGATTCCCAGTCTGTAATAAATAAGTAAATATTTCTAGAAGTCTGCTGAAACGGTTTGCATTAATAGCGACTTTGGATTTCAAGCAAGATACACAGTTCTACTTGCCTGTGAACAACCATTGTCCAAGGATTTCATTAAGGCCTGGTATTAATCTTTAGAAATTGCTTATTGAACTGGAAAATTACAATTCCTTCATTCTCTTTTTTAATTTATCTTTTAACTGCATATGAGAAAGTCTAAGTTATGATCAAAGAAGACTGGGCTTTTAATCACAGATATTGATTAGATTACTTTGTTGTTTTTTGTGTTCTGCTAAAGTTATATTAACAATTCACTCTGAGTAAGGTTTGTTTTGGTTATAAACTTGGTGCCCAAGATCTGTTATTCATAAAGTGTGGTTAGGAGCAAATTGGAAAATTTGGAGGGTTTTGGTTTCACAGTGAAATTAGCGATAAAGAGGCAGAGTTAATTTAACTTGCTTTTCCTATGTTATAACAAGACACAAACGCAGCTGGGTGGACACTTTCCTGAACACCTCTATTCTGGCAGCAAACATGTCACCCTAGCTTACTCAGGCCTGTTCATAAGCTCCTGTACTGGTCACAATCGAGATTAATTAAAACTGCAAGGTCAATATCCGTTCTTTTCCTGGAGCTCTTTCAAAAGTGCTGAAATGATTATGGACTCTCAATTTTAGGAAACAGCAAACTCTCATTGGTATGGAGAGTGTTTTTGACTTGGAACCTGCTGACATTCAAGCTGTGGGACAGCTGTCAGATGATACAGCCGACTGAAGGGAGTACACGATTGAAATAAAAATAAACTGCTGGAAGATCTCAGATATCAAGAACTACAAATGCTGGAGTCAGAGACAACACAGTATGGAGCTGGAGGAACACAGCAGGCCAGGAAGCATCAAAGGAGCAGGAAAGCTGACGTTTGGGTCAGGACCCTTCTTCAGAAATGAGGAGGGGTAAGGGAGCACAGAAATAAAGAGAGAGGAGGGGTGGAAGTGGGGAAGGTAGGTGGAATGGTGATAGGCGAATGCAGGGAGCGGATGGTGGGGCGGATAGATGGGAGAGAAGATGGACAGGTTGTGTCAGGTCAAGGAGCCAGGGATGAGAGAAAGGGTTGGACATGGGATGAGGCTGAGGGTGGGGAGATTTTAAAACTGGTGAAATCCACGTTTATGCTATAGGGCTGTAGGCTCCCGAGCCGGAATGAGGTGTTGCTCCTCCACTTTGCGGATGATGGTGTCATTGTGACACTGGAGGAGGCTGAGGATGGACAGGTCATCCAGGGAGTGGGAGAGGGTATTTAAAATGGTTGGTGACTGGGAGGTGTTGTTGAGAACAGAGCGCAGATGATCTACAAAAATAGTCTCCAGGTCTACATTTGGTCTCACCGATGTACAGGCCGCCACATCGGGAGCAGCGGATACAGTAGACCAAGTTGACAGATGCGCAGGTGAACCCGTCTGATATGGAAGATTTGTTTGGTGCCTTGAATGGAGGTGTGGGGGGAGGTGTGGGGCAGGTGTTGCACTTCGTGTGGTTGCAGGGAAAGGTGCCGGGGTGGTGGGTTTAGTGGGGAGTATGGAGCAGACGAGAGTCGTGGAGCAAGCAGTCCCTATGAAAGATAGGTAGAGGTGGGGAGGGAAATGCCTGTTTGGTTGTGGGATCGGATTATAGGTAGCAGAAGTGGCGGGGAATGATACGTTGGATACGGAAGTTGGTGGGGTGATAGGAGGTTCGGGGGATTCTGTCTTTATTTTTGCTGGAGGGAGGGGCTGTGAGGGCATAAGTGCAGGAACTGCAAGAGATGTGGTCGAGTGCATTTTCGATCACCGGATGGGGGAATGTTATGGTCCTCCTTTTTCAAGGACATCTGGGACATTCGGAAGTGGAACACCCCATTTGGCAGCAGATGCAGCGGAGGCGCAGGAATGATGCAGCAGCATCTGTGTAGATAAATCGGAGTCAACATTTCAAATCAAGTGACCCTTCAGATGCTGGTAGCTAGGAAAAAGTTGTTTCTTATGCAGAAGAAAGAATGGGGAGGCTGGGTAAGGAGTAAATGACAAGTAGAGAGAGAAGAACAGTTGGACAAAAGGAATGGATAATGGCCAGCCTGGGAAAATGAATGGTTGTTAATGAGGACTATTAGTGGCTGACAATGGGTACTGTGTAATAGCAGACCATGTGATAAGACCTGGTGTGTGGGGTTTAATGTGGAAAGTTTTCTTGGGGCCTAGGATGGAGGTGAAGCGGGGAGGTGTAGGGGCAGGTGTAGCACTTCCTGCGATTGCAGGGAAAATTGCGAAGGGTGGAGGGGCTAGTGGAGGGTGTGGAGCAGACGAGGGAGTCACGGCGAGAGTGTTCCCTCCAGAAGGTAGATAAGGGTGGGGAAGGAAATATACCCTTGGTAGTGGGGTCAGATTGCAGGTGGCGGAAGTGGCAGAGAATGATGCGTTGGATCCGGAGGTTGACTGGATGATACATGAGGACAAGGGGAATTCTGTTGTTGTTGTTATTGTTATTGCAGGGAGGGGGTGTGAGGGCTGAGGTGCGGGAAATGCCAGAGATGAGGTCGAGGGTGTTTTTGATCACTGGGGAGGGGAAATTGTGGTCCTTGAAAAACGAGGACATCTGGTATGTCTGGGAGTGGAATGAGGCATCTTGGCAGCAGATGCAGTGGAGGCAAAGGAATTGGGAACAGGGGATGGCATTCTTGCAGGAGAGTGGGTGAGAGGAGGTGTATTCTAGGTAGCTGTGGGAGTTGATGGGCTTGAAATAGATAACAGTTTCCAGGTGGTTACCAGACATGGAGACAGAGGTCCAGGAAGGAGAGAGAGGTATCAGAGATAGTCCAGGTGAACTTAAGGCTGGGGTGGAAGGTGTTAGTAAAGTGGATGAACTGTTCAAGTTCCTTGTGGGAGCACGAGGCGGCGCTGATACAGTCATCGATATACCAGAGGAAGAGGTGGGGGATGGGGCCAGTGTAGCTGCAGAAGAGGGATTGTTCCACGTATCCCACAAAGAGGCAGGCATAGCTTGGGCCCATGCGGGTACCCATGGCTACCCCTTTCGTCTGTAGGAAGTGGGAGGAATTGAAAGAGAAGTTGTTAAGGGTAGGGACGAGTTCGGTTAAGCGGATAAGGACGTTGGTGGAGGGGGACTGGTCAGGCCTGCAGGAGAGGAAGAAGCGGAGGGCTTTTAGGCCATCTGCATGGAGAATGCAAGTATATAGGGACTGGACGTCCACGTGAAGATGAGGTGTTGAGGACCAGGGAATTGGAAGTTTTGGAGGTGGTGTAGGGCGTGGGTGGTGTCACGGACGTAGGTGGGGAGTTCCTGGACCGGGGGTGGGAGAAAATGGAGTTGGAGTTGAGGTAAGTGGTGATAAGTTCGGTGGGGCAGGAACAGGCAGAAACAATGGGTCGACCAGGTTTATGGATTTTGGGAAGGAGATAGAAACGGGTGGTGTGGGGTTGGGGAACGATGAGGCTTGGAGGCTGTGGGTGGGAGGTCACCTGAGGTGACAGAGGTTATGAATGGTCTGGGAGATGATGTTTTAGTGGTCAGAAGTGGGGTCATGATCAAGGGGGCGATAGGAGGTGGTGTCAGAGAGCTGGTGCGTAGCCTTGGTGATGTAGAGGTCAGTGCGCCATACCACAACTGCATCTCCCTTGTCCGCAGGTTTTATAGGAAGGTTAGGATTGGAGCAGAGGAAGTGGAGGGCTGCACGTTCTGTGGGGGAAGAGGTTGGAATGCGTGAGAGGGATGGAGAGGTTGAGGTGATTGATTTCACGACTGTAGTTGATGATGATGAAGATGTTGAGGGAGGGTAGGAGGAAGGGGTGTGTTGGAGGCGGCAGAAGGGGTCGGGGGGGGGTGGGGGCGGAGGTTTAGGCTCGTGATTAAAGTAGTAAGTGTGGAGGCAGAGGCGGCAGAAAAACTGTTCGATGTCCAGGCGTGAGCAGTATTCATTGATGTTCAGGTGGAGGGGGATAAAAGGGGAGTCCTTTACTGAGGACTGACCGTTCATCCTCAGTTAGGAGGCAGTCTGGGGGGGGGGTAATGGGGAACACCCAGCAGGGCTGGGGGCTGGTGTCTGCTGTGGAGCTGCTGGCCGTGTGGGCAGTGGGTGGAGCGGCATCGGCTTGGGAACCCTGCAGCTCAATAGTCTCAATGTGGACTTCACAAGCTTCAAAATCTCCCCACCTCTGACCTCATCCCAAGACCAGCCCATCTTGTCCCTGTCTCTATGACCTGTCCATCTTTTCTCCCACCTATCCGCTCGTCTCACCTCACTGACCAACCCCCACCCCCAATCTACTAGCCTCATCCCCACCTCCTTGCCCTGTCAAGTCTTCCCTCCCTTCTCACTGACCAACCCCCTTCCCAACTTCCTACCTACACTCACCTTTACTAGCTTCACCCCACCTCCTTGACCTGACAGTCTTTTCTCCACCCGTCTGCTCCTTTATCCACCTTCCATCATTGCCTCCCCCTCTCTCTATTTATTTCAGAGCCCCCTTCCACTCCCCCATTTCTGAAAGAGGATCCAGACCCGAAACTTCGGCTTTCCTGCTCCTCTGATGCTGCCTGGCCTGCTAAATTTATCTCTGATCACTTTCTTGAGTTGTGCTCCACCCAGCTTTTCCCTTTTTTTTAAAAAAAACTTCACGTATAACTTTACTTTCAAACTTCTAACTGTGTAGGCTTTGACCTCTATTCATGATATTTCTGCAGTTACTTATCTATTTAACCACAACATTACCTTTGTCACCTATGCCCACTGCTCTTTCAAATACTAGTTGTTTGACTAATACAGTACAGACTTCATCCTCACTCCCATTTGAATTCAATAAAAGAAAAATCAGGAATTAAAGAGTCTAATGATGACTATGCATCCAATACTGATTGTTGGAAAAACCCTTCTAGTTCACTAATGTCCTTTAGGGATGGAATCCTTACCTTGTCTGACCTACATCTGACTCCAGGCCCACAGCAAAATAGTTGATTCTTAACTGATCTCTGGGCAATTAGGGATAGGCAATAAATGCTGGCCTAGCTGGCAGTGCCCTCATCCCACAAATGAATATAAAACAAAATTAAGACCAAGCGATAGGCTCAAGTCAACACGACAGACAACTGTTTTAGCCATTCATCACCAGATCTGACAGCCAGCTCTAGATCTCTTTTCTCTTACAAACTGCTAACCCATCTGCAAACCTCCTTTTCTTCTCCCAAATCCTTGAATGTGCTGTCACCTCCCATGTCAGTGCCATTCTTCCAGGAACTAATGTTTGAATGGCTCCAATCAGGTTTATCCCCCTGCCACTGAATAGAAATGGCTTTCATTTGTAAGGCCTGACATTTGATATTGTTGGCACAGGCCAACAGAATACAATGTAACAGTCTGTTGATAATGAAGAATGATGAATCAATTTAAGGATTTTTATTTGGCAAGCCTACATTAATCGATATGGCTGTGGCAAGTACTTGCTCACAAGTGTCACCACAGCAGGTATCAGCTTGGTCAGGGCTTTGCATAGCATCAGCAACTAGTGATATATTTTAAAGTAACAATTCCACATTGACTCCTAGAGAAAATGGCAGAAAAAAATTGGGGAATGTAACAGTTTCTCAAGATGATAGGAATAGTAAGAGGCAAAAGTTAGTGTAACGAAACCTTGTTTGGATAGTTCAGGAGATGTACCCTTGTGAAGGATAACCAAATAAAGTGTACTACACTTGGAGGCGTAGGTATTGAAAAGTCCAAGAATCCAAAGTCAGATGAGGAGAAAACTCCACAATATTAATGGCAATTTTAAGAAATTACACAACTGTGAAAGACGAGTTTGTAACTAAACTCAAATACAGCCTTGCCTTCTTCATAACACTCATGTACTCACTGTTTTGAAGGCTGCTGACCCCATGGTACACTTTCTGGTGAGCTCTCCTCTGTCATGCTGCCAGCTTCATTGCTATCATCCTTCATAATAGCAGAAATTTTACAATCAATACAAAGAACTGATCCTGACCAGCAGTGTGTGAGAAATATACGAAACAAGCAAGCCATGTTAATGCGTTCATAATCACCAATTATATCCCACTGTCCCTTGATTGAAGTTATGAACAATTCAAACGTGGTATTTAAAAAGACATTTTTATATCTCATAACAATCTTGTTGAGGACATACAAAAGCAGACAAATGCATAATCATTGCACCAACTAGTTTGTGCATTTAAAAAAAACACATGCCTGAATGACACTCAAATGTACATTATGTTGAATACTATGCAAATTCAGTCAATCTTTGGACTTGTATAGGAGATATAACATTTTGCTTCCATTGTCAATATCACTGAGTGCATGTGGAATGCATTTTCAATTCTCTATGCCATCTAATCTTTAAGGCGACGTGAGATTTTATGCAGTTTTTAGTACATTAGTCTTTACTGTAAGATCAAGAATATACATTTTTACACAGTGAGCAGTTAAAATCTTCAAACCCCTACCTAAAAGGATGGTGGAGGCAGATTTAATCATTACTTTTAAAAGCAAATTTGATAGCAGCCAAAGAGAAAAATTTGCAAGTCCACAGGGAAAGGGCAGGGATGTAGAGCTCCTGTAGAAGGCTGGCTTGGTTCAGTTCTTTCAGAACTGTTCTGAAGGAGGGACCTGAAATGTTAACTCTGCTATCTCTCCATGAATGCTGCAGATCTGGCTTTACCAAAAATTTGTTTTTGTTTCAGATCTTCAGCATACACAGTTTTCTTCTATATTTTTGGGTTTAATATAATGTTGTATTTAAATATTAAATTAGGTTGAACATAAATTCAAGCTATCAATCCCTCATGCTGTTAAAACCAAATACCAGCCCTTTTAATCCTCCAGTTGTTTGTAACTTAATAACAATTTATGAAACAACAACAGTAACAGGCTGGAAGACACGGGAAAGATAGTTTCAAATTTAGAAATATCATTCTATACAGACATTTACTAGATTTCAGGTTTCACGTTTGATGAGAATAAAACATGCACATTACATGTGTGGGCAATGAACAGTGAACTAAAAACTGTATTCTTAATCTTACAGTAAAGACTAATGTGCTAAAAACTGCACAAGACTGGGGCAAATAAAAGACAGCCTAAGATGGGTTTGAAATGCATGTGCATAAGCGCACAGAGGCATGGTAAATAAGAGCAGCGAGCTAGAGATACAGATCACTGCAATGGAACATGTACTGATAATAATAGAGGCCCTGCCTCAAAGAAAGTGTAGATTGAGAACATCTGTCTCCAAGTTACTTAGGATAGACAGGGAAGAAAAAAAATGAAGACTGTTTGCAGTATTGGCCAAAAAGGAGTAATGTTATCAAGAGAATAATGAGATAATCTATTTAATTAAAATTGAGGAACATACAAACTTTCATTCTACTCAGTGTATACAGTAAGCCACCAAATAATATGGGCGATTGATAAACAAATCTGCAGGCTAACTATAAAATTGTGCAAAAATTGCACATTAATCAGAGACAGTGAGATCAACTGTCGTCACATACAAAGCTACAGCTCCTGGTATGACTAAAGATATAGTGGATTAAGTTCAGACCTTGAAACTGGATGTGGGATTGTAATGCATTGCATACATTGGCATGCTGACTGCATAGCAGCCAATTTCATAAATGCAACTAGTTTTTGTCTTTGAAGTGTCAGTGACTGTTAATTGTTTCATGTGGATGTTTATCAGACAGGTTCTATTCTGAAACACTTACAAGTGCAAGTTTTAGCAATTCATAAATGTACAAAGCCATAAGCAGGTTATCCTGTAATCCTTAAAATAATTACAGAATGAAATGGCTACACAGAGTTATAATCTCACCTGGCTATACTCCTGATCTGGTAAAAAGTCAAAGGAATCATCATTACCATCAGCATAACTGATTTGGATTTGCCTTAAAGCATCTGTTTAGAAAAATCAACATACATTGTTATCAGTGTTAAAATTGAAATTTCTAAACATCAGCAGCTCAATTAAGCCTCCAGCTATGAAAATTATGCCACTGATGTTAAGATGGTTCAGAACATGCTAAAAATCTAATTTAACTGCAGAATGTCTGTCAACCTCCATTGTCAATCTTGGGCCAACCTGATCACCAACCACACCCTGTCACTAATTAGGGCCCATTTAACCTCCGAATCAAGAAAAATCCTGACCTCACATTCGCAACTTCAAGGACCGAACTGCAGTGTCCTGCCATTGGCCAGTCAGCTAGTCCTTTTAAGTCAAAACAGTTTTTAAATTTCATTCACACCCTTCTTTTAAACATCAAGAACAAACTCAAGAGCTATTTCTTGGAATTCAAAATAAATACTTGCTCAATACTCTGAAACAGGGGTTTTCTATCTGGTTGATTTAAATGAATTATACTCTACTCTATCAGATAGTTGAATGTCATGGCACATAAACAGGCTTGGCTGATATCTTTGGGTCACAGTGAACCCATCAAATCCAAGCACTTTTTAACAAGTTTAAAATTCTAACTTTGAATCTACTGCCTGAATTCACAATTTTACTGTTTCTAAGCAAATTCTGAAACAAAAGCAATATGGCACATTTAACGATATCAATGGGGAAACAAAATGAACCTCTTGTTTGGAGTGTGGAACATTCCACAAAAGGTACAGCACTTTCAGATAGAATAATGAGATTGGAAGAGAAGGTGAGAGAAGGTAAGGAGGCAAACCTGGAGATAATAGACCTGAATCTGCAAAACCTGTGCTGATTATGTAAGAAAATGGATTTTACAATTCGTAGCTTTTAGCAGAACAGCAGTGACTTGCAGAGAAATGCTGCTATCACAGTTAGACAAGTGGTGTGTGCACAAAACATAAATTGAGGTATCCTTTATTTGTGAAGTATCCTGAGTGTTCACATAGTACAAAACGATAACCGGCTAGAGAGCTTACCATATTTCACAGCCCCTTCATTTCTAAGCTATGTTTCAGATTAAGGGAACCATAATTTTCAATTAGGTCTCAGAAATAAACTTGCAATATAATTAAAACACCTCCACATTTGATACCAATTGAATATGTTGCCCAAAAGACTTCCAAGACTGCAAAACTATGGGAAAACAAAGTCTATAGTGGGGAAATCTTATACATCTCAGTAGAAAGCACATTTCCGTCATTTCCACTTCTCCCAAAAAACCCAAATTTTGTCATTTTGATTCATCAGTTTCAGCAAATATTTTAAAGTGTAAGGACTAAATGAAAACTGATTATTTTCAGTAATGTATGCAGAAATATATGTGTAGCATTATCAGAACCAAGTAACACTATTTAAAAGCCAAAAAGTGGAAAGTAAGGAGTGTAAAGTTGTCATCAATTATGAAACCAGTAAAGGAAATTCCGAAGAGGGTATTTGGCAGGGGTACCAACCTCAAATGGCAGCTTGTAAAGTTTACTTAAATCTTGACTCAGGTTCCTTGTACAAAAGATAAAGCTTCCAGAGTTGATCAAAATCAAACATTGACAAGTACCTAGCTGTTTACCTTCTGCAACATTTTGTGCCTTCTGGTTTGAGTTTTGGTCATCTTCTGACTCAGTGTCCAGTTGATTAACATTGCTGAGGAATTTATTAGTTGCTAACAAACATCTTCTTGTATGTAGTTTATCAAATTCTACACACTCACAGATATTGCCAACACTAAGTTCAGGGATTTTGTCTATAGTGTCTGAAGATTTTCTCAACACATTTGCTGCAGTCGAGTTGTCTGCTAAACCATCCGTCTCCCCTTGCAATGATGACCAGTTATTGTTGCTTTCCTCTAGTACAGAGTTGTTGGATTGCATTCCTTCATTTTCCTGTGATTTAGAATTTGGTTCAGTGCAAAGGCCAGGAAAACAAATCACAGCCAAAAACCAATGGGCCCTAAAGCAAGAAGGATTTTATATTAACATCTTAGTTCATTCCCAAATAACAAAGGCACTTAATTCAGATGAATACAACACTCGTTTGAACATAGAGCAGTTTTTCCGCCGCCTCCGCGCTTACTTCTTTAACCGCGAGCCTAACCCTCCCTCTACTGACCCCTTCTCCCGCCTCCAACACACCCCCTCCTCCTGGACGCCACCCCAAGGCTTCCTACCCTCCCTTGACCTCTATCTCTAATTGTCGTCGAGACATCGATCACCTCAAACTCTCTACCCCTCTCACCCACTCCAACCTCTCTCCCGCAGAACGTGCAGCCCTCCGCTCCAATCCCAACCTCACCATAAAACCTGCTGACAAGGGAAGCGCTGTTGTAGTATGGCGCACTGACCTCTACATCTCAGAGGCCAGGCACCAACTCTCCGACACCACCTCCTATCGCCCCCCCCTTGATCATGATCCCACCCCTGAGCACTAAAACATCATCTCCCAAACCATCCACAACCTCAACACCTCAGGTGACCTCCCACCCACAGCCTCTAACCGCATCATTCCCCAACCCCGCACCGCCCGCTTCTATCTCCTTCCCAAAATCCACAAACCTGACTGCCCTGGTCAACCCATTGTCTCCGCCCGCTCCTGCCCCACTAAACTTATTTCCACCTACCTGGACTCCATCTTCTCCCCCTTGGTCCAGGAACTCCCTACCTACGTCCATGACACCACCCACGCACTTCACCTCCTCCAGAACTTCCAATTCCCTGGTCCCCAACACCTCATTTTTACCATGGATGTCCAGTCCCTATACACCTGCATTCCCCATGCTGATGGCCTAAAAGCCCTCCGCTTCTTCCTGTCCCGCAGGCCCAACCAGTCCCCCTCCACTGACACCCTCACCCGCTTAGCCAAACTTGTCCTCACCCTTAACAACTTCTCTTTCAATTCCTCCCACTTCCTACAGACAAAGGGGGTGGCCATGGGTACCCGCATGGGCCCAAGCTATGCCTGCCTCTTTGTAGGTTACGTGGAACAATCCCTCTTCCGCACCCACACTGGTCCTATCCCCCATCTCTTCCTCCGTTACATTGATGACTGTTTCAGCCCTGCCTCGTGCTCTCACGAGGAGCTCAAACAGTTCATCCACTTCAACACTTTCCACCCCAACCTTATGTTTACCTGGACCATCTCTAATATTTCTCTCTCCTTCCTGGACCTCTGTCTCCATCTCTGGCCTCCACCTGGAAACCGATATCCACTTTAAGCCTACCGACTCCCACAACTACCTAGAATACACCTCCTCCCACCCACCTTCTTGTAAAAGGCCATCCCCTATTCCCAATTCCTTTGCCTCCGCCGCATCTGCCCCCAAGATGAGGCATTCCACTCCCGAACATCCCAGATGTCCTCATTTTTCAAGGACCGCAACTTCCCCTCCACAGTGATCGAGAATGCCCTCGACCGTGTCTCCTGCAACTCACCCCCCACACCCCCAACCCGCTATAATAACCAAAACAGAATCCCTCTCGTCCTCACATACCACTCCACCAACCTCCGAATCCAACGCATTATTCTCCGACATTTCTGCCATCTGCAATCTGACCCCACTACTAAAGACATTTTTCCCTCCCCACCTTTGTCTGCTTTCCGGAGGGACCACTCTCTCCGGGACTCCCTTGTCCGCTCCACACTTCCCTCCAGCCCTACCACCCCTGGCACTTTTCCCTGCAACCGAAGCAAATGCTACACCTGCCCCTACACCTCCCTCCTTACCCCCTTCCCAGGCCCCAAGAAGACCTTCCACATCAAGCAGATGTTCACCTGCACATCTGCCAATGTGGTATACTGCATCCGCTGTACCCGTTGCGGCCTCCTCTACATCGGGGAAACCAAGCGGAGGCTTGGAGACTGCTTTGCGGAACACCTACGCTCAGTTCGCAACAAACAACTACACCTCCCAGTCGCGAACTATTTCAACTCGCCCCCCCACTCCTCGGACGACATGTCCATCCTGGGCCTCCTGCATTGCCACAATGATGCCACCCGAAAGCTTCAGGAACAGCATCTCATATTCCGCTTGGGAACCCTGCAACCCAAGGGTATCAATGTGGACTTCACAAGCTTCAAAATCTCCCCTCCCCCGACAACATCCCAAAACCAGCCCAGCTCGTCCCTACCTCCCTAACCATTCCTCCCACCTCAAGCCCCACCCCCATCTCCTACACACTAACCTCATCCCGCCCCCTTGACCTGTCCGTCCTCCCTGGACCGACCTATCCCCCACCTACATTCACCTTCACTGGCTCTAACCCTGCCTCTTTGACCTGTCTGTCTCCTCTCAACCTATCTTCTCCTTTATCCATCTTCTTTCTGCCTCCCCCTCTCTCCCTATTTATTTCAGAATTCCCTTCCCCTCCCCCATTTCTGAAGAAGGGTCCCAACCCGAAACGTCAGCTTTCCTGCTCCTCTGATGCTGCTTGGCCTGCTGTGTTCATCCAGCTCCACAACGTTTTATCTCACTTAATTCTGTTTTCTGGATCAGGTTTATTATTCCAAAATGAAAGCTTAGGAAACTTCCAAGTTATATTTTCATAATACATATGAACTGGTATGACACCAGATGGCTTAGTATATTTACCAAGTAACTGACCATAAAATCCAGATCCTATTCCAGATTCCTATAAATTACTTAAGCTCATCAGGCCATAGCAGAAATCAATGGTCGCAACACAAAGATGCAATTGTCATTACCTTGGCCACTCCTTGCCTCAAATCATTCCATGCTTCAAGTGTCTCCTCATTGCCATTTCTCATCCCTGAATCACCATCCAGAAAAAGTCACTTTCAAAACTTTGTAAATTAACTGGATTGCTTCACGGTCTCTCCTGCTCTAGTACCCACAGAATGTTCTGTATTTGTCAAGTCACTGCATAGGAGATTTACTAGAAATCTATCAGGGATAATTAGTGGAATGCATTGCCAGAGAGGGTAGTGGAGTCGGCCTCATTAGGGGCATTTAAGCAGCTATTAGATAGGCATATGGATGATAGTATAAAGTAGGGGTTGAGGTTAGATAGACCTTAGGATTAGGGCAAAAGTTCGGCACATCGTGAGCCGAAGGGCCTGTACTGTGCTGTGCTGTACTGTACTCTATGTTCTCCTGTTCTATGTTCTATAAGCAACTTCAGTCAGGTGGAGCGAGCAGAAAAACTGGGAGTATTTGCCTCGAAGCAAAACAGAGGGGGCTAGAGAAGATTTGATGGAAATGTTCAAAATCATGAAGGGTGCTGAGAGAACAAATAAGAATCCTAACTCCCAGTTGCTATTCAGTTGAAAAATCATATGTTGATTTTGGCTGAGGGCAGGATTAGACAATTATAATATCTGCAATACTTGATTCATCAGTTAAAACTTTGCTATAGATCAGGCATTAATAATAGCCACTTACTGTGCCTGGAGATCCCAGAGCTATACTCCAGTAATCAGTTTCTTGTGATCTTAGTTGATGATACTACTAGGCAAGTCAGAACCTAGAATAAAGTCTGCCCTTACAGAGCCTATGTTTATGTTATTTGTTTAGTTGGTTAATGTAGCGGTTAGTCACTGAGACATGGTGACTCAGTGGTTAGCACTGCTGCGTGACAGGGCCAGGGACCAGAGGACGATCCCACCCTTGGGAGACCGTGCAAACTCCACACAGACATTCTCCCTGTGTCTGCGAAGGTTTCCGCTGGGTGCTCCACTTTCCTCCCACAGTCCAAAGATGTGCAGGGTAGGTGGACTGCCATGCTATGTCATGTCGCCCATAGTGGTCAGTATTTGGGGGGTTTGTTTATTTCGCTTTGTAAAATACTGGTGTCGGGGGGGGGGTGGGGGGGGTAAGCTCTTTGGAGGGCCAGTGTGGACTTGATGGGCCGAATGGCCTGCTTCCACATTGTACGGATTCTACGGGAGATAACAGTCACATCAGGTTGTAGATTGTCTTGAATGAAAAAATAAAAGTTCATTAAACAAAAAGAAAAGAAGAGGACTAACAGGTAAGTCAGATGCACTCAGGGCACGGTTAGGAACATAGGACTGGGATATCATAGCAATTACAGAGACGTGGCTCAGGGATGGATAGGACTGGCAGCTTACTGTTCCAGGGTATATATGGGAAGGATGGAGAGGAGGGAGAGTGGTGTTTTTGATTAGGGCTAACATTATGGCTGTATTTGGGGAGGATATTCCTGGGAATACATCCATAAGTTATTTGGGTGGAAGTGTGAAATAAGAAGAAAAGGGATGATCATCTTATTGGATTCTACTATAGACAACCGCTCCCCACGCTCCCCCCCCCCACCCCAACCCCCAGTAGTCATCCAGAAATTGAGAAACAAGTATGTAAGGAAATCTCACTTATCTGCAAGAATGATAGAGTAGTTATGGTAGGGGATTTTAACTTTCCCAACATAAACTGGGCTTGGATGGAGAGGAATTTGTTAAGCGTATACAAGAAAAGTTCCTCATCCAGTATGTGGATGTACCCACTAGAGAAGATGCAAACTTGATCAACTCTTGGGTCATAAGGCAGGGCAGTTGACTGAGGTGTCAGTGGGGGAGGACTTTGGGGCCGGTGACCATAATTCTATTAGTTTTAAAATATTGATGGAAAAGGATAGACCAGATCAAAAAGGTAAAGTTCTAAATTGGAAGAAAGCCAATTTTGGCAGTATTAGGCAAGAACTTTCAAAAGTTGATCAGGGAGGGGGTGAATGTTCACAGGTAAAAAGGGACAACTGGAAAATGGGAAGCCTTCAAAAATGAGATAAGAGAGTCCAGAGACAGTATATTTCTATTAAGGCAAAGGGTAGAGCTGGTAGGTGTGGGGAATGCTGGTTGACTAGGGAAATTGAGGTTTTGATCAAGAATAAGTAGGAAGCACGTGTCAGGCATAGACTGCAGAAATCAAGGGAGTATAAAGGCAGTAAGAGTATACTTAAGACGGAAATCAGGAGGGCAAAAAGGGAACATGAGATACTTTGGCAAATAGGGTTAAGAGACTCCAAAAAGGATTATACAAATATATTAAGGACAAAAGGGTAACTAGGGGGAGAATAGGCCCCATTAAAGATTAGCAAGGCCACCTGTGTGTGTGGAACCGCAAAAGTTGGGGGAGATACTGAATGAGTATTTTGCATCAACGTTTATTATGGAGAAGGATATGGAAGATAGAGACGTGATGGAATAAATAGCAACATCTTGAAAAATGTCCATACTATAGAGGTGGTGGTGCTGGACATCTTAAAATATGAGTAAGGTGGATAAATTCCTGGGACCTGATCAGGTGTACCCTAGAACTCTGTGAGAAGCAAGGAAAGGGATTTCTGGGCCCCTTGCTGAGATATCTGTATCATTGAGGTGCCATATGACTGGAGATTGGCTAACATCATGCTATTGATGCTAACTATTTAAGAAAGGTGGTAGGGAAAAGACAAGGAACTATAGACCAGGTGAGCCTGACATTGGAGGTGGGCAAGTTGATGGAGGGAATCCTGCGGGACAGGATTTACATGTATTTGGAAAGGCAAGGGATTAGGGATAGTTAACATGGATTTGTGTGTGGGATATCGGTGTCTCACGAACTTGATTTGAGTTTTTTGAAAAGTCACAAGGAGGATTGATGAGAGGAGAGTGGTGGACGTGGCCTGAATGGACTTCAGTAAGGCAACTGACAAGGTTCCTTGTGGTAGGCTGGTTAGCAAGGTTAGATCACATGGAATAAAAGGGAGAATTAGCCATTTGGATACCTAATTGACTCAAAAGATAGAAGAGGAGGATGGTGGCAGAGGGTTGCTTTTCAGACTGGGGGACTTTTCAGAGTGGTGTGCCACAAGGATCGGTGCTGAGTCCACTTCTTTTTGTCATTTAAGTAAAATGATATGGATGTGAACGTAGGCAGTTGACACCAAAATTGGAGGTGTAGTGGACAGCGAAAGTCACCTCAGTGTAAAACGGGATCTTGATCAGATAGGCCAATGTGCTGAGGAGTGGTAGATTGAGTTTACTTTAGATAAATGTGAGGTGCTGCATTTTGTAAAGGCAAAGCAGACCAGGACTTATACAGTTAATGCTAAGGTCTTGGGGGAGTGTTGCTGAACAAAGAGACCTTGGAGTGCAGGCTCATAGTTCCTTGAAAGCGGAGTCATAGGTAGATAGGATTGTGAAGGTGGCATTTGGTACACTTGCCTTTATTGGTCAATGCACTGAGTAGAGAGTTGGGAGGTCATGTTGCAGCTGTACAGGACAGTGGTTAGGCCACTATTGGAATGCTGCGTGCATTTCTGGTCTCCATCCTATAGGGAGAACGTCGTGAAACTTGAGCGGGTTCAGGAAAGATTTACAAGGATGTTGCCAAGAGGGTTTGAGCTATAGGGAGAGCCTAAATAGACTGGGGCTTATTTTCCCTGCAGCATCGAAGGCCAAGATGTGACCTTGTAGGGGTTTATAAATTCATGCAGGGCATGGCTACGGTAAATAGACAAGACCTTTTCCCTGGGTGGGGGGGGGTGGAGTCCAAAACCGGAGGCATAGGTTTAAGGCGAGAAGGGAAAGATTTAAAAAAGGGACCTAAGGGGTAACTTTTTCATGCAGAGCATGGTGCAAGTATGGAATGAGCTGCCAGAGGAAGTGGCGGAGATTGGTACAATTACAACATTTAAAAGGCATCTGGATGTGTATATAAGGCTTTAGAGGGATATGGGCCAAATGCTAGCAAATGAGACTAGATTTATTTAGGATATTTGGTCCGCATGGACAAGTTGGACCGATTCATCTGTTTCCGTGCTGTATACCACAATGACTAATTTTTAAAAATTAGCTAGAATTATCTCAGAACGCACAGCAAAACCTGTTCAACCTGTTCACAACATTATTTATTATGTAGTCACAAGTCCAGCAAGATCACCCCCTTATCTGAATTCTTTAGGTTTCTACTTTTTTTAAAATTCACTCATGGGATAATGTCGACATCATTGGCCAGGCCACTATTTTATTGTTAAGTGTCAACCACATTGTTGTGGCTCTGAAGTCACATGTAGGCCAGACAAGCTAAGGATGGCAACTTCCTTTCCTAAAGGACATTAGTAAACCTGATGGGTTTTCTGACAATCGGCAATGGTTTCACGGTCATCATTAGACTTCCAATTCCAGATATTTATTGAATTTATTATTTAATATCCCCAGATATTATCTGGGTTTCTCGATTAATAGTCTGGTGATAATAAGCAATTAGGAGGTGATAGCCTAACTGACTCTTGACAGTTTTCTTGCTGCGGACTGCAAGAGAATTCAATAGATATTTTTTCCAAATGTGTCAACATAAGCTTTTTCACAAATCTGAGAGCCTGTCATGAAGATTCCTAAACAACCTCTCTTAGCTAAACTCTTCTTCTGAGGTAGCTTATTCCCTGAACTAGTTCTAGGAAAGAAAAGAAAACCACCTTCTGAACTCAACACTGAGGTCATCTGAATTGAACAGAAAAACTTGCTTTTGAACTGAATTTTATAAAATCTTGTTCATCATAGAGTCTTCTGAATCAGAAACAACATAGTGGCCTGATGTTTCCTTTACATGTCACAATCCAACACCATAAATGCCTTGCCAGGAACACTACAGGAGTGTGCAGTTGCTGCATTCTGATACATTGATTAGTTCCAGAAGGACACTACGACCATTCTTGTTGAAGATAACTTTCACCAGTCAACTTTAACTAAATCTTTACTGAGAAATCAGTTTTTCACCCCCACTTCTCCTGGATGTCCTTTCTTAAAATCTCTCACCTTTCTTGACAAGGCCTATTTTAAAATTGCACGACCAAGTTTTTGTCACCTGTCCTAATGTTGCTTTTAGATCAATGCTAATCAGTCTGATTTAAGCTTCTGTACAGTGTTGTGGGATGTTAAACTACATTCAAGTTGCTGTATAAATACAAATTGTTGTTATTGTTATGATTCAGCATTCACATTGCACACAAGGTTCTAACCACACGAGAGAGATTACTGGTGACAATTCAATACTGGTTTCTACATTTTATTATTCTTTTGACACACGGATACACCACCAGAGCAACATTCTGTTTAATCTGTGGTCCTCTCACGAGTGGTTAATATAAAACGCTTTGGAAACTCGTGAAACATAACTGACCATACTTCAAGGGGAAAGGCCATCAAACCTTAGCACTTGAATAATTCCCAAGATCAATATTTATGATATCCTGCATAAATTAACACAATCAGGTTGCTCGAATACTCACGTTTCATTAATAGGAACAAAAATAAAATCCTTTTGAAAAATATCCACATGTCTTGTCCACGTTTTCACTCTGGCATGACGTCGTTGTGGTAACCTAGTGGCAGACATCAGAAGACTGGAGGTCACAGAATGTAAGCACAGATGACAGAGAAGTACATGATAAAATGTATTCATTACTGTACAGCCTATGAAAATTGTACTAACTGTTACTAATTAAAATGGAAGTCCATTATCAATCAAATTTAACTTTGGGACACGGTGTTAATTAACTGAGGACCCTTAGCATTAGTATAACATAAATATTGTCACTTCGGCATATAAAATATCCCAAGGAACACAACCACAAGGAGGGTTTAGGAGAACCGAATAGGTATTAAGTTGAAAATAAAGACTTACAAAAGGTTTTCAAAAGTTATTCACAGTAGTAGAGATGTAGAAAACATTGAAATACTTTAAAGAGTAGACCTAAAGTGACCGAAATCTCTGCTTGTGATACAGCACAGCTGGGGAAAGAAAGAAAACTGAAGAATGCTCGAGGACATTCAAAGGTGAAAGACTTTGAGGTAGAAAAGGTTCAGGCATTAGACAAAATTTTAAAATCAGACACATTGGGAAATTCAGGGAACCAATGTTGTTCAGCAAAGGAAAGGTGCAAAGAAAGAATAAGAGTGTTGAAAGGTAAGATGGTTATGTTGCAGAGCAGAAAATAAGCAGCCACAGTTTGGTTAAGTTGAAACATGTCTAGGCAGATAATAGAACATGAAAATAAAAGCAAGGCAGAATTTTTCAAAAGCAAAACCAAAAGTAGGAACAAAATCATCTCCAGGGTATGTCAAATGAAAGAAAAAAGTTTGAATGCCGTGGACATCAAAAACATAGGTTCATCAGAGAACATGGTCCCTAATAAGTCATTATAGCTAGAGAAAAGGATCACCAGATGCTTGGGGATAATGTTCTAGACTATGTTGGTTTGCACTCAATTATTTAATCAATACAGAGGGGCAACATTGAGGCTCTGGCTGTGTTTCAATCCACCCTAAATAGGTAAATTGTTTCAGGTAACTAAAAGGAATAAATTCCCAAGCACAGACAGAAGTTCCAGTCCAGCCAAAACACTGGACCTAGACTTGTCCCTATTCAAAAAGCAGAAAAATCCAGTCCAGTCAATTACTACCTTAACAGTTTACTCACAAACATCAGTAAAGTAATGAAAGGTGTCATCAACAGTACTATCAAGCAGTACCTGCTCGGAGATAACCTGTTCACTGACATCCAGTTTGGGTTCCAAGAGCCTCTCAGCTCCTGACACCATTGCAGCCTTGGTTCAAATATGGACAAAACAGCTGAAATCCAAAGGTGCGGTGACAGCGACTGCCCTTGACATCAAGGCTGAACTTAACTGAGTGTGATTTCAAGGAGCCTAGCAAAACTAGAGGTAATGGGAATTTGGGGGAAGAATAACTGTCCACGAGCTATAGTCATAACTAACACAAATGATGATGATTGCGTTTGTTTAAAGACCGTGCTTTCGGGTCAGAGACATCTCTGGAGGAGATCCTCAGGGTAGCGTCCTAGACACGACTGTCTTCAGCTGCATCAATGAGTTTCCCTCCATCATAAGATCAGAAGTGGGACATTGGCTGATGATTGCACAATGCGTTCAGATACTGAAGTGGTTTGTGTCCAAATACAGCAAGACCTGCACGACGTGTAGATTTGAACTAACAAGTAACATTCATATCACGCAAGTGTTAGACAATGACTGTCCCTAACAAGAAAGAATCTAACCATTGCCCAGGACATTCAATAGCATTACCATTTAAAAGTGAAAAGATTTGTAGCTCAGGTTGTGGAGGAGGTTGTAGACATGCTGTGAGCCGGTAGATTTAGTTGCAAATGTTTCATCAGCCTGTTAGGTAACATAGTCAGTGTGCCTCTGGTGAAGCTTCAGTGTTCTGTCCCACTTGTTATTTATATGCCTCGGTTTGCTGGAGTGGTTGGTATTACTTCCGGTTCTGTTTCTCAGTGGTCTGTACACAGGGTCTAATTCAGTGTGTTTGTTGGAGGAGTTCCGGTTGGAATACCTGGCCTCCCCTGGTGGGTCTCTGTTGGACTTGTGCGATTATGGATGTATTGTCCCAGTCAAATTAGTTTGTAGTGAGGCAAGTGAACGACCGGAGGCCTGAATGACTGAGAAACAGAACTGGAAGTAATATCAACCACCCCAGCAAACCGAGGCATATAAATAACAAGCGGGACAGAACACCAATGCTTCACCGGAGGTGCACTGACGATGAAACTTTTGCAACCAAACCGACCGGCTCGGTGAGCATGTCAACAACCTCAGCATTGCTGAATTCCCCACTAACAACATCCTGAGGTTACCTGCGCTGCTAAAGAGCCTTGTTGATTACACATTCCATCACTCTACAGATGATTAAATATAGACAGATGGGGCAGTAACTGGCTGGGTTGGATTTGTCCTGCCTTTTGTGTACATGATACAACTGGGCAATTTTCCACATTGTTCACTGGAAAAGCTTGGCTTGGAGTGAGGCAAGTTCTGGAGCACAAGTCTTCAGTATTATTGCCAGATTTTTGTCAGTGCCCATAGTCTTTGCAGTGTCCAGTGCTTCCCGCTGTTTCTTGATATCACATAGGAGTGAAGCAAATTGGCCGAAGACCGGCAACTGCAATGCCAGGGTCCTCTGGAGTAGGTGGAGATGAATCATCCACTTGGCACTTCTAGCTGAAAATTGCTCTGAATGCTTCAACCTTATCATCTTTTGCACAGTTATGTTGGTCTCCCATGTTCCTTGTCAAATTGTATCAGTTCAGCTACAATACAGGCATCTAACTGGCCTGTCATATTCTCAACTTTACACATTACCATCAAGCCAGCTGCTGGAATACCCATCATTGTGAATGGGAATACTTGTAGAATAATCAGTTGTTTAATTATCCAGCACCTTGGATATCACAGGACTGCACAGCTTCGAGATCAAGCCTGCTTCAATGAAGACTGCAGAGGGTCTACCAGAAGCAGCACCAGGTGACACTTCAAAATAAGAAGTCAACTTGAAGCGACAAAATAAACAAATGGACAAATCGAAGTGCTGCAGTCCTGCTGTATCTGTGGTGCTAGATATTTAAATAATTAATTGTTCCACAGATGTTCATAATCTATGATGGAGGAGCCCAACACCCAAGCAAAAGACAAAAGGCCAATTTGCATTCATCTTCAGCCAAATGCGCTGAACGGACAATCTATTGTGGCTGCCTCCTTGTGTCTCCAGCATCACAAATGCCAGTCTACAGTCAATTTAAGTGCCTCGTTATGATATTAAAAAGGCTTGAAAACCCTGGATACCTGCACGAAAAAGACCCCGACAACATTTGTGATGGGACTTAAGATCTATGCTCCAGCACTTGTGGAAAATTGCTCAGCTACGTCCTGTTCACTAAAAGCAGAACAAATGTAACCCAGTCAATTACACCCTATCAAGCTTCATTCTATCATCAAAGTAATGGAATGGGTCACCAACAGTGCTTTTATGCAGAACTTGCAAAGAATGATCTGTTCACTGACACTCAATTTTGGTTCTGCCAGGGCCAGATGCTTCTGACCTCATTACAGCCTTCAACGACAAAAAAATCATAAGTTGCTGGAAAAGGTCAGCAGGTCTGGCAGCATCTGTGAAGGGAAAAAAAAATAATCAGTTAACGTTTTGGGTCCAGTGACCCTTCCTCAGAACGGTTCCAAGGGTCCCTAGACCCAAAAATTAACTGATTCTTTTTCTTCACAGATGCTGCCAGACCTACTGAGCTTTTCCAGCAACTTATGATTTTGTTCCTGTTTTACAGCATCCACAGTTCTTTTGGTTCTCATTACAGCCTTGGTCCAAACACAGACAAAAGACTTAAATTCCAGAGATGAAGTGAGAATGGGTGCCTTGACATTAAGGCAGTGATCAGAGTATGTGAACAAGGAACCGCAGCAAATCTGAAGTTAATGGGAATCAGAGGAAAAAGAAAGCTCTGCCGGGTGGAGCCATGATTAACACAATGGAAGATGGTTGTAGTTTTGCGAGATCAGCTATTTCAATTCCACAACATCACTACACGGAGGTCCTCAAGATGCTGTCTGAGGCTCAACCATCTTCAGCTGCTTCATGAATGATTTTGCCTCCATCAGAAGTGGACATATTAACTGATGACTGCACAATGTTCAGCAGCATTTGTGACCCCTCAGATACTGAAACAGTCCATGTTCAAATGCAGCAAGACCTGGACAACATACAGGCCTGTGCTGCCAAGTGACAAGGAATATTAATGCCACACAAGTGACAGGTAATTACCATCTCCAACATGCGAGAATCTGATCATCACCTTTTGAGTTTCAATGTGGTCACCATTACCAAATCACCCACTAAAAACATTTTGGGTGTCTCCATTGACCAGTTATGGAATTGAACCAGCCATATAAATACTACGGCGACAAGGGCAGGTCAGAAGCTAAGCTAAAGCCTGTCTACATTCTACAAGGCACTAGTTAGGAGTATGATGGATGAGGGCAGCTCCAACAACACTCAAGAAGCTTCACACCATCCAGGAAAAGCAGCACACCTCGACTGCCATTACATTTACACCTTCCGTCACTGACATACACACTGCTTCCACTGTGCAATCAACAAGATGCAAGGCAGTAAGTCATGGAGTGTCCTTTGACAGCATCCTCCACCCCGTGACCGTGACCACCTAGACAGGCAAGGGAAAACAGCAGATGCTTTGGAGCACCACACCTACACGTACTCCTCCGAGCCCCACACCATCCCAATTTGGAACTATATCACCATTCCTTCATTGGGTCAAAATCTTGCAACTCCCCACCTAACCGCATTGTAGGTGTTCCTCTACCCCAATGATTGCAACACTTCATGGCAGCTGCTCACCATCTTCTCCAGCACAATTACAGACAGGCAATAAATGCTGGCCTAGCAATTATTGCCTACATCACACAAACAACATTTAAAAGAAGTGGATCTCAAGTCCCTTAGAAGTTAATTGACAGTCCAACAAATAATTAAGTTATGGGGGAAGGATAATTGACTAAGTTACAACACCTTTTTAGTCAAAGTGCAAGACAATAGGAAAATTGTTTTAAGAATTTTTAGAAATCAACTTTCTTCCAAAAATACAATAAGGCATAAACTGGGATTCTGCACATAGCAATCAGAGATGTTGTATTTTGTAAATCATATGGATGGAAAACTGCAGGTTGTGAAACAGATAAGCAGAAAACCCTACCTAGCAAGCCTTAGATGAATAAACAGGGTGCATACTAAATTGAGTGCATCTACATTGGAACAGGATGGGTAACAGAAAAGGATACTTTAGAAATAACCCATTCAGCAGGATACCTTAGAAATCTGTGTCACTCATCAAATGTAGACAGGGGAAAATAAATTGTTTGAATTGAGCTGAAAGTATTTTGAAAGGAACATCAATGACAAGTTAAAGCAAAGTACCATGGATGCTGGAGATCTGAACTAAAATCAGAAATTGCTGGAGTTGACGTGGAAGAGAAACAGAGTTAACATCGGGTCTAGTACAACTTTAAAACTGCTTCTTTCTCCACAGGTATTGGCTGACCTGCTGATTTTCACCAGCACTTTCTATTCTCATCAATGACAAGTTAATGGTCCAACATAGATGGTCAACCCCTCAACATAATCAGCCTCACTGATTACCCACTGGTGGGGTTTAAGAGGTCATCCTCAAAACTTTGGAAGAACACAGGATTTCTTCACAAAGCCTCTTTTTATGCATTCCACTCCAATACAGGAAAGTCGTGCAACTGTTGATTTGCAGTTATGAGAGCTTACGATAGATTGGCAGATTCCGGAATGTTCCGTCGTTCTCGTTGATTCAGTCGTTTGTAAAAAAAGGAGCTGAAAACATGTACTCTATCTGCATCCTGTTGTTTGATCTTTTCAAGAACCAAATACCTGCAGAGTTGAAGGAAAAGTATCAGGACAAATTCAAAGTCAAAGAAAAAATTCTCACTTGTCACAGTAAAGCTAACTCAACATGAACTGCTCTCTTGCCAGATACCTAAATAGTACAATTAAGTCAGAGATTGTAAGAACTGCAGATGCTGGAGTCAGAGATAACACAGCATGGAGCTGGAGTAACACAACAGGCCAGGCAGCAGAGGAGCAGGAAAGTTGACGTTTCGGGTCCGGATCCTACTGTGTTCCTCCAGCTCCACACTGTGTTATCTAGTACAATTAAGTGATCTCAGGCCTTTCCATACCCTGTGGTGAAAGATCACCACCTCAATATTCATCTAGTTTTCACCAATATACAGCTAACCGACAACTACACCAAAACTAATTTAACTAATACGTTCAGAAGACAGCCTACATCTTTTCCCTAATTTCTGCACTCCTCCACATACATAATTGAAAATAATTAAATCAATAAAATATCTGAAAGAAAGTTTGTATGCTCTTTGCTTTCCTCCTTAGGATCAGGGCACTCAGTTCGACTGGAAGCTGCAGTTATAGATGGTGTTGAAGAATATGCAGCATCCTTTAGATCTTCTGTGGAACCTTTCTAAAATTCTTGACAAATTGAACAGTGGAAGTGATCCACCATTGCAATGTGGCAACTCAAATTTGACACAACCTGAAGCCATTTGTACCACTTTACTTAAAATTTTAGCTTCCTTCATATCACCTTTCCCTTGTTTCAACAACTGACACATTCACTCAAGAGTCAGAAATGTACAACTTCCAAGCTTCACATCAACAATGGCACAGTAAATTTAAAATGACATTCCACTCTTAAGAATGGTTTATTACCAAAGGTGGAGTTTTTGGTATGATATCAAAATAATTCAGCCTGCTTTTGAGGCTATTCAAGCAGATATGAAAGATCTTTAACAATATTTGTGTGATTTAATGGGAGCCGCAGACAACTTTCTAACTGCCAAAATAGATCAAGTTATTAATTTAAATGCTACATATAAAATTAGTGTTGTTAGTAGGAAACAATACATTTAAAAAGCACCCTAAGTTTGAGGAAACACTTTTACACAGGAACTGTAAAAGTTAAAAGTGAACAGGAAAAATTACTTCATGAGCTGGAAAGCATTTAGAATGTTCCAAGGAAGTCACTTTATAAATGCAGATTCGTTTCTTTTATAAATGTAATTCACTTAACATTCTCAAATTCACTAGAGAATTAATATTCATTACACAATTTCAGTAATTTGCTGTGTTAAAAGTGAGAGATTTTCTGCAACACTGCACAGCGAAAAAAATGAAACAGGTTACATTAAGTTTTCTGATAGTGCCACCCAGTGACATGAATTATGTACTACGACATATGGGTAAACTATTAAAGCACAGTAGACTTCACATATTGGAGTCGACAAACATCAACCATTTTGAACAAGGATTTAAATGGCTATTGGAAGAAATACTAATTCATTGTCATGCTGGAAGTTTGGATAGGGAAGTGAGGGGGAGCACATAACAAACAAAACTTGGAGGTCTGAATTTCTGTCTGCTGCAGGATTTTAACCAGTCTGAAAATATGCTGTGAAGGTATTTTCATTCTCTCCAATTTGTCCCAATACCAGAGGTCAAAGAAATGCAGGCCAGCCACAATTAAATCTGAAAAAAATGTCCAATCTGAGATTTCCAGTCCTATTATTTTATGTAAACTACCACCCTCTCTGGGGAGCAGGCTAGCTGTTCAGGCATTGTCAAACCTCCATTCAACTATGCCTAGTACAAACTTGTATACTATGCCTAATCCCATTTGCTCACCCATGATAAAATGCTTATTACCTCAGCTTAGTTCCAAAAAATAAGGGGCACGACTTACCCTTCACAAAACAGTGTTGACTATCCCTAATCAAGTTATTCCTTTCTAGATGATTATAAATCCTATCTCTTATAATCCTTTCCAACACTTTACCCACAACCAAAGTAAGGCTCACTGGTCTATAATTACCAGGGTTGTCTCTACTCCCCTTCTTGAATAAGGGGACAACATTTGCTATCCTCCAGTCTTCTGGCACTATTCCTGTAGACAATGACGACAAAGATCAAAGCCAAAAGCTCTGCAATCTCATCCCTACCTTCCCAGAGAACCCGAGGATAGATCCCATCTGGCCCAGGGAACATTTCTACTTTCACACTTTCCAGAATTGCTAACACCTCCTCCTTATGAACCTCAATCCCGTCTAGTCTAATAGCCTGTATCTCAGCATTCTCCTCCACAACATTGTCTTTTTCATGTGTGAATACTGATGAAAAATACTCATTTAGCGCCTCTCCTATCTCTTCGGACTCCACGCACAACTTCCCACTACTGTCCTTGACTGGGCCTAATCTTACTCTAGTCATTCTTTTATTCCTGACATACCTATAGAAAGCTTTAGGGTCTTCCTTGATCCTACCTGCCAAAGACTTCTCACGTCCCCTCCTGGCTCTTCTTAGCTCTCTCTTTAGGTCCTTCTTGGCTAACTTGTAACTCTCAGGCGCCCTAACTGAGCCTTCATGCCTCATCTTTACATAAGCCTCCTTCTTCCTCTTGACAAGAGATTCAACTTCCTCACTAAACCACAGTTCCCTCGCTCAACCACTTCCTCCCTGCCTGACAGGTGCATATTTATCAAGGACACGCAGTAGCTGTTCCTTGAACAAGCTCCACATTTCAACTGTGTGTCTATTGTTACTGTTCAACTTTTTTTTTTTAAAACCTAATACACTAAATCTGTACCATTATCTTTATACTTATAATCACTTGTTTAAATTGAAAATCCACTACTTAATGTCGATTCAGTTGCATTGAATATTTAATCAGGCTACAAATTGTTAACTGCCTAGGCCCTTAGTTTAATGCTGTCTGCAAATTAAAAAAAGATGTTAACTGATTTTTTACATGCAGATCTTTTGTGTAGATTAAAAAAAATCCAAACATTGACACTTGGTTTTCCTTTTGAAGTGACCTTTTCCATTGAATAGCTCCCCATGACAGTGTACACAGTACACTCATCAGTCATCTATTTGCCACCAAATTCTTATCCAGGTCCATGTTCTACCTTAAATTGTCAGTCAAACTTACGCAGTGGAACATGGCAAAAATCCTTCTGAAGGTTCAAATAAACAATTCACCACAGACTACCTATGTTTCTCAACTGTAGAATTCAAAAAGCAAACATGAGGTTTCTTAATCAAGTGAACGCTCATACAATATCCATACTTGTTGTCTATTAACTGAAGTGTCACTTATCAGCTATAGCCCCAATCCATAAAGTGACTTCCCCCATTTTACCCATTGCTGACTATTAAAGCCTCGGGACCATGGTCAAGAGTCTGCTTCGAAACAGTTCGCTACATTTATACTGCCTGTTACTACTTACAGAAATTTGTAATAAACAGTATTACTTACTTTAAATAGAAATCTATGATAACATCATTTAAGAATTCTCCCTCTTTAAGACAATATAGATCTTCATTAGTCACAGATATGCCGCCCTTGGATGGAGGAGGTGGATAAACTATCAGCCTGGTAAAAACAGAACCACACTTGGAGCCATAAAATTCCTTGAGAGATGGAAATGTATGTAAATTATAAGCAATTTCTCATTCTAGACAGTGCAACACTCTAAACTAAGTGCCAACTAATTCTACATTTAAGTGTTTAAAGCATTTGATGAAATTCCAAGTTGTTGCAGAAATGCGCTTCCAATCAGGTTCACATCAGAAACTATCCTATTGCACTTAAGTTTGGTAAGGAGGAGAAAAATAAAACAAAAACCCAAGGAAGTACATTCAGTGACCTCACAACACAGTAGATTAGGGTCCCAGAAAAGTTAATGGTTGCTAAATTTCTTCTGTATTTTCTTCCTCCATTAGGTGATATGTGGCCTCTGTTTAAAATTATCAATTGGAACACCAAATTCCAAGTAAAATGGAACGAGGAATTTGAACCCTCTGTATTCCCACCCATTTTATGCAATGCTATATGTCAACAGTTAATTATTTTTATAAAAAATAACTTTTATTACCTTCAAAAAGTTAACATTTACCAATTGAAAGCTGTAAAGCCTTGTGGATCACTTCAACAGCATATTTGTTCTAGGGCATCATTCTGAAATAAATTCTAGTTTGTTTCAAGGACTTTTACTCAACTATTGAGAGTTTTCCTCTCAATTTAATGACTTACTTTTCAATAGGACCTGTAAAGGAAGTATGGGATGTTCCCAAAGCATCATCAGTTGAAAGGCTGGTGTTTCTCAAACAGTACTTGGAGGAAGCCTAGAAAAATAGATTTAAAAACATGTCACATGTAGGAAGAGAAGAAAACAGAAGCAGTGTTGGGGAATGGGACAAAGATTGGGGGTGGGGGGAGCGGGGGAGAGAGGAGAAGCAGGTGAGATATATGCAGAGAAAGAGAAACACAAACTTGGGGGAAGTAGGGGGAATGACAGGGGTTGGCAGACAGAAAAGGAAAATCAATAAAGTAACTTACAGTTATTCTAGTAATTTTTCCCTCCATTAGGGCAACAGATACTACAGCTTGAAATCAGATGCCTGGTGAATCTATTTTAAAGTTCGCCCACTTGTATTGTCAGATTGCTGGCGAGCCTCCCCCTCTCAACTAGATGATATCTTCAGCCTATCTTTAATTCTTACCAACCAATCACAGCAGGACAGTTACCAAATTACCTCTGGAAAACTCCAGTTCCTTTCACTTATAGAAGGAATGAAAATTAATAATGTTTGACATTTGATTAGAACTTAAAAAAATCTTGGTATGAAAACTTCATTAACTAGCTGACTCATTCAGTAGAAAACCTACTTTCACTACTTTGGGGAGCAGGTGAAGTTGACATTTGTAATATCCTTTCATGGCAAGGCAAAAGGTTGACAAATACCTGAAGAGGTCTTATTTCTGCATTATTACAGCTTGCGTACTTTAAAAAAAAAAGACCTGGACATGTTTTTAAGAAGATGCCACGGTGTACCTTGAAATATAATAATCAATGAAAAATAGGTCTTAAACTACATAGGCAGCAAGCCAGTGAGATCTCACTGTGCAAGCAGAAAAACTGCATAAAAGAACCTCATTTGCCAAAATACTGCATGACTGTCATTGCCAGAACAGCAAGGTCGCTAGTGCAGGACCATGTAAAATGACCTTCAGATGGAGTACAGGAACAATGTTTCTTTAGCAATGATGTTCCCTCTTTCTGCTCCTAACAAAAATCTGCTTTATCTGCTAACATTGCCAATTCGTGTTCATATAGATTTACAGACCCTAGTAACATTCACTGCTCCTTTCAGGAGAAGCCAGTCTTCATTTCAGAGTTTCGATTGCAAAAGTCTGCAGACTGATAAGACCAGCATTTACACAATATCATTTATGACCTTGGAGCATCTCCAAAACCAATTTACAACTAAGACAACTTGAAAACTATGATGTGGAAATGCCAGTGTTAGACTGGGGAGGACAAAAATCAGAAGTCACACAATAACAGGTTACAGTCCAACAGGTTTATTTGAAATCACAAGCTTTCAAGCGTAGCCCCTTTGTCAGGTGAAGTGAGAAAGAGAGAAGAATTTATAGGCAGAGGAATCACAAGATCATAGAAATGGTGTGAGTGGAGTGCTATTGCAGAAAATACGGAGGCATGGGATCGAGGGTGATTTAGTGGTTTGGATCAGAAATCGGCTAGCTGTGAGAAGACAGGGGGTGGTGGTTGATGGGAAATGTTCATCCTGGAGTTCAGTTACTAGTGGTGTACCGCAAGGATGTGTTTTGGGGCCACTGCTGTTTGTCATTTTTATAAATGACCTGGATGAGGGCATAGAAGGATGGGTTAGTAAATTTGCGGATGACACTAAAGTCAGTGGAGTTGTGGATAGTGCCGAAGGATGTTGCAGGTTACAGAGGGACATAGATAAGCTGCAGAGCTGGGCTGAGAGGTGGCAAATGGAGGTTAATGCGGAAAAGTGTGAGGTGATTCACTTTGGAAGGAGTAACAGGAATACAGAGTACTGGGCTAATGGTAAGATTCTTGGTAGTGTGGATGAGCAGAGAGATCTCGGTGTCCATGTGCATAGATCCCTGAAAGTTGCCACCCAGGTTGATAGGGTTGTTAGGAAGGCGTACGGTGTGTTAAGTTTTATTGGGAGAGGGACTGAGTTTCGGAGCCATGAGGTCACGTTGCAGCTGTACAAAACTCTGGTGCGGCCGCACTTGGAGTATTGCGTGCAGTTCTGGTCGCCGCATTATAGGAAGGATGTGGAAGCATTGGAAAGGGTGCAGAGGAGATTTACCAGGATGTTGCCTGGTATGGATGGAAGGTCTTGAGGAAAGGCTGAGGGACTTGAGGCTGTTTTCGTTAGAAGAAGGTTAAGAGGTGACATAGTAGAGACATACAAGATGATCAGAGGATTAGATAGGGTTGAAAGTGAGAGTCTTTTTACTCTGATGGTGACAGCTAGCACGAGGGGACATAGCTTTAAATTGAGGGGTGATAGATATAGGACATATGTCAGAGGTAGGTCCTTTACTCAAGAGTAGTAAAGGCGTGGAATGCCCTGCCTACAACAGTAGTAGACTCGCCAACTTTAAGGGCATTGGATAAACGTATGGATGATAATGGAATACTGTAGGTTAGATGGGCTTCAAATTGGTTTCACAGGTTGGTGCAACATCAAGGGCCGAAGGGCCTGTACTGCGCTGTAATGTTATATATTCTAAGTCTCCGCAGGTGATCAAAAAGGTCAAACAGTGAGAGTAAAACAAACCAACAGCAAATGAAAAGTGAAGGGATGACCTATAATCCGATTAAATGAGGCAGAGGGAGAATTACAAAAAGTTAAAAATAAGGTAGTGCTGGAGACAAACCAAATGACTGGAATAATGTGATAGGTATATGAGTTGCATTCCGAGGGTCTAACCAAAATAATAAGTAATCCAAAACTGTACAAATTCCTTAAGACAGAGAGATCATAACAAATTATCAAGGTGATGGTGTCAAACAGGACAGCAAGGAAAATTTTACAGATACAGAAATGTGGTGGGGTCACATGTAGCACGACATGAACCCAAGATAACGGTTGAGGCCACCATCACAGGTACGGAACTTGGCTATGATAATCGATGAATGGATACCGTGCACACTACGACAACAGATGAATGGACACCGTGCAACAATCGCCACACAGTTCCCTCCCAGTCGGAGAGCACTTCAGCAGTCAAGGACATTTAGCCTCCGATCTTCAGGTAAGTGTCCTCCAAGGAGGCCTTTGAGATATACAACAACGCAGAAACACAGAGTAAAAACGGACAGCCAAGTTCCGTACCCATGAAGACTGCCTTAACCATGATCTTGGGTTCACATCAGGCTACATAGGACCCCATCACACTGTTCTGTATTTGTGAAATCTTCCTTACTTTCCTATTTTGACACCATCACCTTGATAGATTGTTATGATTGCTCTACCTTAATTAATATGTACAGTTTGGATTACTTATTATTTTGGTTACCCTTGGTATGCGACTCATACACCTATCATGTTATTCCAGTCACTTGGTTTGTTTGTCTCCAGCACCACCTTATTTTTAAATTTTTTGATATTATCTTTCTGCCTCAATTAATGGGATTATAGGTCATCCCTTTGTTTGTTATTCACTTGTTGACACTTCACTGACACCTTTTGACACTGACTGTCACCTGCAAAGACCGATTATTCAACACTCCACTCACACCATTCGTATGATCTTTTGATCTCTCTGGCTATAAATTCTGTGTCTGTATGCTTCTCTCTCACTTCACCTGAAGGGGCTACGGTCTGAAAGCTTGTGATTTCAAAAAACCTGTTGGACTATAACCTGGTACTGTGTGACTTCTGAACTTGAAAACTGTACTAACTTTCACAATATAAGGAATGCCAATTTGTACATAGTAATCTCCCACAAACCGAAACAAAATAAATGACCGGTTACATTTGTTTTAGATGTTGGTTGATGGATAAACACCGGCCAGGATATTGAGATGTCAAATGAACTCTCATTTTCTTCGAATGTTACCATAGAATTTTACATTATAGGCTATTCATCATAGAAGAATTTGCTTGCCTTAGGTATAGTGCAACTGATGTTTATCAGATTGATTCTGGGGACAAGATGATTAGATAGAATGGGCCTGTATTCTCTGGAGTTTAAAAGAATGAGAAGTGATCATTGGGATATAGAAGGATTAGAAAACTGGATGTTAAGAGGCAGTTCTCCAAGGCTGGAGAACGTCAGGTTAGGATGTTGGCTTCTTAGGGCCCAAATGAGGAGAGATTTCTTCGCTGTCAGGATTGTGAATGTTTGGAATTCTCTACCACAAAAGGCTATGAAATGCCCAGTTGAAGAATTCATTTAAAGCTAAGAGCAATAGATTTTGGGTGCTAAGGAAATTAATGGATCGGGTGAAAAAGGAGAGTTGATAAATAAGATCAGGGCCGAACTTCAATAAGGGAAAAGCAGGCATGAGGCGCCATATGGCCTTAATACTGCTAGGATGTCTCATGTCAGTATGTACAAGTTGATCATTCGTAATGGCCTTGATCTGCATGCAATGATGGAGGCACATTGCCTCATTAGTCTGTCTGGATGTTGAAGTCATTTTATTATTCTCTGAAGTTTGGTGCTGATTGTGTCAATGCCATCCTAACTGAGTTTGTGTGAGTGATATGACTGAGATAACTGCAGTGTTAACAGATACCTGATTGAAACCTGCACAATGCTTCATCTACTTTTAAAATTTCAGAAGGCGGCACAATAAGTCATTGAGTCTGCACTTAGTGCACACCCCAGATTGTAGAGTGTTACACTGATGAGTCAGAACCCCAAAATGCTACAGGTGTTTTTAAGCCCTTGATTTTTGAAAGAGAAGTGATACCAAGGCAACAAGCATGGGGCTGGATGAACACAGCAGGTCAAGCAGCATCATAGGAGCAGGAAAACTTGACGTTTCGGGCCTAAACCCTTCATCAGAAATGGGGGAGGGGAAGAGGGT
>JAHRHZ010000059.1:2059901-2079107 GCA_024137785.1 Ginglymostoma cirratum
GTTTCGGGCCTAAACCCTTCATCAGAAATGGGGGAGGGGAAGAGGGTATCAGAAATGGGGGAGGGGAAGAGGGTATCAGAAATATCAGAAACCCTCTTCCCCTCCCCCATTTCTGATGAAGGGTTTAGGCCCGAAACGTCAAGTTTTCCTGCTCCTATGATGCTGCTTGACCTGCTGTGTTCATCCAGCCCCATGCTTGTTATCTCGGATTCTCCAGCATCTGCAGTACCTTTTTATCTCTGATACCAAGGCAAAGTGACTGCAGATGTAAATTCAGTGGTTGACTGGCAAAACATACATGTGGATTGATAGACTGTAACACCTGGAAATGCCAAAAGAAACTTCAAAAAGAGAGGCAGCTACCTCTGGCAGACGTTTTTATGGTTTATCCTACCAGGACAAAAAAGAAGAATTGAAGAACCAAGGTTTACTATTTCACATTACATCGCCATTTGTTTGCACCTAAACATCCGTAAGACAATTTCATCGGTGGAAATGAACAACAGAAATACTGTGACATGCTTACCCCACTCTCTTTAACCAACAGATTTCCTGCATGATGTTCTTCTAGGTTCTGTGTAAAAAGAAGCAGCCTACTGTTCGCTTCAAGAAAAGAAATGGTGGCAAAAAAGTTTAGTATACTGTTCCTTTTGCCAATTTCAGTTAAAATCCTTTCCAAAATATCAGTTGCTTGAGGATCCGGAACAGCTTCAAAAATCAGAACAATGTACCGTTCATCAGTAGCTGCAAAATACAACATATAAATCTTGGTCAATATACATATGCCTGGAAAAAAATTACATTGGTGTTAAGTGCCAGCTATTTTCTGCATTACTGATGTTGTATTATGAAATAAATGCAGTGATAAATTGCCACACTGCGGGTCTATTAATGATGAGAAGTGAAACATTGATAGGGCAAAACAACTGGTATTTGTACAGCATCTTTACTGGGGTTTGCATCAACACACTTGGTAGAAGCACGAGGGAAAGTAGATCACGAGAGTCATTATAGACTTTTAAAGGCAAGGTCAATCTTGATGGAAGTGAATTTTTTTAGAAGTTATAAATAATGGAGAGGGAAATGCATACTGATGGTTTTTACATAAAACTCTAGAAGACATTTGCTGAAGTCCCTCAAGAGCTTAGGTTCTGAAGGCAAATTAGTGACATGGTTGAGAAACTGGCTGAGAAAGCAGATGATAGAAAGTGGGAAGGGCTAGATGTGACAAGTAGAAAAATGCAACAAGCGGTGTTGCAGCTTCAATTATTTTCTGTATTTATTAATAACTTGAATGACATGAGGGAAAAACACTAACCAAGCTTTGCTGATGATAGAAAGAAAGGTTACATTGTGAGATTTTACAGGGAAGTGTACAATAAAAATAGCAGACATTAATGGATTTAGTGAACGAGGAAAACAGCAGATTTCAATGCACGTAAATAAGATGTCACTCACTTTGGATCTGTGGAGGTTAAATCGGTATATTTTCTAAACATTGAAAACCGAGAAGCAGTAAAGGTCCAAGGTGACTTAAGAGTCCATTTACATAGATCATTAACATATCATGAACAGGTATAGAAAATAATCAAAAGTAGTGCATGATCTTCAGCTATAGAGGACTAGAATACAACAAATTTGAAATCCCACCTCAACTGGAATACTGCATTCAGTTCAGAGCACTACATCACAGGAAGGAAGCACTGGCCTTGGAGGGGGTAAACTTTACATTCATAGAATGATACCAAGACTCCAAGGGTTCATTTGTGAGAGATTAAGAAAATTAGGGCTGCACTCACTTGAATTTACAATGTCAAAAGGGCAATTTGATTGAAGTTTTCATGATATTAAAATGGAACTGAAGGGTAATGAGAGAGAAATTATTAAAATGGACGGATTTGAGAAACTGGCACAGTAAATGCAGCAGAGGAGAACATCACAATATGAAGGATGGAAGGATAAGACACAGGGAAAAAAATTAAGTTATGCCAAGCTTCATTTAAATTTGATCAATCAATTGTTCTTCAACCTAGTTCTAAATATAAATGTTCATCTAATCAATGGAGAAATATTAGGACAGCTCAGCCCCATTGAATGTTCATCTGTCAGGGAGGTCACAACATTAGTTAAGAAAAATCACAGCCAAGAAGAGCGACAATATGTTAAAGCATGATCAAGAAAAGTTGAAATGAGGAACAGAAGTGGGATAATCAAACATTGTGCAGTATACCACAGAACTCCAGACAGAGGAAGATAACCATGTGGGCAAACCTGTGAGAAGTGCAGAAACAACAGCGCATAATAGCAGGGGGGTTTTAACTGTTCTAATTTAAAATAATTGTTACTTGTATAGAAGGCACATGTTTCCTGAAGTTGTTTCATGTCAACACTTTTTTGTTAGCCAGTATTCAGCAAGCCTAACATTTGCACATTCCTGACCACAACTCAGTTGTATTCATTGTATTTGTTGAAAAAGATAAAAATAAACTAAGAATCAGTTTAATTGGAAAGGGCCAATTCTACTAATTGGAAATGTGATTTCACTAAAGTGGATTGGATAAAATCATCATATTTTAGAATGAACATGGAGAAATGAATGAAATAGTAAAATTTGAAACAGTAGAATTAAAGGGCAAGAAAATATGATTAATTGATAAACTCTTTCAAAGAGCCAGATGGACATAGGGGGCCATAATCTTCTGTGTTCAAACATTATCATTCTGTGAAGAGATCAGGTTTTTAAATTAATATACGGAGAGACATGAAGAGCAACATGAGGAGGGTATTCTATTTCCACAAAGTGCCTATAATCCTTCACTTAAGAAAATAGTGCTAACTGCCTTAGTTCAATAAAAACAACCTGTACTTATCGACCAACATTAATGCAGTGAAATGTTCCAAAGCATTTCATAGAAATTTTGCCAAACAAAATTTGACATTAAGCCCCACTGGGAGATATTAGAGCGGATGAGCAAAACATTCAAAGTGGCAGGTTTTAAGGCTCATTTGAATGGGAAAAGTGAGAAACAGCAATGAAAGAGATTTAGGAATATAATCCAAGAGTTTAAGATCTAGACAGCTGATGGCACAAACACCAAAAGGCGTAGAAATAATTACTGGGGATGAGTGAGAGTTCCGAATTAGAGACCAAATATCCTAGGATTTTAGGTTGCAAAAACGGGGTGACAGGAAGGTCATGGAGGACAATGGGAATGTGAATATAAAATGACAAATTTGGAGAATCAGAAGTCAAAGTTAGGTCAGCAACCAGTGGTAATGGTTGAATTATTAAGCATACAGAGTCACGTAGCACTTAAGTACAGTGATATTCATATAAAAGATAAATTAGCTTATATGCGTTTATGAATTTAACTTTGTTCCTGCAATGGATTATACTTACTGGTCCCCTGAGAATCAAACCAGCTCTTTTCTTTGCTCATTTTGAGGGACGATCGTATATTGTGGCAAGCAGCAGGTGTCATTTGCAGAAAAAGTACCGGTAACACACGTGAACCACACCATTCACACATAGTGAATTCTGAGGCTTTGAAAACTACCTCCTGAGATGACTCATTAGGTACTGCAAAGGAAGGGCATTTATATTACTGCCTTCTCTTCACTTTTTGTACATGAAACAAATTTTATTATTACTGATTTGATTTTAGTTTTAATAAAGAAACTACCAACAAATGGGTAGAGAATTAATTCAACAAGGAAGAAATTCAAACTACATTCCAAATATAAGGAAGCTCACTGCTACTTTAAGTGGTCTAATGCTGCTTCTCATTTGATTGACCTCCAACATAGCAATTGAGAATTGTAACTTTTTAGCAGTTTGGTTGACAGTTGGGTACGCACTGTTCTTGTTAATGTAAATAAGCCGCAGGAGGATATGGATTCTTGAATCTTGCTGCTATCAATTTACAATATAAATAGGCATACAGAGAACACGACAACTTAGCTGATACACAGCTCAACCAAGGAACTTCTATAAAAAGACTTTTATTAACTTGTAGCTTTACACTTTGTCAAATCAGCTGGAGAACAAATTTTTCAAAAAGGTTATGAACACAAATTAATTTACAACTTAGTTAATTATAAAATTGTTCCAAATAAAATAATGTTGGTAATTCTTCGTGGTATCCACGTAGATTAACATAAAAAAAGCAGCAAAAAATGCTATACAAGAACAAGATTAGCACAGTAGGAAGAAAACAAATCACCAAATGGCAAATGAAAATTAAAGTTTTCATTGTGCAGTAATCATTACAAAAATGCATGTGTATATTTTGATTTATTAGGTCAGGATTCTGCACAATTTACTTCAGGCATAAAATAAATTTTTCCTTCGCCAGTGAACGCTAGGATATAGGTTTAATTATTTCAGAAGTTGGATTTGGAGAAGTGGTTTACTTGTTTGATGCTGGAGTAAAACTGTTAGGTTTCTTTCCTCTGCAGTCTTTGTGGATGTCAAGAAACATCAACCCCAAGATGGAGGTTAAAACTTTAAAAAAAAATCTTCAAAAGGTTTTTTTTTAAGGAAAGTAGTTTTAAACAACTTTTTCCCCATTCAAACTGTTTCCTTCTCAAATTGATGTGGAGGCTGTACATTTGGTCTCAAGTTTTACAGTTCATTGATTTGCAGTTTTAGACATTAATTGAATCGACTTACCTCCCATACTGACCTTGATGAAGTCTAGACTGAACTGAAAGCAGAAGAGTCTGTTTTTAGTGTTTGCAAATCCAACAACTTCAGCTATTAAACAGCATCAATAATAAAGATTTAACAAAATTACAACATATCTCTAATGAACAGCATTTTTCAATAAACCTTTATTTTTCTTCAAACAAACCTCAAATCTAAATTAAACTCAAATGTGACACCATTCAGAACTAGAAACTTACACAAATGTCTCCTTCTCCAACAAGCATTGCAACGGGACTTCTCCATTATTAAACAAACAGCTACTGATCATCACAGGTACTCAGACATGCCTGTAGTTTCAGGCACCCACTAAATGGAGTCTCAGAAGCCCAAGTGTCCTATTTCTTACAATAGGATTGGTCCAAGGTTGTCAAAAACCATCAGATTTAAACTTAGAGATAGTAGGAACTGCAGATGCTGGAGAATCTGAGATAACAAGGTGTAGAGCTGGATGAACACAGCAGGCCAAACAGCATCAGAGGAGCAGGAAAGCTGACGTTACAGGGTCTAGGCCCGGAATGTCAGCCTTCCTGCTCCTCTGGTGCTGCTTGGCCTGCTGTGTTCATACAGCTCTACACCTTGTTATCTCAGATTTAAATTTAATTGGGCTTTGGTGTCTAAAGCCCAGTTCAAATTAATTGGCTAAATTCAAAGACCTGTTAAAAACCTGAAGAACTGCAGATGCTATAAATCAGGAACAAAAACAAAGCTACTGGAAAAGCTCAGCAAGTCTGGCAGCATCTGTGAAGGTTAAAAAAAAGTTAACGTTTCGGGTCCGGTGACCCTTCCTCAAGACAGTTCCCCAATTCTGCACAAGGGTCACTGGACCTGAAACATTAACTGTTTTTTCCTTCTCAGATGCTGCCAAGCCTGCAGAGTTTTTCAAGCAACTGTGTTTTCAAAAATCTGCTGTCTTGGTAAAAATGCTGCTTTGCCTGCTAACAGCATAGCCCTTTATCACAATGTTTCAATTTCAAGAACTCATCTGCTGCTTCCTGCAGACAATTTTCTTTTTAATCTCCAAGCCTAAAGGGGTCACACATTCTTCCTCCCATCATTTTACAAAAATTCTAATGGCCTGCTTTCCAATCCATGAGTACTACAATCAACTTCGCAACACACTATGGCTGCAAATATATTTTGCAGCTTGGCCCCACATCCAAACCTTCAACTCCTTTCTGGATCAAAAATTCCTATAATTCAGATTTGAAAATGTTCAACGACTGCAGCCTGTAACACTTTCTGGGAATGAATTCGGAAGGCTAATGATCTTCAAAGACGAAATTCCTCATTATCTCAATTCTAAATGGGATACCCCCTATTTTCACACTGTGCTTCCAAGTTCTTTATTCACCAATGAGGGGAAGCGTCTTCTCAGTATCCAACCTGTCAACTCGTTCAGAATTTTGTATTTCAGTACGATTTCCTCTCATCCTTTTAGACTTCAATAATACAAGAATGAATGAGCCTAAACTTGCTCTGAACTGTTTCTAAAAAGTACATCCCTTCTTAAACAAAGAGGTCAAAACTGGACACAGTATTCCATGTATGATCTCACTAATATACTGCACTGATCTGGCAAGACTTCTCTACTTTTATATAAAAAAAACCGCAGATGCTAGAAATCAGAATCAGAAACAGAAACAGCTAGGAAAACTCAGCAGATGTGGCAACATCTGTGGAGAAAAAAACAGAATGAACATTTTGGTTCAGTGACCCATCTTTAGAACTCCAGCTTCCCACACTGTATTTCCTCTACAAAATATTTGTCCACTCACTTAACCTATCTATACCCCTTTGCATTCTCTTCACAACTTGCTGATGATACAAGTACGAAAGTATACTGAGAACTGGTCTGTTTAGTCTGATGGAGACTCGTGCCAAAAACCTATGACCCTAAGTAGACATCATCCTTGAACAAGGCTGACAATGACATAAATTCAAGGTTTTGCTGAAGGCTTGCTTAGATTTTTGTATTGCCGCCCATCATCAACAGTCAACTGCACGGCTCCCACTGGGTATCACCCAGCCATCCATCACTACTCAACAATGACACAATATCAGCTATTCAAACCTGGCACAGTATTCTGTCCCATACGTACTTACCACCTGTCTTTTACATTTCAGCCCAACTGTTAGTAGCCTACCACTCTCCTGAACAAGAGACTCAATTGTTGTCCATGGTTTGGTAATGCCAATATCTTCTACACAACAAAGCTGGTTTTAAGGACAATGGCAGGAAAAATTATTCTTGCACTGGACAGTTGATCAAAGTTGGGAGATGATACAAAACATCAACAGGTTTGTCAATTTTCTTCTTTAATGTGATCTCATACTTTAAGTGGACCGTCCTCCCTACTCCTGGTTTGGCTTGTTGTGTTGCTGGCTCTAAAAAACAGCAATGATGAGTGTTCCACACGCTAAGACATCATTTCATTCTGTCATTTGGTATCAGCTGTGGCTTTGTGGATAAATCTCTCACTTGAGACAAAAGATGGACATATAATCCAGCTGATACTACTGGGCAGTACCAAAGGAGAGTTGCACTGCCAGAAGCACCACCACCAAATTAAATAACTGCACTATCAGAAACATTTTAAAAAAAGGGGCAGGAGAACTTTTCCTGGTGCCCTGGCCAACATTCATCATTAATCATCACATTGCAATTTGAGGACATTGTGTTAACTGCTTGCTGTAATTCTGACAGTTGAAGTGTACGGACTTCAGAAGGTTGTAATGTACTACTACTCAGTCTACTCCTGAAGTCAAAGGAACTACATAAATCAAAGTTGTTTTCTTTTCCTTTCTCCTCTTTCCAAACCTTCTCTCCCTTCTAACCCTGCTTGTTACATCTACTTATCTGTTCTCTACTTTTCCCTCCTACCTTCCACCTTCTAAGTGGCAGCACAGATTGACTTATGCTGCAGTCCAATTGCTTGACAGGTAAATCACACTTGCCCTTGACCCTTTGTGTAACATTAAGGGAAATTGACTGGTTAACATCCACTTTGGAAACGGATTCTAAATATTCCAGTAAAACAGTCATCTGCAATGTGGGAAATGCCACCAATTAGAATCGGAACCCTGCTGATGCCAATGTTTCTCTTTCTTTACCTCTCCTCAAAAATGGGTTATAGAATCTCAGTATGGATTTTGTTCTACTTCATAGGAAGTCCATTCTGTTTCTTGAAACTTAAATTCCCTGCCTCATGTTCACATCCCAACACATGGTCAAGTTCATTTTTTAAATCCACTATAGTGTGGAAATAAAAGACAAAGCTCCAACAAAATTGAAACTTCCAAGAACATACTTACAATGACGGGTTCCAATACTGTTGTGCGAAAGCTTCCTATTCGTATACTTCGGCACTTGAGGATAATACTTTCACAGCTATTTTCCACTTGCAAATTAAGAGCATCTGTGTGTGTCTGAGTAACTTCAAATTTCCTTTTTTTGCCCACTGTGTCATGATAAGAATTTCCAAACTGTAAAGAGTGTAAAGACAAAGAGAGCTTTTAAATGCATATTAAAAACCAAAATGCTGTGCAGGAAAACATGGACTTTATGTATATCCGATTAGGTTAGGAAAAATTTACAAATGAGTTTCTCCAACATCCTGTTCGTTACAAATGAGATACTTTAAATATAAATCTTTGCAGAATCCAAAACTTAAAAGAAGTTAATTATTAATTATTATTATTGCATTCTCACGCCTCATCTCTATCCCTCGGCTTACTTCAGCCAGTACATGGTACAGGAACTAAACTTCATGCAGCTATTACTATGGAAGATAAATGCTTCTTATAGAAACTTCTTTCTGGCGCAAACTAGAATTGCATCTTGGCACTATCCATGCTACTAGATTTACTGAATGTAAACAATTTTAGAATTCACATTAAATGGTTCTAACACCGACTTCAATCACAAAAACATAAAACTGTCTGATGGAAATTCATATTTTTTTGCTTCTTGAACATGGTGGGTGATGCAAAATGTGCAGAAACCAAATGGAAGTGGACTTCTTATATTTGGTCAAGGTTATCCCACCTTGTTTAGGATAACAGTCTCTCAATCTGTCAATGAAAGAAATGAGCAGACGTGTTACTTGTCTTTTCAATGTTTCTTGTGTACAAGATCAGCCCTGATTTACAGAAATGCACATGCACATGCCCTAAAGTTCGAGAAAATACAAACAGTTACATTGACCTTGTTTCACTATGCAGTCTCAACTACATTTACATGCCTAAATTCTGTACCTCCTATGCTCTTAACCAAATGTTTTACTTTCTCAAATGGTAAAAGGTTGAACTATCCTAGCATCTCTTGGAAAACAAAATCCAAGTTTCCATTGGTCTTCACATAAAGAGGGACCTTTCTACCTTTAAGGTTATGACCCCTCATTCTAGATTCCCCATTAAAGAAATTGCTTCCATATAATTACTTCCATTGCTATGCTTTAAAATTTTAAAAAGGAGTCAATCAGATTATTCCCCAATTTTCCACAATCAAGCCAAGTTTATTCAACCTGCCTTCATGGTTTAAACCTCAGATCGATCTGCATTATGCTCAATTCCAGAGGCAGAAGGACACTGCATCATCTGTGGCAACAACGGTGTGAACAACCCAGTTTTCCAAACTTGGTGGGAAAAAATTCTGACCATGATCAGGATCAATTCCTATAGGCTGAGCATTTTGCCTATGAATTAGAAGCTGCATCTTCATTCTCATATACCCTCACAGGGGTGCCCCTGGAGCGGGTAGTTACTCCGTTTGTTGTAACTAATGCAGTATTAATTAATGTTACTAACCATTTTGAAATGGGGTACATCAATTCATTCCAACTCACCTTCTTGCTCTGAAGCTTACACTTCTCTGCCTGTCGCAGCATTCCAGTGAAACAAAGTAGTCTAACAGCCCTCGTTTTCTGCTTAGATACTTTATAACCTTAAGTTCAACAACACCGAGTTAAACAACTTCAAACTGTCTTCCATTTTGATTGAACTCCACTCCTCATCTTGTTTGCATGGGGTTGCTTTTACCAGAGCTGGCCTTTTTTTTTTTAAAGCTATCAACATCTATTTCAACCAAGCAGCAAACTCAATTATCTCTATGGCATCATCTATCTAGCACCAGAAAATGCAAGTGAACTTTCCATACAGGTCAGAAGCTACTTAGGCTACTCTTTTAAGAGAAAGCAAAATTACAGTATACTGTCACTTATACATGGACTGGCAGCATACTGAAGTATACACGAAGAATGGAGAAATGAGAAACTAGATTAAAAACTTGGAAAACTACATTCAACTTGAGAGAGACAGAGTGTCACAAACCACAACATAAATTATGGCATTTCCTTTTCAAACTGTTTACAATAACTTGTTTAAAAATTAATAATTATACGATGCTTTACACAAATATGAGAACAGGAATTGACCTTTCGCCCTTTGTGCTAGTGGATAATTAGCAACTTACCTCCACATTCCTACCTTTGACCAAATCAATTTTGAACAACAGAAGTATGATCTCAGATTTCAATCAAGGTTAACTGCCACTTATGGATAAGAGTCCCAAACTTCTACTGACAATCCTTACGACATTGACTATGACTGCTCAGCCTACTGAATCCACACTGGATTACTCTATACAGTAGAGTACTCTATAGAGTAATCCCATCAGTCCTTTTCCTCCACTCTAGTTCCATATGCCAACAAGTTTATTTTCCTCAAGTTTCTAATCAATTTCCTTTTGAAATCATTTATGTCTTCACTTTCACCACCATTGTAGGCAACAAGCTCTAGGTCACTATCATTAATGTTTCTTCACATTCCCTTGCATCCCATGGGCAAAACCTTACCCTTATGCCTGCTTCTTGCAATCAAAAAATGTGAACAGCTTTTCTTTATCTAACTTATTTAAACCGGCCACAAGCTTGTACACAATAAAAATTTCCCTTTAACCCAAGATGAACAAATCCAATTTTATCACTTTAAGCTTGTAGCTAAAATTCACATTCTTGGAATCTTTCCAGTAAGTCTCCTCTCTATCCTCAAGGACTTTCACGGTTTTTCCCCCAGGGTCCAATACTCCATTTGTGGTTTGACCAGAGATTTCTCTCAGACACAACCTCTCTCTGTACACTGTACCTAATATCTCAAAGCTTTGAAAGGCCAAGAAGGAACTATATTGTTGTGTTTTATTATGTCTTTCTCCTCGGTTAATTGCCTTATATATTTTAGCTTCTCTTTACGTGTGATGCCCAATGCCCAATTGTTTCTCCGTACTCTTTCCTATTTTTTATTCTAACCATTGCGTAAAATTCTGTTTCTGTTTTACAGCAGGGGTGGCATCATAGTTCAGTGGTTAGCACTGCTGTCTCACAGCACCAGGGACTCCGGTTCAATTCTACCCTCGAGCGACTGTGTGGAGATTGCACATTCTCCCAGTGTCTGGGTGGGTTTCCTCCCACAGTCCAAGGATAGGTGGAGGGTTGGGTAGGTGGATTGGCCATGCTAAACTGCCTATAGTGTTCAGGAATGTGTAGATTAGGTGGGTTATGAGGCATGGGTCTGGGTGGGATGGACTTGTTGGGCCGAAGGGCTTGTTTCCGCACTGTAGGGATTCTAAAGATGATCTAAGATGATGATTACCTAATTCACTTTTTCCAACCAAGTCCTCCACTGCTCGGTCATTCTTTCTGCTAGGACAACGGCACCAACACAGTTCAAATGGAGTTGATCCCAGGTTTTCATAGAATTCCTACAGTGTGGAAACAGGCCCTTTGGCCCAACAAGTCCATACCGACCCTCAAAGCATCCCACCCAGACCCATCCCCCTATAACCCACCTAACCTACACATCCCTGAATACTATGGGCAATTTAGCATGGCACATCTTTGGACTGTGGAAAGAAATCAAAGCAAAGCATCCAGAGGAAACCCACACAGACACGGGGAGAATGTGCAAACTCCACACAGACAGTCGCCAGAGGGTGGAATCGAACCCTGGTCCCTGGCGCTGTGAGGCAGCAGTGCTAACCACTGAGCCACCGTGCCGCCTCTATATTAATGCTGGTGTTTTATCTAATAGAACTCCTCTTTCCCACATACAACCAGGAACAAAATGCATCCCTCCCACCACGTCCTTTACAAAATAACTTGTGACAATTCTCTAGGTCGAAAGATGTCAAAATTTTTTTGACTTGTTACACCATACCAATGAAATTTACCACCCTTCAAAATATTAATTGTTCTATCTACTGATATCAACTTCTATCTCAGGGGAATAATGCAGTTAAACCATGACAAACATTTCTCCTATGATGTACTCCATGGAACAAAAACAGTTTTGATAATGGAGTCAACTATTGCTCAGTGACAGAATTCTTGCCAAGTGAAAATATTCCACAGCACTCATCTGAGAAAACAGGGACTTTTTTTACGGTGCCCCAGCCAATAATGATCATAAAACCAACACTACAATCAGATGATCTGATTATTGTCACACTGCTGCTTCTGAGAACTTGCTGCTTTCAAGTTAGCTGCTGTATTTCCATCAGTAATGGTATATAAAACAAAGTTTTCTTTTGAAAAGTGCTATTTAAATTAAAAGGATTTTTAACATGTTGTTTCATAGTTAGCAAGTAACAGAATATCTAGAGCTTTGCCTTTTTATTACCTTGTCTTTCATTTTTGCCTTTCTTGGCAAAGTAGCTGTAGATTCCACTTCTGCGAGTGCGTTTTCTGAAATCTGTTCTGCTGCTTTCCCATCAGGAGGTTCCTCTAAGACAGGCTCTAAGGGTCTAGTGGAGGGCACAGGAGAAAGACTTGCAGTGTCAGTAACTGTACCAGAACGAACACTGTCCATTCTGCTACTTCCAGTACTGGCATTATCATCTTCCTCCTCTTCTTCATCACTGGACAGCACAACTGGGCAAAAATTACAGAATTAGTGCACAGAAGCAGACCTAGCAACATTTCCCTTGTTTTAACAAGCAAAATTTCACTCATACATCGTATGATCACAAAACAGCCGCAATGTGTGAAAAACAGTTTGAAAGAAATTTTGTAAGTATAATTCCATGCATCTTATGCTGTTAAAGATGATTCAAATTTTTGCCTGGGATACGTTTTTGGTCGCAGCAGGGCAAAAAGGGACGTGACACCAATTTAGTCAGGTCATGGATTAGCCGGGACCAAATCAACTTTGCCTATATCACTTAATACCTTAAGTTAACAAAAGTCCAATCACTGTTTTAAATTTAACAACTGACTGAACAACAATTTGTGGAAAATTCAAAGCTTGTTTTGGGGTGTAGAAATGTTTTGTAATTTTACCCTGAAAGGCTCAATCTTTATGCTATACTTTCAAGTCCTACACTTAGCAATCAGCAGAAATGGTGTCGCACCTTCTTTTCTATCCAATTCTTTAATGCCTTGAAAGGTTCCATCGAATCATCCTTTAATGTTCTAAATTGTAGGGAATACAACTCATCTTTGCATCGTTTTATTTTATCATTTATGGGAGCTGGGCCTCACTGTCTATGCCAGCTGTAATTTGCCATCTGTAATTGCCCTCAAGATGATGGTGGCAAGTTGCCTTCTTGAACTGCTGTAGTCCATTTGATAACAGCTAGACTTGCAGTATTGTTAGGGAGGGAACTAAAAGATTTTGACTCAGAGACACGGAAGGTATGTAGATATAGCTCCAAGTCGGGAGGGCAAGTGACTTGGTAAGAAACGTGCAGGTGGCAAGGTTCCAATACGTCTGCTGCACTTGCCCTTCTAGATTGATGTACTCGTGAGCTTGGAAGATACTAAACAAGAAGCTTTGCTCAATTTCTATAGTAAATCTTGTAGATAGTAGACACCACTTATACAGAGTATAATTGGTGGTGATAGAGAATGCTTTTTGATGTGGTGCCAACCAAGCAAGCTGCTTTGTCCTGGATGGTGACAATGTTCTTGAATGTTGCACTCGTATTGCACTCATTCAGACAAGCGGGCAGTGCTCCATCACACTCCTGACTTGTAAATTGTAGTTAGTGGACAGGCTTTGGAGAGGCAGGTGGTGAGTTACTCATTGCCGTAAGCCCAGCCTCTGACCTGCTTCCACACCAGTATTTATATGGCTAGTCCAGTTCAGTTTCTGGTCAATGGAAACCCCCACGATCTTGGTATAGGGATTCAACAATGCTTATGTCAAGGAGCAATGGTTAGATTTTCTCTTGTTAGAGATGGTCATTATTTAGCATTTGTGTTGTGCAAATGTCATTTGCGTTGTGCAAATGTCATTTGCCACTTGTCATCCCAAACCTAGATATTATCGAGGTCTTGCTGCATTTGGACATGGACTATTTCAGTTTCTGAGCAGACACAGAATGGTGACAAACACTGTGCACTCCACAAACATGCCCCTTTAGATATCATGATGAAGGGAACTCCGTGATGAAGCAGCTGATGACTGAGCCTGGCACACTACCGGAGGGTCGTTTGCACTGATTCCCTGGAGGAAAGGCCTCCAGCAGCACATTTGCTGATTCATATCCAGTCCAGTTTTGCCACAGATCCTTAAACGCTGCAAAAAGTTAACAGTGCAATCAAGCAGCACTTGCTCCCAGGGTAACTCACATTTGACTGTATATCACCAGACTGCCACCCCGTTGGACATGTGAGATAGGACACATCCAGTTATGGTGACGCTGTTGTCTGAGACATTGCATGCAATGTATGCTTCCATGACCAAGCCTTTGTCAGGTTGATGCTTGACCAGTCTATAAGACAGCTCTCCCAATTTCAGCATTGTTGGTAAGGAGAACATTGCAGGGTCAACAAAGCTGGGTTTGCTGTTGTTGTTTTTGGTACCCATGTAATCTGCTGGGTTTAATTTCTTTTGAGACATTCTAGCAGTTTATAAAGCTGAATTGCTTGCTTGGCCACTTCAGAGGGCAGTTATGATTCATCTACATAATTGTAGTTATAATCTTGCCTTTGTCTAAATTGAAGTAAACTAGTCACAGATTTGATCATTCACTATCGTTACTACAGTGGTTAAATACAGCCTACTGATTTTCAAATTTCATCATCTGCATTTTGGGATTTTCGTGGACAGAAAAAAAAAAAGTTTCCAGGGGAAAACAAAAGCTAATTTAAAAATGGCTGCAGTAGTCACCTGACCATAGCTTCCTGAAACTTGACTCAAACTATCAAAGAACAGTATGAACTCCTCTGAACATTTTTATCAAGAGATTGAAACCAGTCAAACAAGAAGAGACCAGTTTCATCCATTTGATTTAGACCTTTATGAGTTGACATATTGCATAAGGGAGGCAATGGCCTAGTGGTATTATCGCTAGACTGTTACTCCAGACACCTGGATAACATTCTGGGGACGTGGGCTCGAATTCCACCATGGCAGATGGTGGAATTTGAATTAATAAATATCTGGAATTAAGAATCTAATGATGACTGTGAACCCATTGTCAATTCCCAGAAAAACCTATCCGGTTCACTAATGTTCTTTAGGGAAGAAAACCGCCACCCTTACCTTCGCTTTGCGGAACATCTACGTTCTGCTCACAAAAAAGACCCTGAACTACCTGTTGCCTGCCACTTCAATGCACCACCCTGCTCCCTGGCCAACAGCTGTCTCTGGCTTGCTGCAGCGTTCCAATGAAGCCCAACGCAAGCTGGAGGAACAGCACCTCACTTTCTGCTTGGGGACCCTACAGCCCTCTGGACTCAATATTGAGTTCAACAATTTCAGGGCCTAAACTCTCCCATGTCCCAGCCCCTCTACCCCACACACCAGGCCTTGCTACCACAAAACCTGCCATAACACACCCCTTGTTGTTAGTCACTAACAGTCCCCATTAACTATTTAACCTCCCAGTCTGATCGTTAGCAACTCCTTTGGCTGTCCAACTGTCTCTCTCTCTCTTTGGGCTCTATCCTATCATTTACTCCCTACTCCATACCCCTCCCCTTTTTTTCTGCATATAAACTGATGTTTTCCCAGCCACCATCAGTTCTGAGGAAGGGTCACCGGTCCCAAAACATTAACTCTTTTCTCCTTCACAGATGCTGCCAGACCTGCTGAGCATTTCCAGCAACTTTGATTTTGTGCCATCCTTACCTGGTCTGGCCTACATGTGACTCTAGACCCACAGCAATGTGGTTGACTCTTAACTACGCTCTGGGCAATAATGCTGCCTAGCCAACAATGCCCTCATCCCGCGAATGAATAAAAATATTTTTAAAAATGCCCGCAATTGTCAAGCTTGGAGATAATTAACCCGCACATGGGAATAAATGAATGAGCTCGATTTCAAGCAATTGCTTTGGCAGAGCCAAGGAGATGGATTTGGGACTGAAAATGGAGATTATCTTTTTGTCCTTCCTGAGAAAGCAGAGACCAAAGTCCAGTGACAAAGCAAATATCTGAACCCTGAAGATGTGTGCAATATTTGCGGTGGCCATTTTTCCAAGACCACTGCCCACCTTACCCCAAAAAATCAACTGTGGTCTGATTTAAGCTTAACACAGCAAGAACATCACTGGACCCGAAACGTTAACTCTGTTTTTTTCCTTCACATTATTTTAATTTTTGGACTAGACATTATCCCCTTTTGATATTGCACCTGTCTTTGTTGTGCATTTCTGATGTTGTGTCTATTATCATTTTCCTAGTGTAAAGAAAAAAAATTGCCTTTTCCTTCACTCAAGAAAACCCTAAAGATGGCTCCTTGTTGCTTCTGGTGAACTAGATGTCTACAATTTTTTATTGGCATCAGACAGAGCTGCATACTAAAAAGATTTTAAAACATTTTGTTGTGGCCAACTGAGAAGGGTGAGAAATAAGGCTAATTCCTCCATTTTTCACCTGGGTGAGACACTAATCAATTATTTTGTATTCTTCTGATTAACTGCTTACAATAGCACCCATCTTTGGGTGACAAGCAAATTTCGTAATGTAGCTTTCCATCCCATCATCGAACTCCGTAATAAATACTGTGAGCAACTGAGAACTGAAATGTGGTACACTAGTCACTTATGGTAATCTTCGATTTCATGACTTTCAAATTCAGATAATGGTCTCTTATTACGGTCTTCAAAACATCTTCTGAAAGCATACTTAAAAGATATTACCCTGTTCACTGCTCTAGTCACTTCATCAAAAACCCAAATCAGATTCGTCAAGCCTGATCTACTTTTGAAAATGGAGATACTCTGGGAATCACTGCTAGGACTCCCGCCCTGCAGATGCCCTAGACCTTGGTGTATAAGTGTAATTAAAAATATCTGGTTTCTACAAAGCTTGGAAGTATTGTTATCCTTGAAGAGAACTGCATGGCTTCAAAAAATTTATCAGGTTGGTCAAGTACTGAAGAAAAAAAAAAAAAAAAAAAAAAAATCAAGCAATGTGCCTTAATGTCTACCATTCAGTGGCTCTAACATCCATCATCATGAAATGTCTCAAGAGGTTAGTAATGGCACATACCGACTTCAGAATGCCTTGATCCACTACAATTTGCTTACCATCACGATATATCCATGGCAGACGACAGCTCCCTGGCCCTACACTCATCCTAGAAACATGTGGATGACAAGATCCCTGAAAGTTAACAACCCTATCAACCCGGGTGGCAAGAATGCGTACGGTGTGTTAGGTTTTATTGGTAGAGGGATTGAGTTTCGGAGCCGTGAGGTCATGTTGCAGCTGTATAAAACTCTGGTGTGGCCGCACTTGGGAGTATTGCGTGCAGTTCTGGTCACCGCATTATAGGAAGGATGTGGAAGCATTGGAAAGGGTGCAGAGGTGGTTTACAAGGATGTTGCCTGGTATGGAGGGAAGGTCTTATGAGGAAAGGCTGAGGACTTGAGGCTGTTTTCGTTAGAGAGAAGGAGGTTAAGGGGTGACATAGTAGAGACATACAAGATGATCAGAGGATTAGATAGGGTTGAAAGTGAGAGTCTTTTTACTCGGATGGTGACAGCTAGCACGAGGGGACATAGCTTTAAATTGAGGGGTGATAGACATAGGACAGATGTCAGAGGTAGATTCTTTACTCAGTAGTCAGGGCATGGAATGCCTTGCCTGCAGCAGCTGTAGACTTGCCAACTTTAAGGGCATTTAAATGGTCATTGGATAAACATATGATGATAATGGAATAGTGTAGGTTAGATGGGCTTTAGATTGGTTTCACAGGTCAGCACAACATCGAGGGCCGAAGGGCCTGTACTGCGCTGTAATGTTCTATGGACACTTGCGTCAGACTCCTATTTACTGACCTTAGTTCTGCCTTCAACACCATAATTCCAACAAAACTCACCTCCAAACTCCGATGCTTAGGACTCTGCTTCCCCACCCCGCAACTGGATCCTCAACTTCCGGACCCACAGACCACAAATCGGTAAGGAAAAGTAAGATCACCTCCTCCACAATAATTCTCAAAACTGGTGCCCTGCACGGCTGCGTACTCAGCCCCTTCCTAGATGCCTATCCACTCATGACTATGGCCAAATTCAGCTCTAACTCCATTTACAAATTTGCTGAAGACACTACTGTAGTGGGGTGGATCTCAAACAATGACAAGGCAAAGTACTGGAAAGAGATAGACATCTTAGTAGCACGGTGTAAAGAAAATAATTTCTCCTCAATGTCAGCAAAACAAAAGGAGCTGGTCATCGACATCAAGAAGCAGAGTGGAGGTCATGCCTGACTGTATCAACAGTGCTGAGGTGGAAGAGGTTGAGGGCTTCAAATTCTTAAGATAAATATCCCCAATGATCTATCTTGGTCCATCCATGTTGACACTACAGTCAAGAAAGCACACCAACACCCTTACTTCCTCATAAGGCTAAAGAAATTCAGCATGTCCACAATGACTCTGAACTATGAGAATGAGGGGTGTGGGTCCTTTTAGTTTTTAAAAAGTTAGAGAATACCAGAAAGAACATCAAGCCTATACGATTTGACTGGCCTGGGAATCATATATGCACTTAACAGCAGAAAGGGTAGTAGACGGATTACTGCGGCTGGGTCTTGAGATTTCGCTATTGACGACTTACTCATTCATTCAATTTCACGGAAGCGCTATATTGATTGTAACTTTCTTAAAGGGAATAGAGGCCCTATTCAATATATATTAGCAGATGCATGCTAACGGAAACTGGTTTGACGTCCTGCAAGCTATTCAAGTCCCAGGAGATGGTCGCTGAGGGCCGATTAATACTATAATCTTTCATAGTTTCAGAAGACACGATGGCTGGGATGGTATTGTTCTGAATAGATTACAAAATTAACACATACTTAGGGACAGCCTAGAGATAAAAAAGGTACTGCAGATGCTGGAGAATCCGAGATAACAAGCATGGGGCTGGATGAACACAGCAGGTCAAGCAGCATCATAGGCCCGAAACGTCAAGTTTTCCTGCTCCTAAACCCTTCATAAGGGTTTAGGCCCGAAACGTCAAGTTTTCCTGCTCCTATGATGCTGCTTGACC
>JAHRHZ010000059.1:2079507-2099565 GCA_024137785.1 Ginglymostoma cirratum
CTCACCTTTACTGGCTCCATCCCCGCCTCTTCGACTTGTCTGCCTCCTCTCCACCTATCCTCTCCTCTATCCATCCTCTATCCGCCTCCCCCTCTCTCCCTATGTATTTCAGAACCCTCTTCCCCTCCCCCATTTCTGATGAAGGGTTTAGGCCTGAAACGTCAAGTTTTCCTGCTCCTATGATGCTGCTTGACCTGCTGTGTTCATCCAGCCCCATGCTTGTTATCTCTATAAGGTATGATTTGTCTGGTTAGCATGCAAAATGATACTTTTCTCTATTGCAGTAGATGTGGCAATAATAAATCAAAGTAGGAAGACATGGCAGATGCAACAAGTGTGAAATGTGTTATTTTTGGTGTGAAAAAAATTTCAGAGACAGGATATAAAGTGTTTATATGTGGACAGGTTACTAAAGGCATCAACGCAGGTTGAGAACACGATCAATAAAGCATATATGTTTTCCTTGACTTCATTTATAGAGGCATAGAGTACAAAAGCAAGGAAGTTAAATAAAACTTTGAATACTGGTTCAGCTTCAACTGAAGCACTGTTTCTAGTTTTCGGCACAACACTTTGGGAGATGAAAAGGGTGCAGAAAAGACTCAAGAATGGTTCTGGCATGGGGGATTTCAGTTACATAGACTGGAGAACTTGGGTCTGTCCAACTTGGGTCTGTCCAACTTGAAGAAGAAGGTTGAGAAAGGATTTGTTCTAATATATTCAAAATAATGATGAGTGGCATGGATAGACATGATGGGAGAAACTGTTCTATTGGTGGAAGGATCAAAACTAGAGGACGCAGACTTAGTATTATTGATGAATAAAGCAATCCTGACATGAAGAAAAGTTTCTCCATGCAGCAAGTGTTTAGCATTATTTTACAAGTCCTGACCAGAACCGTAGGTTATGATCTGGTTAGGGATCGGTAACTGTTTAAAGCAGTTTGGGAATCCCAAATCCTCATTAAAATAAACCACTTGATTTCACATATCAATTTACCATATCAAGTCCATGAAATAAATTAGCTGGTATCATCAATTTTAAAGTAAAAGATCCAATATTAGCATGTGGTAAATATGAATTATCAAGCATTATGTGGTCAAGCAGTATAACCTGTACATTAAGTGGCAGATATGACCAAGATTTTATAGAAACCTTCCCAGATGTCAGTAATTAATGAGCCACAAACATCTTGTTAACACTTTGATGTTCTTTCAGAGGCTTTTCACTCTTTGCTCTTAAGACAATATTTCTCAACTCCCTCCAATGTCACTCCCAAGTTCCTGAAAACATGCTCACCCGGGGGCAGTCCAAGCTCATCTCCCAAATGTGCTACAGCATAGACTGAGGCTAATCTCCAGTTCCATCTCGTCATCCACCGGGCCTCTCCTGCTCGGTTTACAGGGAGCAAGACACAGCACCCATTCACTGCTTGGAGTCTTCTCTTCCTGGTCTCTGCCAGTAGTCCAACGCTGTGGTCTCCACCTGGTCTTTCAGGAGATTTATCTTTTCTTTCTGGTTCTTGTTATCTTTGGTGGTGTCTTGATTTCTTCAGGTTGCAGTTGTTTCTTTCATAATTCCAGATTCATCTTCAACTTCCTCTGATCACTTTTGGAACCACTTCTGGGCCTTGTGGGCTCTATGATAGAGCTCATAGTGGGTCCCGTGACACCTGGTTTTCACTTGCTTGGTTAATGCACATCTGATTGTCCAGATGGCCAGGTCCCTTAAAACGTTTAAGAGGAATGCTGGACCGAACATGCATGGCCTACCCACTCTGTGAAACTGTCAGGATTCTCAGCTACCTACAGGTACAGTTCTCAGCCTCCACCTGGGAGCATGCAAAGTTCATTTCATAACAATTTGGTATGCAATGCCCAGACAGTTGAAGCAGGATCAAAGTTTTTAAAAGGGAATTGGATCATTTACAACAGGAAAAATTTGCAGGGCTACAGGAAAAAGATAGGGAAGTGACAAGAGGTGAACTGCTCCTTTAGAGGGCCTGCACACAGATGACTAACTAAAATGGTCACCTTCTGCGTTGCATCCACTCTAGAATTCTAAACCCATACGGACTGTCACCGAACAGCAAAAAAAATGTTCAAGTGGCCTCATCACCTTATTCCCAAGCATAGAACTACATAATTTCTCAGCTACAGATGTCAGGCTAACTTATTTACAATTCCCTCCTTCCCCCCTCACCTTTCTTAAATAGATAAACAGACAACATTCTAATCTACAGAAATGGCTCCCAATAGAGAAATCTGTGGAGGATTATAGTTAGGGTAGCTGCAAAGTACTCACCTATTTATTTTAGAATCTCTGCGATGGAAACAATCTGGTCCTGGGGATTTGTCACTCTAGTGCTATTATTTCTTTTTTTGTAGGATTGTTGTCACTCTTGGCTTTTCTAATTTATCTAGTCACTAACTTTTGTGTTCTTTTTCCTTCTGGATTTGTGCAGTCTCTCACTTCTTTCATCATTAATAGCATCTTTCACCTAGGAATAACAACTGGCTCTGCGTCACATTAAAATTTTGAGCACTAACCACTCAGGACTGGTTGCTTTATCCAATAAAAGAACAATGATCAGGTTATCCTTGTCTGCAGCTTTCACCATATTAGTCTTCATATTTAATGGATCATCCTCCATTAGTTCCACAACTTCCTGCATGATCAACAAATGACAGAGTACAGCACAGAAACAGGCCTTTCTGCCCTCCAAATCCTCTGCTGACCATCATGCCCTAATTAATCTAAAAACAAACCTGCCATTTTTCCTTCAATATCCCTCTATTCCTTCCCTATTCATGTACCCATCTAGGTGCCTCTTAAATGTCTTCAATGTGCCCGCCTCCACCATTTCTTCTGGCAGTGCATTCCAGGCTGCTACCACACTCAGCGTGAAAAATTTCCCTCGCACATTTCCCTTAAACTTTGCCCCTCTGACCTTGAACCTGTGCCTCCTTGTAATTGAAACTTCAACGCTGGGGACAAACAAGCCTCTGACTAGCCACTCCATCTATGCCTCTCAATTCTGTAGACCTCTATCAAATCTCCTCTCAGCCACCATCTTTCCAGTGAAAGCAATCCTAGTCTTTTTAACCTTTCCTCATAGTCAATGCCTTGGAGACCAGGCAACATCCTGGTGAACTTTGACCGTACTCTCTCCAAAGCTTCCACATCCTTCTGGTAGTGCAGTGACCAAAACTGCACACAATACTCCAAATGCAGCCTAACAAGGGTTTTATATAGCAGCAACATGTTTTGCCAACTCTTGTACTCCACATTCTGGGTGATAAAGGCAAGCATGCCATATGCCTTCTTAATCAGCTTGGCTACCTGTGTTGCCACTTTCATGGAACTGTGGACCTGCACACCCAGATCCATCCAAATGTTAGCGTTCCTAAGGGGTCTGCCATTTACAAAATAATTGACACTTAAATTTGATCCTCCAAAACGCATCACCTCGCATTTGTCTGGGTTAAACTCCATCTGCCATTACTAAACACATCTTTTCCACCCTTTACCTTTCAGCAATCCAAAGGCACTGCTCATGTCACAATAACCTGGTCCACTCCTTCAAATCATCCCCATCTCCCATGACACCAAAGAGGGCAGATATTTAGTTCCTAGAATCAAATTTTCAGGTGCTCGAGAGAAAGTCAAAAAGAAAGCTGTCAAAAGGCACAGATCTCTGATTACTCCCAGTGCAGCACACGAGCAAGAGCACACATCAAAAAAATACAGAGAATTAATGCTTGGCTATTGGCATATTGCAGGAAGGCAGATTTCAGATTCTTGAGGGGGCTGGGATCAATTCATGGATCGGAAGAATCTATACAAAGAGGCAGGTTTCAGCTCAACGCCACTAGAAACAATTGTGATGATGCTGTGGCATGTTTTGACCTGGTTTCTTTTAGAAAGAGATGGAGGGACAGGTGCCAAGCAGTCTCTGAGAACATAAACAACTTGTTAAGCCTTGGTTTTTTTTAAAAATGTTGGAACAATAGAAACAGCCTAAGTGGGTGTGACCTAGGATTTTGGTTAGCTTTCGACAATTGTTGCTGTGGCCTCAGCAGGGTTGGAAGGCAGTAAATCTCTCCCGGCTGCTGCATGCTCTCTCTCTGCATTGTCTTTTGATGTTCTTTCCCCCTGGATTAGAGGACTGCATGTGAGACAATCTGTTTTTGATTTTGCCATTTTACCAAAGATGCGTTATGGGATCTTTCTACATTGGAAGTTAATTAGTATCAGTTACTCTACCTATTATTCTGTTAAGTTTTCCAACAGAGTTAAGATATTCCAAGTACTTCATTCTTTTCTTGAACTTTAACTAGTGTTTTGCTTAACGCAGCACCTGACATCTAGCTTTAAAATGAGGGTGCGGGAAAACAGGGGGTGCGCAAACCAGCGAGCGCAAGAGCGAGAGCGGCAGACAGACAGAATTAGAGACAAGGACACAGGGACAGACAGGGACAAAGGCAGAGAGAGGGGGAAAAAACAAGCACTTGGAGAGTTTTAAGTTGATTAAGGACAGCCAACATGGATTTGTAAAAAGGTGGAGTGAGTCTGTAACAAATCTAAATTAATTGCTCGTAGCAGTGAAGGTTGATGAGGGGAGTACAATGAATATTGCTGGTGTGGATTTTAAGAAAGGGTGTGATACAGTACCATATAAAAGGCTGGTTAACAAAATAACTTCTCATAACCAAGATTCCTATTCTACGATTACCCAAGACAGCAGAATTTCACACTTTATACAACACCATTAGATCCTTTGCCCATTTATTCAGATGCATGTAATCTGTCAAATACAATTCTGCAAATTTGTTCAGTAATGTTTTGAATATTAAGTGTGATTGTTCAATTTTTTTCTGTGAACACTACCACAGGTAGCTTGTATAAAATCACTCGAGAATCATGTGCAACAAAGGAGATGGCCATTCCACCATTATCCCCAGATTGTCTCTGAACAAACTTATAATCAGTTCCACTTCTGCTCCTTCTCAACAGCCCTGAAAAAGGATATATAATTGAAAAAAAAAGAGAGTTTTGGAAAAGGTACTATTTAATTGGCACTGTCCATACATTCATAACTCTCTGCTTAAAGTAATTTCTTATCCCAATTTCTAGCAAATTATCTTAGGTCAGTACCCCTATCATTTAGTAGCTGCTGACTCGCATGTAATGAAGAGCACCTGGCTAGGAAAAATATGGGTAGATTTCTTTCCTTCAAATAGGTTTCAAATTTGCAGTTACTTTTCTAATAAAACTTTCAAGGTAACAATGCATTTTAAACTACCTAGCTTTTGCAACAAGTTAAATGTTCAGAACAATTTCTTTAACATTAATCAGGGATAGAAATGTGTCACAAAATATCACAAAGTTTTGATACAGGAAATTAGGAAGAACTGGTGGAACATAAATTGAAAATAACCATTAAAATGACAAAGTGGTTATAGAGAAAAGTTGTTAGCCACTCAGCTCCAGACCTCATTACAGCCTTGGTTCAAGCATGGACAAAAGAACCAAACTCCAGAGGTGAGGGGAGTGTGACAGCCCTTGATATCAAGGCTGTATTCGACCGAGTGTGGCATCAAGGAGACCTAACAAAACTGGAACCAATGGGTATCAGGGGCAAACTCTCCAGTGGTTAGAGTCACACCTGACATATAGGAAGACGATTGTGGTTGTTGGAGGTCAATGATCTCAGCTCCAAGACATCTTTGCAGGAGTTCCTCGGACTAGTGTCCTAGGCACAACCACCTTCAGCTGCTTCATCAATGATCTTCTGTCCATCATAAGGGAAGAAGTGGGGATGTTCGCCGACGATTGCACAATGTTCAGCACTATTTGAGACTCATCAGATACTGAAGCAGTCGATATTCACATGCAACAAGATCTGGACAATATCCAGGCTCGGGCAGACAAGTGGCAAGTAACATTCGCACCACACAAATGCCAGATTATGACCATCATTAGAGACAGACAATCTAACCACCACCCCTTGACATTCAATGGAATTACCATCACTGAATCCCCAACTATCAACATCCTGCTTGTTATCATTGACCAGCGATTCAACTGGACTCACCACATAAACACAGTGGCTACAAGAGCAGGCCAGAAGCTAGGAATACAGTGGCAAGTAACTCATCTCCTGACTCCTCAAAGCCTATCCACCATCTACAAGGCACAAGTCAGGAGTGTGATGGAATACTCCCCACTTGCCTGGATGATTGCAGCTCCAACACCACTTAAGCAGCTTGACACCATCCAGGATAAAGCAGCCTGCTTGATTGGCATAACATCCACAAGCTTCAACTCCCTCCACCCAGACCCTCAGTAGGAGCAGTGTGTGCTATCTACAAGATACACTGCAGAAATTCACCAAAGATCCTTAGACAGCACCTTCCAAACCCACAACCATATCCATCTAGAAGGACAAGGGCATCAGATATATGGGAACAACACCATCTCCATGTTCCCCTCCAAGCCACTCACCAACCTGACTTAGAAATATATCTGTTCTTTCACTGTTGCTGCGTCAAAATCCTGGAATTCCCTCCCTAATGGCATTGTGGATCAACCCACAGCAGGAGGACTGCAGCAGTTCAAGAAGGCATCTCACCACCATCTTCTCAAGGGCAACTAAGGATGGGCAAGAAATGCTGGCCAGCCAGCGGCACTCACATCTCAAATGAATTTAAAAAGTATATAAATTTTAGGATTAGCTCATGTATGGGCATAACAGTTGAATTACAATAACAAATTACAATATGCTAGAATGGTTTAGCTGGAATTAGAACTCCCAGTCACAGCCTGTACAAATAGCAGTCTGCCCGTTTTACAACATTGAATGGAAGCTGTTTCTAATGACATTTGTCTCCTTTTTAAGCATCAGAGCAGGCACAGTCCATGGAATGGCTTCCTTTGATGCCGTAAAATTTGATGTTACCACCATATTGATGGTGGTATTAATAACAGCATCAATTTGTTTCAACAATAAATGGTCTCCCATCAAAAGCAGTGACTGGAGCTCCTATTCCCTTGGTAAACACTAAGGCAATAACTACTCATTGTTTGGCTCTGCTTTCTAGGTGTAATGACATCAGGTAGCATAAATAAACTTAATTTTTACACTGCTTGGTTTCAAACCTACCCGACTGCCTCAGCAATATGGACTAAAAAGTGTTAGCACACGACTGAAGGAGTGTTACATTGTCAATCATTTTTGACCCAGACGCTAAATTATATTGTGTTCCAACATGCATCAAGTTGGAGTCACTTATCATTGTTGCATTGGTATAGCTATAATGATTCCTACTCCACAGATGAATCACAATTAAAATAGTCATTTATTTTCCAAACACTTCATGAACTCATTCTGCATCATTTCTGTGTAGACAGGTACAAGAAAAAAAAACTCTATGGTGGAAAATTTGTCAATGGAAGGGCAGATGTAAACAACATCTGCTGTTTACTTCATGAAAACTGCTGATTCAAAGTCGCTTTTTCAAGATTAGACATAACAGCATTTAAACATTTAGATCAGGTTTCTCATGGCTATTTAATCAACCTGCAATTTATTTTATAACCTATTGCTTTAAAGATGCTGCTGTTCACCCCTACTAAACAAACAGTCTGGTCTTATCAAATTTTGCTTGAAGAGGTATTTGAGACAGTAGCATACCACTAGTTATCAAGTCACAGAGTCATATAGCACAGAAACAGATCCTTCGATCCAACTCGTCCATGCCAACCAAGTTTGCCAGTTGCTTGTACTAGGCCCATAACCCTCTAAACCTTTCCTATTCATGTATCTTTCCAGATGTCTTTTAAATGTTGTAACTGTACCTGCACCTACCACTTCCTCTGGCAGTTCATTCCACATATGCACCACCTGTGTGAAAACTTTGCCTCTCTGGTCCCTTTAAATCTTTCTCCTCTCAGGTTAAGCAATTTATAAAGTTTCTTTTCAGTATAAATTACATTATATTCTGCACTAAAATCAAGTATTCAAAAGACTTCAATACATGGTGGTGCACGTCCAAGGTATGAAAAATGACTGTAAAGTGCATTACAAATACAAGAGTTTTCTTTCATAAACTTTGCTGAATCTAGTCAAAGTTTAGCCTTCAAACAGTTTCAAACAGCTGCTTGCACCTCACGGTCACCTTCACTGATGAGGTCCTGAACACACCTACAAATAAGGGACAGTAGCCTGGAAGTACAGAAGCTAAGTATTGATTAAGAAAAGAGACGCTGTTGAAGCTCTCTGCCTTGAGCTCATCAGGACATTCAACATGCAAGATTGAACAAGATGAATGCTCAGCTACATGACTCTCAGTAAGAGATACTGCTGCGAAGTGGAAGGTTCCTTCTTTTTTGTTTGAAAGCAGTGGAGATCATCACCAATGTGTAACCAAAGTGAGTTATAAAAGTGTGCAAGATTTGAATTTCAAGTATCTACCACAAAGTAGTTTATTTACTTAGCAAGTGGAGTCTTCAAAAGTACAACAGAACTGCTCCTTCAGGAAAAAACAATTAAATGGAATATAATCACATATTACAGATTGCGTCCACAATCAGTACTTGTCATTTGTATCAGTGCAGTTTTCGAGCATGACTGACAGAAAACTTAATCATCCTCATTTTTGTCATGCTACCAAACGCAACTTCTTTTCTTAAAAAAAAATCTTATTTCCTTACATTTTAAGCGTTACTATCTGTGCAAATTGTGGCTAGATCAATATTCTTACCATGTGGCATTATCATGCAAAGTGCCACATAGTGCATGATCCCTGGAACATACCTTTACATTTCTGGTGTGGAAAAGTCCATACTTACTGGGATCATTCATTGCAGGCTTCTTGGAGTCCAACCGTCCAGCTCCAAATACGACTGTACGTTCCATCAACCCTATGCCGCCATTAGTTTGTAAAAAGTTGCTCCTGGTAGAATATAGTTTAGTAGTGGGTCCTGTAGTCAATATTATATCGAGAGAAGGTTTGTTGTAAAACGTCTTGGTACTAACACCTATGTTGCCCTCAGCTTGTGTTGGGGTACATGCGTGAATCGATGGGCGTGGCTGAGGTGTCCCAACATAGGCGGAATCAGAAACTTGCTTGGGTCGTCTTATTGCATCTTTGGGTATTGGTTTTCTACAGTTTTCACATTTTGTATGATCTTCACTTTTTCTCCCACAATTTTTACATATACTGAAGAATTCATTGAGGGTCTGCCCCTGAAATTTGAAAAAAAAAAGTAATATTTTAAAACAAAAAGCTAACATTGGCATTGCAAAAGGGTCACGTACTATCTCTCCTTCAATGTTAAACCTACTAGAATAACAGATTGAAATTGAACTAAAGACGTGAAAAGCATTTTCAATGCAGTATGCTTGAATTCTTAAGAAAAACGTAAAACTCTGGGAAAACAGATGTGGCAAGATCAGCATTTCTTGAGAAAGAAATTGTTAGGTGGAGGTGGAGGTGGAAACGGAAACAAAAAAGGAATGTCTGTGACGGGGCAGGTTCAAAGTGGTTTTAAGTTAAAAAAAAAGTTGGCAAAAACAGAACGGTAATGGAACAACAGGGAAATAAAGCATACGATCAGAGAAGGTATAAATGGTAAAAGCAGAAGCATCAACAGCGAAGGGCCCCTCCCATTTTCTCCACTTGCTAATTAACTTAAAAGGAACATCAGCACCAGTGATTTCTTCCAGCTCTGTTGGAAGGTCATTACGTTTCCAGTATTTATAGCACATTGCTTTGGTTAGATTTGAAAAATGTCAAGAGATCACTCTGTTGAAAACAAGCACAAATAATCACAACAAACCAAATGAAAACAGAAAATGCCAGAAATGTTCTGATTAAACAGCATCTGAAGGAGAAAAGAGAGGCCAATATCCCTGCAAGATTGGTTTGAGTGCTTATTTGATAAGTAATGCCAGTTGACGTTAAACATCTTTCATCCAAAACATGAACCTGTGTTTTCATTTTCAGATTAATCAGTGGACCTGCTACATTTCCAGCTTTGCCTGCTTTAATTTTTGGCTGCAATTACATAGAGTTTTATATTCACTTCTTGTTCACTGTATCAGTAATCAAACAGCATCTTGTTCAAAAACCATTTCACAACATATCCAAGATAAAAGATATCATGCAACTATTGCTTCCACTAATGTGAATACATTGTAGGTCTTGAGAATTTTCTGTTCTGCATCAGGCCTAGCATACCAATTAGAAAAATACTAAGTAACAGGCCATATAATTACATGTTTAAACACAAATATCAAAAGGTACTTTGAAAATTTAAACGAAAATGTAGAAACACCAAGAATTACAATTTCTTCACTTTTGCTATGCAGAAATAACCAACACATTGTTATTAAAAGATTTTTCAAAAACTCTTACAAAACTATTCAAGCCAAATGGCAAATAAATGTTTTTAAAATCAGGTGAATCACTACCAAGATCAAGATGAAGGTCCATTTAAATAGCCACTTGGTCGTACAGGACTAGAGTATTGATGAATAAAAGAGACAAACCACTTCTGATTCTTTTTACTCAATTCATTAGGATAAAATTGCAAGAATACCAAATTGCAAAGGGAACAATAATTTACACTGCTAACAAGAGACTGCTGATTGGTTGGGAAGTAGATCCTGCTTGCTCCGGGAATTGCCAGATATCAGGGAACAAGTGAACTGCCAAGCTTTTGATTAAATTCACGGATCTGTTTGGTGACACCAATGCACCACACACATGCACAAATTCACATATACCATATTAAGCCCTCATGCACATGCTCCTTTGCATCAGCAAGTGCAGCCTATCACAGTGTAGTCATTTATTAAAATAATCTAATTGATTTTCATAACTAACGCAGCACTGATTGTTGCCAAATGTGAATGGTGCTTACTGTTGAAATTTAAAATGAAACTTGAATTTTGTTTCATACTTTGTAATCCCATTTACTATTTCATTCAAATAACGTCGATATGTGTAATTATAAGAGATATTGCTACAAATGGCATTCTCCTTGGTGTCAGTAAGCGCAGGCTAAATTCAAAACATGCAAATTGACTACGATTGGTTAAGGGATTTGCTATGAGTATGCACCAGACAAAGGCTGTCCTCAAGCTGTTATTCAGTTGAAAAAGATGCACTAAGGTGGACAAATTCTCTGTTTTCAAAGGACAGGGTCCAGAGCATAAATACATCTGGCTTCCAGCGTACACAAGCAAACCACAGTGAGGGGTTGTGACAATCTTAAATTGCTAGTACAATTCTTAGCATAAACAAGATTGCTTGGCACGTATTGTCCAACTGCAGAATGAGCTCCAATGCTGAGCACAGTATTCAGAGTTTGACAAGCAAACGCTAGCTGGGTAGAGTCAGTACTCTGTTGTGAATGTTACAGCTTCACTTTAGAAAGAGGTATGCTAATGAGAAAATAACCAGGAAGCAAAACATGTCACCAGCAGTGATCGCAAAGTCCAGCTTGTAGAATGTAATGCAAGAAAGCTGTAGGAACGATTTCCTGCAACACTGTTTGCTGAACTTTTATAATGAAGGTGACAGCTAAGAAACCCTGTAATAAATCTCAAATAAACAGAACCTACACTTGGCTTTACCTGGTATGAGCTGTTATGTTCACTGAACAGAGCCACAATAGCAAACAGCTGAAGGAACTTTTTGTTCATACGATCCAATCATTGGACCGAAAGGCCTATATACCCAGGTTTCACAATTCTAGTGAAATTCATACATCGCAATACTTATTGTGCGCTCAAATTGTTGTTCAAATCTTTCAGACACTTAAACCATCCAGGGTGATAGAAGGTAGACTGGGCACCTTGCAGGATTGAAAGCCTTAGGCCCACCTCATGAGCTCACACAATATACAGGGTAACCAGTAACCCACAAGATGCATCTAATTTCAGCATCAAGCTTACATGACGCTCAAATAGCAATAGGCTTACTTGTGAGGTTGCCAATAAGATCAATCTTCTAATATGTAGTGTGTAGAACAGGAAGGATTCCCATCACTTATGACTGTGAATGCAGGCTTGTGCTACACTGTACTTAGCAAACAACTCGCAGATTTCTCAAACTAGCACCCTGAAGAAAGGGAGTTCGACTGTTCATTTCAAAGGTGAACTTGAGCATGGGATTGGGCCTCTTAAAAAGTGTGCAAGGAAAGTCTTACACGCAACTACAAATTCAAAAGTGGCATTTTTGTATTGGGAATATGCAAGGGGTGGAGGGCCAGGAGTCATTCCATCAAAAGCGCTTTTTCTTGTGAAACCTGATGGATATGTCATGAGGATTGGGCTCAGAAGTGATCCTATGACATCTATTTGAGCATATGAACTGCATGAGTTGCTATGTTCATAAGTTCAATTAATTGAAATTCAAGCAATGGCAGCGCACCTAGTCTGCTATGATATTGTGAAGTAGTCCGAATGTAAGTGGTCAGAGAGACAGGCTTCATTGGAGTGAGGCAGAATCATATCTAGGAATTTAACTGGTAAATTTTATGCAAGCTCAACTATAGAGTAAAAGTCAGCTTCAGACCTAGAACTAGTACCTTTTCAGGAAATTAAAAGTAGCCTAGTTAAACAGTCAGCTTTCCAAATGTGGCAGTGATCTGTCACACACTTAAAATTCTTTGCCTGAATTAGGTGTTGAACTAGAGTCTATAGCACAAAAAAGGCCCTTCAGCCACCAAGTCTGCACGAGTCAAAAATAAATCACGTAACTATTCAAAAATCAATTTTCCAGCACCTGGCACATAGATTTATGTGCTTTGGCATCACAAGTGCACATCTAAATATTTCTTAAATGTTAAGAGGATTCCTGGTTCTACCACCCTATTATGCAATGAGTTCCAGATTCCTATCACCCTCTAGAGAATAAAAGCTTTCCTTACATACCAGCAAACCTCCTGCCCCTTACCTTTAATCTATGCTCCTGGTCACTAATTCACCTCACCAATGCAAAAAATTATCTTCCTGTCTACCCCAGCTATGTCCCTCAATTTTATACATCTCAATTATGTACCCCCTCAATCAAGGAAAATATCAGAATAAGTGTTAGCTATCATGTACTGTGCAGACAGATTGGCAGGAAAGACAGTAAGCAACCAGTGGCAGGCATTTAGAGGAGGTAATTCATGACTCTGAGGAAAAATGGATTCCAATAAGGAGGAAAGATTCTAAAAAGTGGGATGAAACCAACCACAGCTAACCAAGCAAGTACAGTATGAAGTTGAAAGAAAAGGTATAAAAGAAAGGCAAAGTCAGTGACAGCCCCATAGACTGGGGTAAATTCAGAATTCAAATGAGGACTAAAAAAGATAAGATAATAGATGGAGAAAATAAGTGAGGGCAAACTAGCAAACACTAAAATCTGATAATAGGAGCTTCCATAAATACATAAAAAAAAAAGAAGAGTGGTCACAATGAACAGAGGCTTCTTAAAGTGAACCTAAGGAAATGGTTATGGGAAACAAGGAAATATCATTTTTGCATCAAGCTTTAACATGGAAGACACCTGAAATGAGCCTATACTAAAGAAGATGGAGGACAAATTAAATACCATCACTATCACTAGAGAAGAGGTATTAAATAAACTGATAGGGCCAGAGGACTTGCCTACCTTTGGCCCTGAGGGCTTGCATCCGAAGATTCCAAATTAAGTATTTACAGAGCTGGTGGATGCATTTAAAAACCAAAAGAAATTGCTGGAAAAGCTCAGCAAGTCTGGCAGCATCTCTGGAGAAAGCGAGGTAACGTTTCAGGTTGAGTAATGCTTCCACAGAACTTCTGAGCACTGAGGAAGGGTCACTCGACCTGAAACATTAATTCTGATTTCTCTCCAGAAATGCTGCCAGACCTCCTGAGTTTTTCCAGCAATTCCTGCTCTTGTAGTACTTGCATTGATTGTAATTGTCTAAAAATCTTTGGATTTTGGAGGATTGGAAAACCGCCAATGTGACATCAATATTCAGAAAGAAAGGCAGGCAAAAAGCAAATAGCTACAAGCCAATTAGCCTTACATCTAGTGGTTGTATCCATGTTGGAATAAGTTAAGGGAATAATAGCAACACGTTTGGAAAATCATAATCTAATCAAGCAGAATCAGCATGGCTTCACAAAAAAGGACCTTAGTCAATTTATTCACACACACAACTGTTCTGAGGAAGGGTCACTGGACCCGAAGCGTTGGCTCGGTTTTCTCCTCCACAGATGCTGCCAGACCTGCTGAGCTTTTCAACAACTTTGTTTTTGTTCCTGATTTACAGCATCCACAGTTCTTTTGGTTTTTATTAGTCAATCTACTATAGTTTTTCTATAAAGTCTCAAATAGAGGGGACAGAGGGGAACCAGTTGATGTGTTGTATTTGTACTCCCAGAAGGCATTTGACAAGGTACCTCACAAAAGGTTAAGTCATAAGAAAACAGCCCATGGTGTTGGAGGTAATATATTGGTGTGGGTACAGAGCTGACAAATGGGCAAGAAACAGCAAGTTGGGATAAAGGGTTGTTTTTCAGGTTGGCACCCTGTGAACTCTGGGGCTCCTCAGGGATCATTGCTGGAATTACAGCTGTTCAAGTGAAAGAGCAGGAAAGTGGACATGAGAAACGTCCGATCAGCTATGATCCTAAATATAGTGCAGCAGGCTCGAGGACTGAACAACCTATTCCTGTTCCGATTTCATATGGTCTTCATGAACGCGCTATCTACAACATGCTCAGCATTGGGATGCTGCATATTGAATTCCCCTACTGTTCAAGCTCCAAAATGCAGTCAGCTAGCAACTACAGCTGGGCACACTTCCAGATGGATTACCTGTTGCAGGAAGCGAAGAAAAGCGAGAGACTCAGAGGTCTCTATACAAGGGGCTATTCAAAGATCATGGACAGAGAATGCCACGTGGTCAGATACAGGGAGACTTTGCTGGACTAGTCAGAGACAGCATATCTGGGAATTTGAGTCAAAGTGAAATTTAGCAAAACTTTTAACAGGTGCTTTAGGTCAGGTTTATTTCAAGAAATAAAGCCTCCAGCGCTAAACGCTGGGCAGGAGACGAAACAAAGTATCAAGAGGCTTGTCTGCATTGAGACAAACCATGGCACAACATCACAAGTACAGAGAAAGCAGCTAATTCAACAATAGGATTGGACAGTACTTTTCATCTTTAAAGCAAAATGCTGGGTTTTTAAGTCAGCAGTCCCTTGTTAGTGAGTATGAATGTCCACCAAGAAAATTCCTTCTTACTGGTCAAGGATTCTGAGAGTCCTTCCATGGCTGATGAGTGCAATCCTCAAGCTGCATCTTCATCACACATTTGGCAGGAGATGGAATTGGTCCTTGCACTTAACATCATTGGCATTCCTTTCACTGATGGGTACTCAAAGAATATTTTTGTTTCCATAGAATCCCCACAGTGTGGAAACAAGACATTCAGCCCATCAAGTCCACACCAACCCTCCAAAGAGCATCCTACCCAGACCCATCCTGTAACCCTGCATTTCCCATGGCTAACCCACCTACAGGGCAATTTGGCATGGAGAATCCACATAACCAGCACATCTTTGGACTGTGGGAGGAAACAGGAGTACCTGGAGGAAACCCAAGCAGACACAGAGAGATTGTGGAAGCTCTGCATAGACAGTTGCCCATGGGTAGAATCGAGCCTGGGTCCCTGGCACTGAGAGACAGTAGTGTTAATCACTGAGCCACCAGTTCATACGGGAGGCTCCTTCAGGTTGGACTAATCTGAACGAGGGTCTCCCAGGCATTGATATCTACGTTGTACTTTTTGAGGGAAGTCTTTGAAGTGTTTCCTTGGTCCTTTCTCTTATTCAAGTGCCTTCCTTGAGCTGGATGAAGATGATTAGCTTTGTTGTAAGAATTCAGGCAACTTAAGCATGCAATCAGCCCAGCGGAGTTGGTTTTGAATGATTATGGACTCAATGCTGGTGCTACTGGCTCCTTTGACGAGGCCGACGATTGTACATCTATCCTCTCAGTTAATGCAGAGGATCCGTTTCGAGCAACACTGATGGTCCTTCTCAAAGGTCTTGAGGTGGCATTATACTCCAACTCCAAGTAGTCTAAGTTTTGGAGTCATATAGAAGAGTCATAAGGACAACTGCATGATACACAAGAATCTTGGTATCACTACTGTGGTCATTAAAAACTCTCACCCTTAGGTGTCTGAATGTGGTGCTCGTGAATTGGATACGGTTTTGAATCTGTACATTCATGTCAACTTCAAATGAGAGGTGGCTCCTTGTGTGGGGAATATGTTCCACATTTGGGTGTATTTCTCCAATTATCTTTTTGGAGGGATTGGTGAAGGACATGGGTCCTTTTGAGGTTGAGGCCGAGATCAATTCTTTGGTATGATTCTTTGAGGACGTTAAGTGAGGATTGAGGATTCTCTTCTGAAAGGGCAGACATGACAGTCTGCCGTAACTGAAGTTTCATGAGTGACGTCAGTGTTGTTTTCTTCTTGGATTTCAATGTCCGTACTACTGGGAAGCTTAGTCTTGACAAAGAAGAATGGTGGCAATGAAGATGGAAAAAGGGTGAGGGACAATGACATATCCCTGCTTGACTCCTGTCTTGATGGAGAAGGAGTCTGTCATATTACCATTGATGAAAATCGTGACAAAATCTTGTTATGGAGGAGAAAGAGGATGTCGATGAATTCCTCTGGACAGCCATCCTTAGAAATGATTTTCCATAGCACATCCCAACTGAAATTGAAAGCATTAGATCAAATTGGAGAAGGCCACATAGCGATTGGTGCTCTGAAGGTAATACATAGTTTTTAGGAATTTTGGGTTGTAAAGTCTGACGGGCCAATTGGAGCGTGCATTCTAAGGTATGTATGAAGTCACTGACATTCCATATCTCCCAGGTAAACATTTGCAGAAAATGTCAGTGGCTGCACAAATCTGAAATCTGGGTTTTTGAACATCAACAGTAGCTCAAGTGACTGTCGTGCACCCATGAGGTAGGGTACTACATGAATTGCATGCACAGGGAGGTGATTAGAAGCATACATTCTGAGAGGGATTAGGTGATTACCAGGCAGTCTAAGAAAACCAGGCAGGTAATGTAGGAGTTCCCTCAGTGTAATGGAAATTACATTTTGGAAACATGTGAGGGCGATGCTTCCTCAGGGGAGTGCAGCTAGAGTGAAGACCATGGCACCCTGTGTAACTCAGCTGTATAGTGGGAAAAGAAGAATGGAACAGCAAATAGTTGCAGAGGATCCCAAAGTCAGATGATCAGACAGGTGTTTCTGTGGCAATAAACATAATTCCAGAACGATATGTTGTCTTCCTGGTGCCAGGGTCAAGGACGTCACAGAGCAGATACTTAATTTTTTTGTGTGGTGTCAGGGGTGGAAAGCGAAGGGAGGAAAGACTAAGAATCAGCCACAATGGTATCAACAGCATAGGTAGGAAAAGGGATGAAGTCCTGTCAGCAGATTTCAGGGAGTTAGGAAGAAAACAAGCTAAACCTCAACAGCAGCAATCTCAGGATTTTGTCCTATGTCATGTGCTATTAAGTATAAGACTAAGAGGATCCATGGATTTAATACATGGCTGGAGAATTTGTATAGGAAGGAGGGCATCAGATTTGAAGAATTGAAACTAGTTTTGGGGCAGGTGGAACTTGTGCAAGCTGGATGGGTTACACCTCAAGAGACTATGAACAATAACCTCAAATGGGGATATTTGCTAGAGCAATACATGGAAGTTTACAAAATACTTAAAAAGGGATAGGCAGGATAGATGCAGGTAACATGTTTTCGCATGCTGGGGAGTCTCGAGTCAAAGGGACACAACTTTAAAACACTGGCACGCCATTCAGGTCTGAAGAGGAGAAATTTTTATTCATTGGGTTGTGAACATTTAGAATTCCTGGCCACTATTCTAGTCCCTTCGTCAGGCTTATAGATATGCATGTCTGGATTGACCATGGAAGACAGGCCAGATGAATGCATGGCAAAGGAGCTGGTGTAGGGGGCAGAGTTTTCAGTTCTTGGGTCATTAGGATCTCTTCTGGGGTAGAGGTGACCTGTACAAGAGGGATGCGTTGCACTTGAACCAGAGGGGATCCAATATCCTCGCAGTGAGATTTGCTGGTTACCCGGGAGGGTTTAAACTAGCTTGGCAGGGCGGTGGGACTCTGAAAAAGATAGCGGCCATTGAAAAGTTGGAGAAAAAAACCATTAGCCTTCGAAAGAAAGTTTACTATTCAGGATAGCCAGGGGTGCAGTAAAGGGAAGGAAAAAGACTTGTGATTTAAAGTGCATTTATTTCAACGCACGAGGTCTGACTAGTGGTATAGCACAGGGGTCGGTGCCGGGACCTTTGTTATTTGTTATTAGTTATTCACAAACGATCTGGGTGCGAAGGTACAAGGCATGATTAGTAAGCTTGTGGATAATACAAATTAGGAGGTATCACTGATAGTGAAGAAAGTTATCAAAAATTAGAGGGATCTTGATCAGATGGGGAAATGGGCTAAGGATTGGCAAATGCAATTCAATACAGTTAAGTGTGAGGTGTTCCATTTTGTGAAGTCAAACCATTTACTGTGCAAGTCCTATCTTGGTAAGGTCCTGTGGAGTGTTGTGGAACAGAGGGACTTGTACGCCAAGTACATAGTTCGTTGAAAGTGGCATCACAGGTGGACAGGGTGGTGAACGCAGCATTTGGCATGCTGGCCTTCATTGGTTGAGGCACTGAGTTTAGGAGTTGGGATGTTATGTTACAGTCATACAAGTTAATGGTGGGTCTGCATTTGGAGTATTGTGTACAGTTTTGGTCACCCCGTCATAGGGAAGACATAGTTAAACTAGAAAGTATACAAAGAAGATTTATAAGGATGTTGCCAGGACTAGTAGGCCTGAGTTATCATGCGAGGTTGGCCAGGATAGGATTTCATTCCTTGGAACGTAAGAGAATGAGGGTTGACCTTTTTGAGGTGTATAAAATCATGAGGGTTTTAGATAGGATGAATACATATAGCTTTTTCCCAGGGATGGGGAATTGAAAACTAGAGGGCATAGGTTTAAGGTGAGAAGGGGAAGATTTAAGGACCAGAGGGGCAACTTCACGCAGGGAGTGGTGCGTATATGAAATGGGCTGCCAGAGAAAAGTGGTTGAGGCAGGTATAATAGCAGCTTTTAAAAAACATTTGGATAGGAATATGGATGGGAAGAGTTTAAAGGGATATGGGCCAAATGCAGGCAATTTGAATTAGCTGAGTGGGCACCATGGTCAGCATGGACTGGTTTGGGCTGAAGGGGCTGTTTCCATACTGTATTACTCAATGACTCTAACGTGCAGGTTAGGTGGCCACATTAAGCTGCCCAAAGTGTCCAGGGATGTACAGGCCAAACGGATTAGCCGTGGGAAATACAGGAATAGGTTGGGGTTCCATACTGCAGAGATTCTAGGATATTCAGTGGCAGAGAAGAGTGCACTTTTAGCACTTCTGATTAGTGTTCTTGTGTCCTGATTGTGCTGGCAGAATCTATTGATCAGATTACAGCAGGTCACTTCAAAAATCTTAACACAATCAGGTGGAGGCACATGGTTATAAAATGGAAAATTAAGTTGACTAATTTATTAGAGTTCTTTGAGGAAGTAAAGATAAGGGAAAAACAGTGAATTTTCTATACTTAAGATTTCCAGAAGATATTTGATAAGGTGCCAGAAATTTAATATGTAAACAAGAGCATAGATGGAGAATGGGTCAGCTCATATGAAGCAGTGGTAGGCATAAATGGGTCATCTTTTGGTTGGCAAGATGTGACAAGTGGCGTGCTACAGGGTTGAATGTCAGGGTTTTGCCTTCAGTTTCTTCTGAATCATATCAGTGACTTGGACAAAGAGTGGGTGTATGGTTAACATAAGGTGTACAGCTGGACAAAAACAGCAGACCAGGCATCTGAGGAGCAGGAAAGTTGAATGAGGTAGGGGAAGCGGGTTCTGAGAAAGAGCGAGAGCGGGGG
>JAHRHZ010000059.1:2099965-2146638 GCA_024137785.1 Ginglymostoma cirratum
CCCCCCCCCCCCCCCCCCCCCCCCCCCCCCCCCCCCCCCCCGAGAGCAGGAAGACAGACAGGTCAAGGAGGCAGGGATGAGTTGGGCTGGTCTTGGGATGAAGTCAGGGGTGGGGAGATTTTGAAGTCCACATTGAGACCATTGGGCTGCTGGGTTCCCAAGTGGAATATGAGATGCTGTTCCTCCAGCCTTCGGGTGGCATCTTTGTGGCACTGGAGGCAGCCCAGGATGGACATGTCGTCCAAGGAATGGGACAGGGAGTTGAAGTGGTTTGCGACTGGGAGGTGTTGTCGTTTGTCACGACCGAGCGTAGGTGCTCCACAAAGTGGTCTCCAAGCCTCCATTTGGTTGTCCCGATGTAGAGGAGGCCACATCAGGAACACCAGATATAATATACCACATTAGCAGTCGTGCAGGTGAACACCTGTTTAATGTGGAGGGTTTTCTTGGGGTATACCATCTCTGTGAATGTATAGTTGTTAGATTTTCAGATGATACAAAAAGGAAGGTAGGAAAGTAAATTGCAAAGAGAACAGTCTGCAAGGGATATATAAATATGTTTAGTGAGTGCAGGTAAATTTGGCAGTGGATTAGAATGTGGAAAAGTGTGAACTTGACAGGAATGGTGAAAAAACATTATTTAAACGGAAAGAGATTGCAGCAATCTGATATTCAGAGACATTTGAATGTCCTGGTACATGAATCATAAAAAGTTAAATATACGTTGAGAGAACAAGTGATTAGGAAAACACAATGGAAAGTTGTTGTTTATTGTGAACGGAATGGAATGTACAAGGAGCATTTTGCTACAACTGTACAGGACACTGGGGAGGCCATACCTAGTGTATGGTGTATGGTTTTGATTTCATTTAAGAGGGGATGTAAATTTGTTAGAGATTTGAATCTTTTCTGACCTATCGACTGACACCTAAGATGAGGGGATCACCTTAAGATAAACTTGGAGAAGCTGAGCCCCCTTTCCGTCAGAGTTTCAAAGAAAGTGAGGCAAACTTATTGAGACATACAAGATCCGAGGTAACTTGTCAAGGAGCATACTGACTTTTGGATATTTGGCCATGTTGGAGAAATTAAAACTACGAGACACAGATTAAAAATCATGAGTCTTCCACTTAATCTTTGGAACTCCTCCCCAGAGAATGATGGGGTTGGGTCACTGAATACTTTTAAATCACCGGGAGATAGAGCCCTAACCAACATTATTGTGGAGGTCAGGCCACAATCAAATCAAATCAAATCACCATGTTACTGAATGCCAGAGGCGGCTAAAGGCCATACAAGGCCTTCTTGTACTCATAATTCTTACGCTGAGAAGTATGTAAATGTTCAGTCTGACCTGTTTTGAATATTTCAACCAGACTTGCAACCCAATTTCCATCTTCTTGAACCACTTCCTATACCAATCAAGAAGCTTGCTTTTATAATAAAAAAAAAGTCATCTCTGCAATGATTCCACACAACGCAAAGCATTTAATACTCTGTATGATTAATGGTGCTACCTGCCAGACTTGATTATTTGGCATTTAGACACAACTGCTAGCACATGTGAATAATAAGCCCAGATAAACATATGTCAAGATAAAATGATTAATAACATCAACTTTCACGACTTTTTCCCCCAGAATGCCATGGAACTTACTGGAAATGTTAAGTGCATCAAAGCACCTTCCATTCTCAATAGCAACGGACCTGTTGTCATGTTGTCTCATGACTTGTTTTTTCATTTATAGTTGTAGAGCCATTAATTTCTCTATACATGGTAAGAAAATCTCCAATGCCCACCTCTGTACGTGCTGGATTTTGTGCAGCAGGAGCTTCAAGAGCTGTTGCTTCTGTCAATGCTGCTGTTGAGCCTTCTCTCAGTCGCTTCATCGAAACATGTCTTTTAATATTTGGTACTGAATACATCGGTTCTAATTCTGGAGAGCCGACATCTGACGCAAAAAAAGCAAAAGATTGATCTCTGTAAACAACTTCAAAAATTAGAAATGCTTCATCGATACGAACAGACCATTAAACTTGCAGTAGGCTTACAAAACTAAGTTAACAAACATCTACTGCAAATGTCATAGCATATTTACACTCAAGATTGCTTAAAGCTGGTGCAAGGCAGTCCAAGAAAACAGAACTCACAGATTTCAAATATTAGCTATATTTTCCTTTCCACAAGAGCTGCCTGGTGTGTATTTCTAGCCTTTTCTGCTTTTATTTCAGCCACTCTAGGGACAGAATTCATCTGTTTAAGAACATATGACTGGTCAGGTATCTCAAACAGATCTACGATTGACCTCTAAGTGAATCCAACTATTATGACACACGATTTAAAAAAAACAGATTTTAACATAAAAAGGTTATGAGCCAGCTTTAAATTACAAACTCACCTCTCCCATCAGACTCCATTAAAATAATACTGTCCACTGGAACCCTTTGAATATCAGCTGGATATTCTTTTCTGAAAGTACATAAATGATTTTAATGTAAAAATTGGTCTTCACACCAAATAGATTTTGCAATCCACTGCACAACCTATACAGCCATAATAACATTTAATTTAGTTCACTTTTCAACAAAACGAAAGAGCACTCCTGCATCCACCATGCACAATATCCAGACCACCCACAGCATTAAAGCCAGACACAACTTAGTGTCTATTCACATTCAGTTAGAAACATCACTGCTAATACAAAACAGGTACTGTTTCAAGAATATCAAACCCACCATTACTTTTGTCAACCTGAAAGTTTCTTGGAATTCCGCTGAGCCCATTCACCATAATCATGGCTGATCCTCTGTCTCAATATCATATTCCTGCACTTGGTCCTTACTTTGAGATCTTTAGCCTCTCAAAATCTATATTCTTTTCTTAAGGATATTCAGTGACTTCGTCTCCACAGCTTTCTACGATAAATATTTCCACAGGTTCACCTTCAGTGAAGAAATTTCTTCTCATTAGTACGAAATGGCCTAGCCCATATTCCAAGACCATGACCCCTTGTTCTGACCAACCTGACCAGAAAAAAAAAAATCAGCCTTGCATCCATTCTGTCCAGCCATGTCAGAAAATAACATGCTTCAATGAGATCCCCTCTCATTCTTCTAAAATCCAGTGAATATAAACACAGTTTCGCCTCAGGAGAGAGTCTGGTGAATTGTCACTGCACTACCTCTGTGGCAAGTAAGGAGGCCAAAACTGCATGCAATACCCCAGGTGTGGGCTCACCAAGGCCCTGTTTAGTTCCAATATGACTTTTTTGCCTCTGTTCTCAAACTCTCTTGCAAAGAAGGCCAACATACTATTTGATTTCTTAACTGCTTTCTACACCTGCAAGTAATTATGCATAAAACAATTTTAAATGACATTACAAGATATAAACATGAGCACATGCAATTAATTTCTGAAGAAAAATGCATAATTAAGATTTAACATGAAGCCTCACATGATAGTGAGCTGCTTTTTGAATGAAGCACTAAAGAATGGGACCCATTATTCAGCAATAACAGGCCTGACGCATCACTTTTAGGCAAAAGTGCATTAAGCGAAATTAAGCAAAGCACATTCACATTGACAATTATCCATTGAAAAGCTTGAATTTGATGCAACACTAGCAGGTTAAAATGCTAGTCGAAGAAAATTTTCAACAATGGATTCTAGTTTAATTTTAGTTGAGCTTCAGTGAAAATGCAATGCTATACTTTCATTATACAAGTAAAGACAAGGGGTCCTGTGATGCAGGGGTAGTGACGCTACCTCTGGTTCATAAAGGCCTGATTTCAAACACAACCTGAAAATATATCTGAACAGATTGATGATGAATATTTACAAGTGACAATAAGAGGTTTCATGGCAGTGGTTATGTCCTTACCTCTAGGTCAGAAGATCCAGGTTCACCTCCTACCTGTCCTGTGAGGTCAGTCACAACACCCCAAACAGGTTGATTAAAATTAGAGAAAAATATTGCTACCTTGAAAATGGTAACCTCTCTTCTGTTTAGAGGGCTATGTTGGAACTGCATAAAACTTTAGTTATGTCACAGCTGTAATACAGTGAGTACTACTAAAGGAAGGATAAGATTGCACTAGAGGGAGCACAAAATTTTCACCAAGGTCTTGCCGGAGTTAGAGCATTTTAGCTATTAAGAGGGGCTGGATGGATGATTTATAGAAAATAATCCACAGAGACAGCTGATGTGGGACCTGATTATGGTGTACAAGATTATGAGATGCATGGGCAGGGTGGATATAAAATAGCTGTTCTCCTTAGCTGAAGGGTCAATAACAAGAGGACATAATTTTAAGATGAAAGGCAGAGGTTTCGAGGGGGACTGGAGGAAAAATATTTTCACCTAAAGGGCTGTGGGAATCTGGAATGTACTGTCTGGGAGGGTAGAACAGGCAGGAGACCACACCACCTTTATGTAGTACTTTGATGAGCCCTTGAAACGTAGTAAGATCAAAGCTAAAAAGTGAGACTTAATGTAGATATATTGGCACAGATTTAATGGGTTGAAAAGGATTCCTCTGTGGTGTACGACCACATGAGAAAGCATAAGAAAAAGCTATTCAGAATCATCACATATCTTGGTGCACAAACAAATATGCAGCCCAGGTTGTACTCTTGCTCGCCGAACCGGAGTGTTTGATTGCAGACGTTTCGTCACCCTGCTAAGTAACATCTCCGGTGAAGTGTTGGTGCTGTCCCACTTGTTATTTATATGCCTCCATTTGCTGGGGTGCATTCAGTTTCATTCTTTTGGGTACCAAATGCTTTTTGAAACAATTTTGTAACAATTCTTTCACGGCAGTGTAATTAACTGCAAGTTACTTTTTTTATAATTTGGAAGTTAAGATTACATTTACAATGAAACAAAATTGAAGTAGATACTAGGACTCAAGTGTGGTGCGGAGATGTTGAATTATAGTCAGTTTTGTACAAGTGCAGACAGTATAATGGTGGACTAATGATTACTCCTTGATACATTGCAGTGGATCTTCCAAATCAACCAAACTCAGCACCAAATCAATCTGAAACTGCTTAGTCACTGTTCACAATGAAACACTGTTTCTGAAGAATTGTTTCAATTTATGACACCTAGATTCTATAACAGAATAAAGATCTCATCTACAGCTTTGGAGCAGATATGAATCTTGCTTGCACAAATTTGTTAGTGAATAGCAGAACAGCAAAATTAAGTTGAAGGAACTTCAAATTTGTTTATACTAAGCATAGCATGCAAGATCAAAATTTAAAATGGTTGGATCTGTGAACAGTATAATCAGAATTACAGCAAGTACATGTGCATTACTTTTGCAATGTTTATTATGCAATACTAATTAGGCAAAGATGATTAGATTGGCAAGGTCATTCAGAACACTCGTGGTGGGAAATGGAAAAATACCATTTTGAAAGACAAATGCTAATATGAGAGCAGCTGAAACAGCACACTTGCATGTTTTGACTGTACACATTTTAAATTAAATCCCAAGCAAATGGCAAGCACAAAATGCGTTTACACTAATCAAGCCACTTAAAGTGCACAATTCCAAACACAGCTGTTATGTGAACACATCAATGGCACTTACCCCTCATCAGATAAGCCAAGATTGCTTTAAGAAAATGAGAAAAGGTAATAATCTCAGATTAATGTTACATCTTGACACAGCAAAATATTACTGTATTACATGTTTTATCTTTATTTCCTTAAAAGTCAACAATAAAATGCTATTTCCAATTACATAGAGGTTGCTCCTTAAAAAGCCCCTTATTATCTTGAACATAAATTTTGAAATGTCCAACAACATCACCAATCAAAATAAATGCTTAAATCAGGAGATGCGTTGTAAATTCCAAATTTTGAAAAGTTTAGAATTTTACTCCATGCATCATATTCCCAGTATCTCTTTAGACTGCAGTGTAAAATTTGAAAAATAGACAAAAAGCTTTCAGCAAAATGCTTCTGCCAGTTTCAATTGGCATTAACTATCCCACTGAGTGGGTTGAGGTACTTGGAGTCCTAAGATTTTTTTTAAAAAAAATTCATTCACAGAATGAAGGCATCACTGGCTAGGCCAGCATTTATTGCTCATCCTTAATTGCCCAGAGAGCAGTTAAGAATCAACCACCTTACTTTGGATCTGGAATCACACGTAGGCCAGACCAGGTAAGAATGACAGTTTCTCTTCCTAAAGGACATTAGTGAACCAGATGGGTTTTTCCGACAATCGACAATGGATTCATGACAGTCATTAGACTCTTAATTCCAGATTTCATTTCCCTGCCCCCCCCAAATCCAAATTCCACCATTTGCCATGGCAGGATTTAAACCCAGGCCCCTAGAACATTACCTGGATCTCTGGGTTAACAATCCAGTGATAATACCACTGGGCCATCATCTCTCTCCTTCACAACAGAGGGTTGTCAATACCGTTATCACAGAGCAACATTTGGTCCAAATTCCTATCTTTTAAATGCTATAAAGTGTTAATCACAAGTTGAAAATACTGGACAGCTGAGGAACTTCTGAAGTGCCGCTACCATGATTTTACATCATTATGATTCACCTGGAGGCTATGATTTAATTAAGGCAGGCTGAACTTCAGTGGTTTGAAAATTGGTGTTATAATTCAATCACGCGCAGATATACATTGAAAAGCAAGTTTAAATATGTAAAGAATCAACATCATAGCAATGACCACACAATTTTCAACTTTATACTGAAACAGTCTTTTTTGCTTAAGATAGCTAACCATAGCCTTGACTGACTCAGTGCATTTGGTGACTGAAATAGCTGCATGATTTACTTGGAAATGTTGTTCAAATGATATGCAATGTGCACTTGCCTTTCACCAAGTCACCACAAAAATCTCTTTTTCCCACCTCCCAAAATTTAGAATAAAATATTCATGAACAAACATGAGTTGCAGTATGAGTAGCGAAAAAACTGAATAATTCATTTTCCAAAAAAGGCAGTTTCATTCATTGGACTTCGAACTACTCTGCATACACAGAGCAAAATAATTTTGGTTTTGTTAATATAAAAGTAAGCAGATTAGTTGACAGTTGAAAGCAACCAATATGAACATTATTAAAGAGAAACATCAGTTACATTCCTTGACTGATTTATACATTCACAATTTTTTCTGCTTACCACGTAATTATATGAATTATGGTAAAATCTTTCAAGCATTGACATTTGGTCGTTTGCTTAAATCTCAAACACTTGCTGATGAATAATTGGACATCACATGAAAGCAAACCCCACATAGAAGATTATTTAATCTCTTCAAATTTCTGCATTTGAATTTGATCAATATTCAATTTTTGAAAAATGCCGCAAACAACCAACCCTGAAAAAAGCTAAATACATTAGATGAATTCATCAGGATTCAGCTAGTCCAAAAATCAGCTTAAACTCATGCATGTAACTGATTTATGTTTAGCAGCTTTTGTGTTTTCAGCAATTCTCATGCTCCCCAAACAAACAGTCCTTCTGCTGGTAATTTTATTAATGCTCTCTAAAGCAGATAACAGCACCTAAAAGTAGGATAAAAACCGAAAGAACTGCAGATGCTGTGAATCAGCAACAAAAACAAGATTTCCGGTCCAGCGACCCTTATGCAGAACTGGGGAACTGTTCTGATGAAGGGTCACCGGACCCGGAACATTAACTCTGTTCATTCCTTCACACATGCTGAGACCTGCTGAGCTTTTCCAGCAACTTCTGTTTTTGTTCCTAAAATTAGGATTATGATCAGTGAAAAGCTAATCGGCTTGTGCTGAGGTTATATAGAAATCTAATTCGTAATTCAAAAAAAAACTTTTAGAACTTGTGACTGCGTTCTACGACAGCCCCCCTCTCATGCCTCACATTCCCATTCAGCTCCAAATGCTGCCAACTACTAGAGATTAAATAAATGATTGCGTAAGAGGAAAATGGAATCTAGATAAAAGTTTATTTTTTTTTAAACATATTGCTGTTATCATTTGATTGAGTTTTTCCATCATATTACATCCAAAGCCTTAACTGAAGTCGATGGAGACAGTTTTCTGTTATTGGAAATTAACGTTTATTTGAACTACAAGAGGCATTAGCTTTAAAAAGAAACACTAGTTACAAAAATAAAACAAAGAACAAAGAAGAAAGAAAATTACAGCACAAGACTGTGCCCTCCAAGACTGCACCGATCCAGATCTTCTATCTAAACCTGTCCCCTATTTTCCAAGGATCTGTATCCCTCTGCTCCCTGCCCATTCATGTATGTGTCTAGGCACATCTTAAATGACGCTATCGTGCCCGCCTCTACCACCTCTGCCTAAAGAACTTGCCATGCATATCTCCCTTAAGGTTTTCCCCTCTCACCTTGAAATCGTGGCCCCTAATAATTGAGTCCCCCACTGTAGGGGGTAAAAGCTTCTTGCTATCCACCCTATCTACACCTTTTATGATTTTGTAGGCTTCAATCAGGTCCCCCCTCAACCTCTGTCTTTCTAATGTAAATAATCCTAATCTACTCAACCTCCCTTCATAGCTAGCGCCCTCCATACCAGGCAACATCCTGGTGAATCTCCTCTGCACCCTCTCCAAAGCACCCTCTCCACATGCTTTTGGTAATGTGGCGACCGGAACTGTCCGCAGTATTCCAAATGTGGTCAAACCAAAGTCCTATACAACTGTAACATGACCTGCCAACTCTTGTATTCAATACCCCGTCCGATGAACGAAAGCATGCCGTATGCCTTCTTGACCATTCTATTGACCTGCGTTGCCACCTTCAGGGTACAATGGACTGAACACCCAGATCATCTCTGTGCATCAATTTTCCCCAGGGCTTGTCCATTTACCGTATAGTTCGCTCTTGAATTGGATCTTCCAAAATGCATCACCTCGCATTTGCCTGGATTGAACTCCATCTGCCATTTCTCCGCTCAACTCTCCAATCTATCTATATTCTGCTGCATTCTCCGACAGTCCCCTTCACTACCTGCTACTTCACCAATCCTCGTGTCATCTGCAAACTTGCTAATCAAACCATCTATACCTTCCTCCAGATCATTTATGTATATCACAAACAACAGTGGTCCCAACACAGATCCCTGTGGAACACCACTGGTCACAGCTCTCCATTTTGAGAAACTCCCTTCCACTACAACTCTGTCTCCTGTTGCCCAGCCAGTTCTCTATCCATCTAACTAGTACACCCTGGACCCCATGCGACTTTACTCTCTCCATCAGCCTACCATGGGGAACCTTATGGACTTCAGTAAGGCGTTTGTTAAACATTAACATCTTAGGCTTCAGAAATAGAGGCATAAGGCTAGGAATTTATGAAGAAGTCCTATAAAAACATAGAAGTTTGGCTACAGCTGGAAAAGTGTGTTCAATTTCGGATGGCATAATTTAGGAAGAGTTTGAAGACTTTCAAGGGGAGGGATTTACAAACAGGTTGCAGGTGTGGGGGATTGCAGCTATGTAGATAAATTGAAGTGTTGGTTTTGATAGCAGAAGTGACTAAATGGAAACCTGATACAGGTATTTAAAATCATGAAGGATTTAGGTGGAGTACATAAACAAATGGTTTCCAGCAGTCAGTAATGTACAGATTTAAGGCAGCTCGCAAATAAACCAGAATGGAATCAGCAAAACCTTTTTTAGAGCTGAGTGGTTAACTGGATGTGAAGAAGTTACTCTTGTAGGTGTAAAAAAATTAAAACCACATACATAAAAGTTGTGGTCTTAATTTCAACCATATGTACCAAATAAACAGACAGACCATAATGAACAAAGTTGGAGTAAAATAGTTCATTGGGTAACATCCATTTTTATTCTTGACTTTTATGTTGTGATTGGAGTCTGACACCACACAGTATTTAGCATAAACAAGATTTCCTTCAAAAACTGTCTTCGGAGATTAGATGTCCATCTGATGCCATCAAAATAATAAACTACTCTACAAAATGAGTGGCAATTTAGCTCAACAATCTGAACAAATCATACAAAGGCTGTGTGAAATTTTGTTTATTTCACTCAGTAAGACTCCATTTACGTGCCCATGAATAAAAGATTGCAACTGCAGTAAGTGATAAAAATCGAGATACATGTTTTCAACATTCTTACATGATCAAAGACGGAAAGAAAATCACTATTTTCTAGAAACAAAAAGGTTATCTGATACTTAAAACTAAGATCTCAGATAATTCTTCCTCCTGTGATCACGGCTTTATTTAAAGCAGCAAACCTGCAAGATAGATGAATTGATGAAGCAATCAGTGCCTGCATGACAAATAACCCCTAAAATATGAATTGGCACTAACGAAGCAAAAGCAGCAAGAACTGTTCTCAAGTGGCAGCCATAACATATCAAAAGATTATAGATTCAGAATCTATTGTGAAGATTTTAAATACATAAAATTGGGGAGACAGTTCTGTAGTGGATGTCACTAGGCTAGTAATAAAGAAGCCCAGGCAATGTCCTGAGGCCGGTAAGTCAAATTTCACTTAGGTAGCAGAGCACGCAGCAAGTGCTGAGGGAACCAAACTATTCTGACCACACAACCTCAGGTATAAAATGTTCCCATGGACAGATGCATCTGCATGATAGGTGGAGAAGTTGACATAGCGCATTTCTTGTGAAAGGAAAGCCCCTTCTTCACACTGAGCATATCCTTCATTGTGGAACATAGTTCAAAAAAATGCCAAATGGGAAAGATCCAGAACAGAACTTGCCACGGTAGACTTACATTCAATAACAATCTCTAAGCTCACAGCCCACCATACACCCCACTTACCATCAAGTCAAGGGATCAATTCAGTGCAATAAAACATACAGGATAGCATGACCAGAGAAGCACCAGGAATTTCCAAAATTAAGTGTCAACCTGGTAAAAACAACTCAGGACCACTTGGGTGCCATATAGCAGAAACAGCATGAATAAACATAGCTAAGTGATCCCACGACCAGTGGATCAGATAAAGCTCTGATGGTGTTACTGCCAGCTGTGAATGGTAGTAGGTAACAAGTCTAAAACGTTTGCAGCCAGAAGTGCTGATTGGACGATTGGAGCCCCAGCAACACAGATGCAGTCTTCAACGAATGCGGTTCACTCCACATGATATCAATGAACAGCTGACAACAGTATGGTAGTATGACTGAAGGTGTGCTCCAGAGTGAAATGACCCCCTAACCAAGCAGTTACAACAGTAGCAAACATCTAGCAATGTGAAAAATTGCCCCAAACATTTCCTATTCACAAATGCAGGACAAACCAAACTAGTGCTGCAGTTTATTCAATCAGCAAACTTAAAGCGATTGACAGTGTCACCAAATGCTATTTACATATCAGTAATCAGCACATTGATACCATTTCCTTGTTTCCCCATTATGAGTTCCTCAGCCTCCTCCTCTAATGGACCAATGCTTACTTTAGCTACATTTTTTAAAAAAAATACTAAAAACTTTTACTGGAAATTTCACACAGCTGGAATTGTGCAGGTTCTCACAAGCAGATTGGCACTAATGTTTGATGTCGAGAGAATGCAAGAAGCTCTACCACGCGTACATACTTGGTATATCTGAGCCCACTGTGCTTAATGGCACCAAAAGTGGAAAATGCACTGCCATTTTTCATCTTGTAACATTAAAAAAAGAGATTGTGAATCGCAATGCTACAGCTTTGTTGTGCATTCACTGGTCAGCTTTCAGATTAAGAACTTTAAGAGACACTAACTCTGCTTCACTTTGGAATCAGTTAATAATCAAGTGATAAGATTTTCCATGACATGGAAGTTCTGATCATTACCAGTAGTTTGAAATTAATGAAGGTATCCTAAATTGTAAAACAAGTTTGATAAAAGTGTGAGCTATAAACACCAGCAATGAAAACAGCACATCTATCTAATTTTAGGTTCTTGACCTTTGTAGTAACCGTTTGAAGGTCGATAGTAATTAATTATACTTCATATTCAGCTAAATATGCAGAACTCAATATTTCAAATACAGCAATCAAGACAAACACCATTCTTTAGTCTTGTTGGAATACTAACAATGAGAAGAAACCTGTTCGTCATACAATACAAAAGGGACAGATTTCTCAATGGGGATTGCCATTCCACTCCTTTTTTTAAATGTAAAAGGAATATTTCTACAATTCTGAAAGATTCCAATCAATCAGACTTCCTTCAGAAAGGCAAAGCAACTTGAATTCTTACTGGTGCCTCATTGTGCAGGATATTTGGGGAAAGTCAAGCTATACCCACTTTTTCACACCAGGAGCTGTGGTATTCAACGTATTAAATGGTTTGTATTACAAGCAATTGCTTTGATACCTTCTGTGAAAGGGTAAGCACATTAGGCAAATGAGAGATTGGGGCAAAAGATTGGAAGGAGGACATGTAGGTGCTGCAGTGTTTCAGGCATGCAGCAGTGCACAGGCCATCAGGTAATTCAATCCCAGGCAGAAAGTGATGGTTGGTGTGGGAGGGTAGGAGCTGTTGTGGTTGTCCAGCTGTGGGGCAGATGGGGAATGCCAGTTGGGATCCAGAAGGGGTAAAAGGTTGTGCAGGAGGCCATGATTGTTTTGAATAGTGGGACGGGCCTAAAATGGGCTGAATGGCCCGTTTCTGCTCCTTTGTTCTGAATTTGGTGGTCAGTTTAATAATTATCCAGAGATTAAAAAGGTACTGCAGATGCTGGAGAATCCGAGATAACAAGGTGTGGGGCTGGATGAACACAGCAGGCTAAGCAGCATCATAGGAGCAGGAGAGCTTGACGTTTCGGGCCTAGACCCTTCATCAGAAATGGGGGAGGGGAAGAGGGTTCTGAAATAAATAGGGAGATTGGGGGAGGCGGATAGAGGAGAGGATAGGTGGAGAGGAGGCAGACAGGTCCAAGAGGCGGGGATGGAGCCAGTAAAGGTGAGTGTAGGTGGGGGGGTAGGGAGGAGATAGGTCAGTCCACGGAGGACGGACAGGTCAAGGGGGCGGGATGAGGTTAGTAGATAGGAGATGGGGGTGGGGCTTGAGGTGGGAGGAGGGGATAGGTGAGAGGAAGGGCAGGTTAGGGAGGCGGAGATGAGCTGGGCTGGTTTTGGTAGGTTTTTAAACAATCTAATCTTTCCCAAGTAACTATTCAATTAATTACAGAACCCTCCAAGTTCTCCAATTTAACTGCACATTCAAAGGGTTCCAGGCGCAAGGGAATTGCCCATTAGAATCTTCAATTCCCCGGAAGATTCCTTGGGGTCTTCTACGTCAGGGATTCCACAGGGTCCCGACGAATAACTCTCATCTATACTGTAGAAGGAATTTTTCAGCCACTGGAAAATCTGGACCAATTTTTCAAGATTCTGAACCAGAGGATTTTAAAAAAGTAGTCCAATAAATTAACAGTTGGACACAAAAAAGCGGAATACCTTTGTGCTGCTGTTTTTACAATTGACTGCACGTTGGCATGAAGAAAACGCCTTCCACGAACCACATTTCCTGGACTCGAAGGACCACTAATTACGAAGTTTTTATTCTGAGTTTTTTCAATCTCCTTGTTTGGTTCAAGATGCGAGGTCACAGTCTCACTGCCAAATCGAAGAAAGTTAGCATTTCAATACACTTTTATTAGAAGATTGCCATTCTAATTATCTACCAACAAGCAGCAACATTAGCAACTTAGATGCGAGAAGGGACGGAAGTTTGTAACAGCATACAAACTTTCAAGCAGATGACCCTAAAACTGACTGTGCTAAATAAAAAGCCAAAGAGTGATAATTGAAAAATAGGTTGTGCAAGTTTAAGTTGATCAAAAGCCAACATTACGTGCAGCCTCTGGGTCAAAGCAGTAGAACTACGTGTTGTTTTATAAATCTGTTGATGATTTAAGGCAGTCAATATATCCCATGCAGGTACGCATTTAAAAATTTCTTGTAAAACCAAGCAGTGGAGGTCCATATTTTTCTAGCTGTGTTTTATCTTAAAGTTATCCCTGCATTTTGTTTAGTGTCTTAACATTGAAAATTTGGCACTTAATGTTTCTTCACTTGTTTCCATGCATCTCCACAACTTTGTTAAAACGTTCAATCATTAAGCACAGTATCTAACGAACTACATTTCATTCTTAAAATACACGACCAGCATAAAGGTGCATGCTATCTCCACAGAGCATAGATGGTGCCTTATGAGCAAGGCTATTTAATCATGCAAATATAGAGAACAGGACTGACCATTCAGCCCTTCGAGTTTGCTCTGCCAGTCGTTATGATCATGGCTGATCACCAAATAGATAGCCTGTTCCGGCATCTCTTTAACCCAACTTCTTGAAATCATACAAAATTTTGGCCTCGACTACTTTTTGTGGTAGCAAAAGCAATCACCAGAGTCTCAACACTCTGGGTGAAGAAATTCCTCATCTTGGTCCTAAATGGTTTACCCTGAATCCTTGTACGGTGACCCCTGGTTCCGAACTTAATAGACTCTCGGAGATTCCTCCTCGTTATTCTAAACTCCAGTGAATAAAATTCTAATGAATTCAACGTTTCTGAAGTTTGTCAGGCCTGCCCAGGAATCAGTCTGGTAAACCTCACTGCGCTCCCTCTGCAGCAAGAGCATCCTTCCTCAGACAAAGAAAACAAAACTGCATACAACATTCCAGGTGTGGTCTCACCAAGGCCTTGTATAATTGCAGCAAGACATTTCTGCTCCTGCACGTGAATCTTCCCACTATAAAGCTAACATACCATTTGCCTTCTTACCTGCTTACTTTCAGCAAATGGTGAACAAAGACACTCTGGACTCTGCACATTCTCTTCTTTCAATTTATTGCCATTCAGATAATAATCTGACTTCTTGATTTGCTAAAGTAGATAACTTCACATTTATCCACATCATACTTCATCTGTCATGTATTTGCCCACTCACTCAGCTTGTCCAAATCACACTGAAGCATCTCTGCATCCTCCTCACAGCCCACCCTCCCACCCTGCCTTGTGTCATGTGCAAATTTGAAGATATCACATTTAGTTCCCTCATACAATTAATAAATTCTGATTAGCTGGGGTCCTAGCACTGATCCCTACCATACTCCACTAGTCAGTCATTCAGAAAAAGGGCTATTTATTCCTACTCTTGGTTCCCGTTTACCAGCCACTTCTCTATCCATGTCAGTACGCTACACAGAATTCCATTCACTTTAATTTTACATGCTAATCTAAGTTGAGAGACTGAAAGCCCAAAAAACTCTACTTGTTACATCCTTGAAGAATTCCTGTAAATTTGTCAAGTGTGATTTCCCTTTGGTAAATCAAATGCTGACTATCCAATCCTGCAGAGCTGTTTTCCAAATACTCAGCTATTAATTTGTTTATAATAGACACCAGCATCTTCCCTACTACTGATGTCAGGATGACTGGTCGATTATTCCCAGTTTTCTCTATTTAAGAAGGGAGGCAGAGAGAGGTTACATTAGCTAACCCTCAATCTGTAGGAACTGTTCGAATCGAAAGGATCATGGAAGATTATTTCTCGGCCACTTCCTTAAGTATTTCGGGATGCAGATTATCTGGGCCCAGGGATTTATTGGCCTTCAATCCCAATTTCCCCCAGTACGATTTCCCTACAGTAGTGATTTCCTTCTGTAACTTCTCTCTCACTGAACCATGTTCCAACATTTGATATGTTGCATCCCCCTTTGTTAACAGAACCAAAAGCATGTATTTGGTTTGTCAGCCATTTCTTTGTTCTCCATTATAAAATCCCTTGCTTCTGATTAAGGAACATAATTTTCACCCCTCTATAACTTTCACATTGTCCATTTCTGACACTTCCCTTCCTCTCCCTGGACCAATGTCTCCATTCCGGGGAATAGACTGTCCACTGCTGTCCACTACAAGGCCACTGACTCCCATAGCTACTTTCACTACAGCTCGTCACACCCAAGTCCTGCAAGGAACTTCATCCAATTCTCCCAACTCCTCCTTCTACATTGCATCTGTTCAGATGATACTACCTTCCAAAACAGTGCTGCTGACTGGCTTGCTTCTTCCATGACTGTGGTTTCCCACCCACAGCGATTGACAGGGCCCTCAACCGCATCCGACCTATCAACTGTGCTTCTGCCTTTCCAGTGAATCATAGCATAAGTTGGAAGACCATCACATCTTCAGACCAGGAACTTTGTAGCCTTCTGTAGTTAAATATGGAGCTCAACACCTTCAAATTGTGAACCACTTGTTCCCTTTCTTTTAGCTTGTTACATTTTGTTATCATGTCTTCTCTCCCCTCCTCCCACCTCAGCGGGGCTCTCTGACAGAGTCATACAGCACAGAAACAGACCCTTCAGTCCAACCGGTCCATTCCAAACGTAATTTTAAACTAAGATTCTCCAGCATCTGCAGTTCCTACTGTCTCTGAAACTAATTCCACTGTCTGCTCCTAGCCCATATCCCTCCTAACCTTTCCTATTCATATACTTATCCAAATGGGTTTTAAACATTGTAATTGTACCCGCATCCACTATTTCATCAGGAAGTTTATTCCAGAACGAGGGGGCATAATTTTAAAGGTGACTGGAGGAAGGCATAAGGGAAATGTCAGAGGTAGGTTCTTCACACAGAGTGGCGGGCATGTGGAATGTGCTGCCGGTGGTGGTACTGGAGTCAGATACATTAGGGGGACATTTAAGTGACTCTTGGATCGGCACATGGATGATAGTAAAATGTAGGGTAGTTTGAACTTAGAGTAGGATAATCAGTTGGCACAACATCGTGGGCCAAAGGGCCTGTACTGAGCTGTATTGTTCTATGTGTGTGACACATGTGAGCCATCCTCTGCGTTAAAAATTTGCTTTTTTTTAAAAAAAAAACCTCTCTCCTCTCACCTTTAAAATGTGCCCCGTAGTCTTGAAATCCCCTACCCTAGTGAAATCAACTACCATTAACCCTCTCTATATCTCATTATTATATAAACTTTTACCTGGTCACACCTCAACCTCCAATACTGGCAGGAGACATACCATTATTCTGCCATCCTCACATTCCGAGCACTTAATCTGAACTATCAGCATCTTTTCTCCACCAGTATCCTACACCACCCTTTATCCCCACACATCCCCTACCTCAAACTATAGCATAAACGCTGTCTCCTCCACACTTCATTTCAGCTCTGAAGAAGAGTCATCTAGACTAGAAACATTAGCTTGCTCTCTCTCCATGGATGCTGTCTGACCCACTGATTGCCAGCACTGGTTGTTTTCAATACATTTGTATCCCATTTCTCTCTCTTCATGTATCTATAAAAAAAACTGAAAAGGGTTCTATGTTCTCTACAAATTTCTTCTCTATAATTTGATAGTCAGGATTAAACTGACTCTACAGGATTATTTTGAAAATTCCACATATAATGTCTCATGGGAATTTGGTATTACATATATTCAACAAGTTGCATAAAACATGCACATAATTTAGTACAAATAAAAGCCACAGACCTCATGATAACACTCAAGTAAACTCATTTAGAAATATAGACTTGTTGTAAAAAGTGTATTGGAAATGCCTTCTAAGGGCAGAAAAGTCAGTAAGCAAATGACGGTGAAAAATAAAAATAGAATAACCAGTTTCATCTGCGGAGAGAACAAGAGTTTCAACTGTCTGTTTCTTTCTTGCAGGCACTGCCTACCTGAGTATTGCCAGAATTTTTTGTTTTCATTTCAGCTTTACAGTATCTGCAACGTGTTGCTAAAGTGACAGATTTAAGTTGATTGACAAAATGATCAGAGGCACCACAAGGAAACATTCCTTTAATCTGGAGCTACCATAATCCGAAATGCACTGCCTGACAGTGGAGAAAGATACAATAGTAACTGTCAAAAATGAATTGGATAAATACTTGAAAAGGAAAACAATAGAGGTATAGGAAAATAGTAGGTGAGTGGACTTAACTAGTTTGTTTCTATTAAAAACCTGGCACAGGCACAATGAGTCAAATGGCCTGCTTCTGTGTATGAAATCTTTGTCCAAAAGACCACAATGATTATTTTAGCTTGTCCATACACCCTAGCATTCTGAATCAATGCAGTATCACTAACATGTTTTGAATGCAAACAAAAAGCACTGGCTAGAGAGCCTACAGAAAATATTGCTCATCTGATATGCTCGAATTTAAATGAGTTTATAAATTTAACAGACCTTGGTTTCTTGCCAGACCCCAGCATGTTGAGTCCAGTTGCATTTCCTTTCAAAGTTTTAGCAAAACCACTGCCTTGATTTCTTCTTGTATAGTTTTTCAAGAAACCAGTACTGTTAACTGATTCTGATGAAAAGGGAGTTTTGGTCTGAAAGAGAAAGTAATCACAAGTGGCACTTTACTGCACATGTTTTCTGAATTTGTGTGGTCAGTTACAACTTAAGTGGGAGATGTGGTGTAGTGGTAACGTCACAGGACTAATAATCCACAGATTCAACCTAATGTTCTGGGGACACAAGCTCAAATCCTGTTATAGAAGCTGGTGGAATCTAAATTCTATTAATAGACATCTAGAAATTATAATTAGTCTCAGTAACAGTGTCATTACATTTATTTAAAATAAATCTGGCTCATATATCCTTCAGAAAAGAAAACCTAAGGTTCTTGTCTGATCCTGTCTACAGGTGATTCGAGATCAACAATGTGAACAACCCTTAAACAGTCAATCAGACCACTCAGTTCAAAGGTAATTAGGTATGGGCAACAAACTGACAACTGTCCTTGCCAGTGATGCCCACATCCAATGAAAGAATAAAAAAGCATTTTCTGAAAAAGACAGACATTGCAATTCTCCCCACATTTGTTTTTTGTCCAATTCAAGAGCGAACTATACAGTAAATGGAAAAGCCTTGGGGAAAATTGATGCACAGAGAGATCTGGGTGTTCAGGTCCATTGTACCCGGAAGGTGGCAACGCAGGTCAATAGAACGGTCAAGGCAGCATACGGCATATTTTCATTCATCAGACAGGGTATTGAGTACAAGAATTGTCAGGTCACGTTACAATTGTACAGGACTTTGGTTCAACCACATTTGGAATACTGCATACAGTTCCGGTCACCACATTACCAAAAGGATGTGGATGCTTTGGATAGGGTGCAGAGGAGATTCACCAGGATGTTGCCTGGTATGGAGGGCGCTAGCTATGAAGAGAGGTTGAGTAGATTAGGATTATTTACATTAGAAAGACAGAGGTTGAGGGGGGACCTGATTGAGGCCTACAAAATCATGACAGGCACAGACAGGGTGGATAGCAAGAAGCTTTCTCCACACTGCACGCCTCCTTCACCTCCCCGCCCCCAAGAGTGGGGAGACTCAATTACTAGGGGTCACGATTTCAAAGTGAGAGTGGAAAAGTTTAAAGGGAGATATGCATGAAAAGTTCTTTAGGCAGAGAGTGGTAGGTGCCTGGAATGCGTTGCCAGCAGAGGTGGTAGAGGCGGGCACGATAACGTCATTTAAGATGCATCTAGACAGGGAGCAAAGGGATACAGATCCTTGGAAAATAGGCCAGAGGTTGAGATAGAGGATCTGGATCGGCGCAGGCTTGGAGGGCCGAAGGGCCTGTTCCTGTGCTGTAATTTTCTTTGTTTTTTGGCAACTCCAGCATGGATATTTTTCAATTCATTGATCTAAAATCAGATTAGAATTAGAAATTGCCATATTATCACGTACTCAAATGAGTACAGTGAAAAGTTTACAAGTCATCACTTACAGCACCATCTTAGGTATAAAAAAGGTACCTAGGTACAGATTAAGTACAAATTCTTAGGGAGAAAGGATTAGAAAAATAAGGAAATAAAAGACCAGCATTACAGATCATAGGAATAAATTAGAAAAATAAAGAAATAATAAGCTCAATGACAGATTAACCTCAAATGAAAATAAACTCAAGCAGAAGTTTCTCTCAGGTGTTATGAATGCAAAATTTTATAACATTGTTAAATTAAAGGACACAGTTCTGGAAGGCAAGGTAAATTTATAGTGCAGCTAAGCACAAACCCACAATTATTTCCATGGCAGCAGATACACGGGAATTTCATTACCTGCACATTCCCCTCCATGCCACTCACCATCCCAACTTGGAAATATATTGCCATTCCTCACTGTCTCTGGGTCAAAATCCTGGAATCTCCTCCCTAAAGGCATTGTGGGTCAACCTACAGCACAGGGACTGCAACATTTCGAAGTGGCAGCTCACCATTACCCTGTGAAGGGCAACTAGAGAAAAGGATAAATGCTGGTCAGGCAGCGATGCCCATGTCCCACGAGTGAGTGAATAAGGAACTCCTACCATTTCTGCCTAGTGGTAGCTGATTATGATATTTCTGTCACAGGGAACCAGGCTCAGATCTAACTCGACTGAAAACAAGATGCCAATTTTTAATACCTGAAGACAAAGGAAGTCTTACTGATGCCAGACCTAAGATTCAGAGACACAGCACAGAGACAGGAAAAACTGCGGCTGCTGGAAACAACCAGGGAAGGTAGATATTTTCTGATAGCCACCAGGCAGGATGCTGGAGAGATAGGGACTGTGAAGATTAAAGACGACTCAAAGATTCACCATGCTATAAAAAGGGGAGTCATCGTAGACACAGCAGAAGTTGGCTCTGGTTTTTCCAATGACTAAGGGAAATTACTTTTACCGGACATTAGCTCTCAGCAAAATGGGGTGTAACATACAAGTTGGAAGCTGGGATTTGAACGGATTCTTGTAAGGACTGAGATTATGCAGAGTGCAATAGGACATATAAATGTGGCTTGGAGTTTTTGGTCATGTTAGGAAGCTACAGGGGATATCTCTTCTGTCGTTTAGGTATTAGTTACCTACTAACTAGATCACACGTCATGGAAGCAGATCCTTCAGTACAACTGGTCAGTGTCAAGACGACATCCCAACCTGACCTAGTCCCATTTCGAGTCAGAGTTGTACAATACAGAAACTTCGGTCCAACGCATCCATGCTGACCAGATATCCTGATTAATCTAGTCCCATTTACCAACATTTAGCTCACATCCCTCTAAACCCTTCCTATTCACATACCATCCAGACACCTTTTAAATATTGTAATTGTACCAGCCTCCTTAACCTCCTCTGGCAGCTCATCCCATGCATACACAGCCCTTGTGAGAGAAAGCGGCCCCTTAGGTCCCTTTTAAATCTTGCTCTTTCCACCTTAAACCTATACCCTCTAGTTCATGACATCCCCATCATGTGAAAAAGACAGTGGCTATTCATCCTACCCATACTCATGCTTTTTTAAAAACCACTATAAAAAGGTCACCCCTCAGCCTCCAGAAAAATACAACTCAAACTCAATAGGTGTCGACAACATCCTTGTAAATCTTTTCTGCACTCTCAAATTTAACAACATTCTTTCTTTAGAAGGGTGACCTGAATTGCACGCAAAAAGTGACCTCACCAAAGCCCTGTGTAGCGATAACAGGATGTCCCAACTCCAATATTCAATGTTCTGACCAATGAAGGCAAATATGCCAAATGTCATCTTCTTCACGCTGTCTACCTGCGACTCCATTTTCAGGGAATAATACACCTATGTCTCTTTGTTTGGCACACTACCCAGGGCCATACCAAAAAAAACATTAACCTTACAAGTCCTGCCCTGGTTTCATTACCAAAAATGCAGCACCTCATATTTATCTAAATTAGACTCCATCTGCCACTCCTCGGCCCATTGGCCCATCTGATTATCTGTTGTACACTTCACTGTTTACGACACCACCCATTTTGGTGTCACCTGCAAACTTACTAACCATGCCTCCAATATACACATCCAATTCATTTATATAAAACGAGGAAAAGCAGTGACCAGCATCAGGCCCTGTGGTACACCACTGGTGACAGGCCTCCAGGCTGCAAAGCAACACTCTACCACCACCCTGTCTTCTACCTACAAGCCAATTTTGCATCCAATTGGCTTGTTCCGCCGGATCTCACGTGATCTAATCTTACTAAACAGTCCACCATGTGGAACCTTGTTGAACGCTTTGCTGAAGTCCAAATAGACAACGTGTACTGCTTTTCCTCAATCTTCCTTGTCACCTCTTCAAAAAACTCAACTAAGTTAGTAAGACATGATTTCCCATGCGCAAATCTATGTTGACTATCCCCAAGGTTCACCTGTCTATAGTTCCGTGGCTTTTCCTTATAACCTTTCTTAAATAATGGCACATTAGCCAACCTCCTGTCTTTTGACACCTCCCCCATAGCTGCCAATGAGACAAATATCTCAGCAAGGGCCCAGCAATCTCTTCCCTAGCTTCCACGAAGTTCTGGGAAACACTTGATCAGGTCCCAGGGTAGTTATTTACCTTTATGCCTTTTAAGACTTCTAGCATCTACTCTTCTATAATGTGGGCTCTTTTCAAGACATCACTATTTATTTCCCCATGTTACCTAGCTTCCATGCCCTTCTCCACAGCAAATACTGACACAAAATGTTCATTTAGCATCTCACCCATCTCCTGGCGTTCCACACAGACAGCCATGCGGATTCTTAAAGGGTCCTATTCTCTCCCTAGTTACTCTTTTGCCCTTAAATGTAGTTCTAGGATCTTTGGATTCTCCCTAACTATTCGAAGGTATCTCATGTCCCTTTTTGCCCTCCTGATTTCCCTCTTAAGTATTCTCCTTACTGCCTATATACTCCTCTAGGGATTCACTCAATCCCAGCTGTCCATCTCTGACATATGCCTTCTCCTTTTTCTTGACCACAGAAAAAGTTAATAATGTTTAGTTAATATTAATTTCATTTTGTTCGTTCCAGCAAAGTTCTTAAAATGTCACTTGGAACTCAAATCTCTTCAAAAGTTATCGCTGCCTACTGGGATTACAACATAAGACCATAAGACATAGGAGTGGAAGTAAGGCCATTCGGCCCATCGAGTCCACTTCGCCATTTAATCATGGCTGATGGGCATTTCAACTCCACTTACCCGCACTCTCCCCGTAACCCTTGATTCCTTGCGAGATCAAGAATTTATCAATCTCTGCCTTGAAGACATTTAATGTCCCGGCCTCCACTGCGCTCCGTGGCAATGAATTCCACAGGCCCACCACTCTCTGGATGAAGAAATGTCTCCTCATTTCCATTCTAAATTGACCCCCTCTAATTCTAAGGCTGTGTCCACGGGTCCTAGTCTCCCCACCTAACGGAAACAACTTCCCAGCGTCCACCCTTTCTAAGCCATGCATTATCTTGTAAGTTTCTATTAGATCTCCCCTCAACCTTCTAAACTCTAATGAATACAATCCCAGGATCCTCAGCTATTCATCGTACGTTAGGCCTACCATTCCAGGGATCATCCGTGAGAATCTCCGCTGGACACGCTCCAGTGCCAGTATGTCCTTCCTGAGGTGTGGGGCCCAAAATTGGACACAGTATTCTAAATGGGGCCTAACTAGAGCATAGGGCAGTATTCTCATCTATTTCAGTCAAGGTTAAGTACAGCATCATCCATTTAGTCTTAAATTCTAAAAAGATAGAATGGAAAGCCATACTGTATTTAGGTAGGGATCCTATCCCTACCCTATAACCTGAACAGAAGTAAATTACTAATGATATTGAAAATCTCAAAGCTGGAAAGTTAAGAGAACCAGAGTATTTGTTAGAAATACAAGAAAACCAGTTTGTTTCAAATACATAGGCATCTGAGGATTCCTGTTCTGGTGACAACTGCACTTATATGGTGCCTTGCACAAATCTGAAAACATTGCTCTTAAGTACTTTTGAAGGGTAGCCACTGCTGTGATGCAAGAAATATACCAAACATTTTGAGCACAGCAAGAATCCACCAACGTGAAAAACATTGACATGATTTGTTTTTGCGACACCAATTGAGACATAAAAAAAGTGTTGGTTGGAACACCAAAGATAACCCAAGTAAAAACAGATAACGCTCGTGGAACTCAGTAGGTTGGCAGCATCTGTTGACAGAAAAACAGAGTTAATGTTTTGAGTTCAGCATAACACTTCTTCGGAATTCCGAGGAGTCTTACTGGACTTGAAACATTAACTGTATTTCATCCACAGATGCTGCCAGATCTGAGTTTCCTTGAGTGTTTTCTGATTTCAAGCATTAGCAGCACTTTATTTCTGCTAAGGATAACACCTCTGCCTTTTCTTTGAAATAGCCACAGGATCTGAGGGAAGAGAATGGGGAGCTTAACTCAGATAGACAGACAGTGTTAGTTAATAGCACAAATGGCATGGGTTCAGTCACATCAGAGGTAGTTTTTGGGACCTACCTCCTCTTGTCTCATTATGATAAAGCAAAAGTGATGTTTGGAACACCATGATATACAGCCCTTCACTAATGAGGATGCCATATGAAAAAAAAAAAAGAGGCAAAGGACACCTTGCCCTATTGCTTCATCTGAAAGGCTGTACCTCCAATAATGCAGCACTGGAGAATTCGAAGATCCAAGCTGACTCAAGTTCTGGATAGGAATTGAATGCAAGAATTTCTGACTGAGGGACAATGGTGCTTCGAACAGACCCACGGCTAACAGGGTTTATAGGTGATACAGGAACTGATGTTCTCTGTCGGGATTTTCCCAACATTCCTTGTCTTTTTTGCTGCATTACTTGGAAAAGATGCATAGATCTAACTGGTATTTATTAGAATGCTTCACAGTACTGTCATATGAATGATGGTGTAGATACTCAACTAATTTTAATTGTGTTGTTTTTTGCAATTTGTGGTTTATTAGAAAGGTAATTCAAGACAGAATAAACCACGCAAATACATTATACTGACTTCAATTTTTCATAGCTTGTTTGAAAGTTTTAGAGGATCTCTACATTATTCAAAAGAAAGCAATATCAACAATTTGCAAGTTCAAAAGTGGTTAGCAGCTTTAATTATTCTGATCAGCAATGTTAGGTTACATACCATGGGTGTGGCGGGGAGGAATGGAGAACAAGTGAGAGCATCAGGGGAAGGTACAACTGTGGGAGGAGTAAATGAGGAAGCAGAAGAGAGATATCAAATTTACTTGAAAACTTTACTCATCAGTCCCTAAACAGGAAGAGCGTGCAGAAGATGGGCACCCAAACTTGGGAGTCACATTCAGTTACATTGGGACATGACACTATCTTTCAGCAGCACTCTGCTCATTAACTAAATTAATTGTAAAATAAGTACATTTGATTTACAGTTTCATCTCATATAAGTAAACTCTCTTTTTCAAAGTTGGAAAATACAACACAAAGCAGCTTAAAAAATTAGCGAGCTGTACATAATGAGAAGTTTCACTGTCATAAGTTCCGGTTCACATCATAGAACCTAATATCAACAATAAAAATGTGAACTCTAATCATAAGGCTCCATTTATAGAAGATAAATCATAATACCCACAGAAGAATATCTGCAGAAAATATGAAGTTTAAAAATTATGCCATGGATGGCAATGAAACACATTAAGATTGTACGCTTCTTGTTAAATGAAATCCTTTATATCATACCGTAGCACAAAGATTCAAGCAGTGCAGTGTGTATGGATGAGCAATCAGGGACTCAGCTGGATTGGAGAAATCACAAAAATATCTAAACGACACTTATTTGAAAGTCTTTCTAGAAATGGAATTTTCCCTAGTACACATCCAGCGTCACTATCAGTCATTCCCTAGTCAGATGCAGATAGCATAACAATTGTAAAAAAAAAAAAACTTTATTGTGCCGAAACAAAAATTTCTCAAATCACCAATTCCCAGAAAATTCCCAGGGCAGAAAAATGATTTTTTTTTTAATAAAATCTTTCAAACAGCTGTTTTGTGATGTATTTAAATGAGACAGCCAGACAGTTAGCACTTTTCCATTTAGGTGGTTTACCTTAAAGAGCTGAATTATTTCCATTATTGATAAATGGCAACGTTCGACATAGTGCACACTTCAATGGTCTTTCAGCTGGTGCACAGAGGTAGTGCCTTCCAAAAGTCCAGATCAGTTTGGAACATTTTATGGCCATGGTCTATCCTCAACATCACACTACACTTGACAATAAACACACTTGCATGTAGAAGTTGTGCTGATCAAAACACCATGCCAGAATGGCATCCAATATTAAAAATTATGACTCATGTTTGAAGGTTTCTGGATGAAATACAGAGAATGTTCTTTTGAAAAAAAAAAAAAAATCTTTCAGATTGCAATACTTGTCAAATTTTCCATCTTGGCACCAAGAACTGACCCAAATCTCAGGGAAAATACTTTTTTTAAAAAATAGAACTTGTTTTGAAGTCACATTATAATCAAACCCAAAATAGCATTCAAAGGACGGTCACCCTCACAATTCTTTACATTATTGATCCGTTCCTCTCGTAAAAGCATAGAAATTGTTGAAAATTCCAATTTTTCCCTCAATAATAATAGTTTTGGGCACAATTTGACAGTGCAATAATAGCATGATGCTGAATTCCTTTCATGACAAAGATGTACACCTCAATATTACTGCACAATCTTGTATAAGAGTTCACAGCTGGTTCAGATATACATTTAAGACTAATGGTACAATGTGTGTTTTTTATATTAAATGATAGTAATTGTTAATGTATTTTTAAGTATGTTTTTCACTCCACTCAGATTTCCAAATGATCTACCCGATAATGAAAAGGGTGAAAAAATGTGCAGGAATTTTTTTTGAAAAAGTTAGACATGGAAAATGAATAAAGGCTGCTTTATAAAATGATTTCAAGTATTACTAAAAACAGCTGGAACACTGTTCCTTCACAACGGTCCACTGAATTCTTTGTCCTCTTCTTTAAACACAACATTTAACTTCACTCCAACAAAAACAGATTGCCAGGAAATCAAACAAAACTGAGGAAGGGTCACTTGACCCAAAACGTTAACTGATTTCTCTCCAGATGCTGCCAGACTTGTTGAGTTTTACCAGCAATCTATTTTTGTTCCTGATTTACAGCATCCATCGCTCATTTGACTTTTAAACTTTAGTGCAATTCATCTGAAAATACTTTAAATAAGCAAACACAGAATAAAGGCCACATTATTGTGACCTGCACTTGTATAATACCTTCGATCTATCAAAAGGTTTCAAAAGTATTTCACAGAAGTGGAATCAAATCAAAACATCTATACAGAAGCAAAGTAGGAGATATTCTACATTGCAATTCTTCAAACACTGATGCAATTTCTGTTGGCATGCAACAAGACTGGAGGACATTGGAGGCTTACCCTGATTGGTGACAAGTAGTATTTACACCATACACAAACCAAGGACTCAATTTCCAATGAGAGAGGCAGCGAATCCAATTATTTATCATTGATGTTCAATGGCTGAACTATCTCACCGACATCCTGGAAATTGGCATCAACTTGACAGTTAAATGGACCAGTTAGGGGAGGTGATGGCTGAGTATTATTACTACACTATTAATTTAGAAACTCAGCTAATGTTCTAGGGAGCCATATTGGAATGGTGAAATCTGAATTCCATAAACAGTCTAGAATTAAAAATTAAATGATGCCAAAGAAACCATTGACAACTATCATCGGCTTTGCTGATGTCCTTCATGAAAGGAAATCTACCATCCTCACCTGGTCGGGCCTACATGTGACTCCAGAGAGACAGCAATCTGGTTCACTCTCATTTACCCTCTGACATGGTCAAGCAAGCCTTTTAGGCTAAAGGTGAACAAGGAAACCTCTGTTGATTACCACATACGTCCTCCCTCAGCTAGTGAAATCAGTGCTCTTCCACGTTGAGCAAAACTTGAAAGAAGCATGGGTGGTGGCAAGAGTACAAGATGTACTCTGGTTGGAGGATTCCAAATGTCCAAGAGTGGCATGGCAGAAGCACTACTGATTGCCCTGGTTAGGTGCTAGAGGACAAAGCTGCTAGACTAGGTCTGTGTCAGGTGGTGAAGGAACCAACAAGAGGGAAAAAACATTGAATTCATCCTCAAATCTGCCTGCTGCAGATTCATCTGTTCATGACAATATTAGTAAGTGACTGCCGCACAATCCTAGAGGAGATAAAAGTCCCACAATCACATTGAGAATACCTTCCATTGCATTGTTCACATTGAGAATATCTTACATTGTGTCGCATAGCGCTATGCTACGTCACTTTGAGCTGACCTAACAACTCAAGACTGGAGATCCACAAGGAGCTGTGAGCAGCAGAATCATACTCCAAAACGCAATCTGAAACCTCACCCGAATCTCCTATTCTAATCACAGCTGTCAAGCCAAACAATCAACCCAAGTTGAATGGAGAATACAGGTGGGCATGCCAGGGTATTATCAGGCATGCCAAAAATGGAAGTGTCAATCTGGTTAAGCTACCACACAGGACTACAGGAAAATATAACGGAGGTGGCAGGGTAGGAAGTATTTGGGCTCCCGGGCCTGTCCGCTCCCTCTCGCATGACCAACCGCACCCTTAAGTTTTATTTACTTCATTTAACTTTTGAATCAAATTAATCTTTTCTTCCTTCTGCAGCTGTAGTGGTGGAGAGGCATTGCAGGGAATTTGAGTGGCGGATCCATTCTGTTCCTCGTGGCCATGGTGGTTGCAAAGTGAGCAATGGCTCCTGCGGTTCATTCTTTTCCTCTGGTATTGCAGCAGTGTTTGCAATGGCAGCAGGGCGACTGATCCCTCGCCATCATAGCTGCCACCGTAGCCAGGCAATGGATGCCAGTCCAAGAGTTGCGACAGTCGCCTTGTTATGGTGGTTGGTAGATTATCAGCAGTGATGAGGCGGCTTTGGCAGAGGCAGCGTTCTGGGTCCAGACAGCGGGGGCTGCTTCAGCGTGCTTCCTCCTTGCTGTTGCAGCCTCAAGGACAGCTTGATGACTGCAGAGTGAGGCAGCGTCTCATAACCACTTAAGGCATCAAGCAGCCGTGGAAGGAACAAAAAAAAAACTGAAATTTATCTTAAACTATAGAAAGAAATAATTTACACAAAGTTATTAATTAAAATGGTGCAGATTATGGCAACTTAAACACATTTTACTGTATCTTCATAAATACAAGTAACGATAAATTACTATACCATATACACTATACTATTTGCCTGTTGAAAACCATAGGCAGCAAGTGTTAGACAGAGGTAAGATATACCACAACCAACCATTTGCCGCATTCCCCCCCAGAGAAATGGGCTTAAATATTTTATGTTGAATAGCTTTCCTTCTCTAGAAAAAGGAAGAACTGTTCAGTTACAGAGCAGACTTGTAGCAGATTCAAAACGTCGATTCTACTCTTCTCTCTCTCACTCTCCATCTTCCTGACTTGAAGAAATATTGCCTTTCCTTCAAAATTGTGGGACCAAAATTTTGCAATTCCTTCTCTAATAATACTGTAGATGGACCTATGCCATTTGAAAAGCACCAGTTTAAGGAGGTGCATCACCATCACCTTCTCAAAAGCAATTAGGAATTGGTAATACCAGCTAAATCCACATCAAATGGAAGAATAAAAGTACATTAGTTCCAATAATATTGCATTCTCACGCTCACGTCTGCTCAGAGCTTGAACAACAACTGCTAAATATTGTAGATGGCTAACAGACTTGAATCCAAGACAACACTAGGCTGTATCTTTACAGGGAATACTCTAAACCAAGCTGAATGTCTTGTCTGTACAGGAACATTGCCAATGCAGTGCTTTCTGTACCTGCATGTTAACTTCGTTTATAACCAGATCCGTACAAATACAGATATTTCCCAAGCTTCCACCATTAAAATTTTCTGCTTTTCTGTTTTGTTACTAAGGTGGACTTCTTCACATTTTTATCATATTCCATCTGTCACTTTCTTTACCCCCTCAAAGAGTCATCACGTCACAACACGGAAACAGACCCTTTGGTCCAACTTGTCCATGCTGACCAGTTAACTTAACTAGTCTTATTTGCCTGGGTTTGGACAATTTTCCTCTAAACCTAATCTTATTCAGGTACTTGTCCAAATGTCTTTTAAATGCTGCAATTGTGCCCACCTCTACCACTTTCTCTGACAAATCATTTCATACACGCACCACACTGAAAAAGCTGCCACTCAGGTGCCTTTTAAATCTTTCCCACAGTTAAACAAATTATGAAGAAAAGTATACAATTTGGGATTTGGATTTCAGAAGTGGAGGCAACTGGATGTGGATCAATTCTGCAAAGTGTTTTTTAAAAAACAGCTCAGAACGACATTTAGCACAGTGCATTAATTCCAAGAAAGCATGTGACTGAAGGCAAGGAGCCTAGTAATGTTAACAAATGGAATATTTATGCTGATGAGTTGAAAACAAAAAACCAGAAAGCCATTGACGAAATTTTGCTTTCAGAACAGAAGGTTCAAGATCTCAGCCCAGAAGTAGTTGTTCAGCTCAGAAGGGATAAAATCTTTCAATGAAAATCAGATTTTAGTTCCAGGGAACCAGTCACCATTGTTAAAGCGTTGTTAGTTTGTTCAGCTTCTAGACAGCTTATAGAGAAATCTTCACCTTATTAAAACTGGAAGAAGTTTATGCCATTAAAATTAAGAAATTTTCAAAACTGCAAACTTGGAAATGTAAAATTATAACCATAGACCAAGGAAAAGAAACTGGGAAGAGTCCATTCAGCAAAGCAGAGTTGATGTCGGAATGAAATTTCTCTGCAACCGAGTCTGTAAAAAGACAGTGTTGGGAATATATTGAAATTTGGTTTTACTGTTTAAGATCTTTAAAATTGTCCAGAATTTCCTTTGTCCCCCTTCTTTGTACAAATAAAGGCATACTCAGTTGATAAAGAGCATCTGCAGTCTTGTGTGAATATGTTTCATTGAAAAGCTGCAATGGTACCTCATGCAAAAATTAAATATTTGATCCATTAAGTCATCTGGTATCTGATATGTCCAGTATTACCATCAAATGGGATAATAATACAATCCCTTTATATATTTTCTGTTTCTTCCTCAGCATAATTTTCCACTTTATTATACTTACCAATGACACATTAAACTTGACACCCTCACGTATGATATTAATATAACCTACAAATAATAGACTTCCAAACATTGATCCTTCTTGATACTCCACCAATTTACATCCTATCGGTCTGAAAGTGACCAGTTTGTTCCTCTTTCAGACAAGCTTAATCAAATTTTGTGTAATGACCTATTGGGTAGCACTTTAATGAATGCCTTTGGAAAAAATACTACACTCACTGGTTTGCATGGACGCTGTTCATGACAGTCTCAGAAAATATGAGCTTTAGCAAACAGCATTTCCCTTTCATCAATTCATATTTTCATACCCCTAAAAGATTCCATCATTATCACACTTCACCATGGACGTCCAGTCCCTATATACCTGCTTTCCTCACGCAGATGGCCTGAAAGCCCTCCGCTTCTTCCTCTTTCGCAGCCTGAACAGTGTCCCTCCACCAACACCATCTGCCTAACCGAACTTGTCCTTAGCCTTAACAGCTTCTCCTTCAATTCCTCCCACTTCCTACAGACGAAAGGGGTGGCCATGGGTACCTGCATGTGCCCAAGCTATGCCTGCCTCTTTGCCGGATACGTGGATCAGTCCCTCTTTTGCAGCTACACTGGGCCCATCCGCCACCTCTTCCTGTGTTACATCAATGACTGTATTAGCACCGCCTCATGCTCCCACAAGGAGTTCAAACAGTCCATCCACTTTACTAACACCTTCCACCCCAACCTCAAGTTCACCTGGACCATCTCCAATACCATCTCTGGTAACCACCTGGAAACAGATATCTATTTCAAGCCCACCGACTCCCCAGCTACCTAGAATACACCTCTTCTCACCAACCTTCCTGCAAGAAGGCCATCCCCTATTCCCCAATTCCTTCACCTCCGCCGCACCTGCTCCCAAGATGAGGCGCTCCACTCCCAGACATCCTAGATGTCCTCGTTTTTCAAGGACTGCAATTTCCCCGACACAGTGGTTGAAAAATGCCCTCGACCGCATCTCGCGTTTCCCGCACCTCAGCCCACACGCACCCTCCCCGCAATAACAAAAACAGAATTCCCCTTGTCCTCACGTATCACCCCATCCACCTCCGGATTCAATGCATCATTCTCCACCACATCCGTCACAGCAATCTGACTCCACCACCAAGGATATATTTTCCTCCCCACCCTTACCTGCCTTCGCGGAGACAAGGTCCCTCAGGACTCCCTCATCCACTCCACACTCCCCATTAGCCCCACCACTCCCTGCACCCGCAGGAGTTGCTGCACCTACCCTTACACCTCCCCCCCCACCTCCATTCCAGGCCCCAAGAAAAACTTCCACATTAAACAGATATTCACCCACACATCTGCTAACATGGTATATTGTATCCGCTGTTCCCAATGTGGCCTCCTCTACATCGGGGAAACCAAGCAGTGCCTTAGAGACTGTTTTGTGGAACACCTATGCTCGGTTCATGACAAATAACTACACCTCCCTGTTGTGTACCACTACAACTCCCTGTCCCACTCCTTGGATGACATGTCTATCCTGGGCCTCCACCAGTGCCACAACGATGCTACCCGAAGGCCGGAGGAACAGCACCTCACGTTCCGCCTGGGAAACCTGCAGCTCAATGGTCTCAATGTGGACTTCACAAGCTTCAAAATCTCCCCACCCCTGACCTCATCCCAAGACCAGCCCATCTCATCCCCGCCTCCTTGACTTGTCCATCTTTTCTCACACCTCACTGACCAACCCCCATTCCAACTCCCTACCTATACTCACTTGTACTAGCTTCACCCCCGCCTCCTTGACCTGTCAGTCTTCTCTCCACCTAACTGCTCCTCTATCCACCTTCTATCATTGCCCTCCCCCATTTCTGAAGAAGGGTCCGGACCCTAAACGTCAGCTTTCCTACTCCTCTGATGCTGCCTGGTTTTGTCCTCCTCCTTTCATGATGAACTGGTTTACATTTCTTACTTTTCAATCCACCAGGACTATTCCAAAATTTTCTTGATTTAAGAAGATCAAAACCAATGCATTCTTCTTACACAGACAGATATAAAGCTTTTGTTCTCATTTCTTTAAGCTCCATTACAATTTCCCAATCTTTACTATACAGACGTTTCGCGGAAGCTTTTACAATCTTTTTCTCAAGTCTCTTGCCAATTTCTTTTGGTCTACTTGCTTAATTATTATTCCTGAGGATTTCCCAAATTCTCCCAATTTCCCGGACTTAATACTTTTTTTGGCAACAATATAATCCTCTTCCTTTGAAGGAGATCTTTACATTTTCTCTAACTATGGTTGAGCACCTTTCCCAGATGCATTTTCCCTTAAGGGAACAGAGATGCAATATATTTTCTGATCTTTACCAATGCTCACTACTATTAAGTATTTTAATCTAGTTTTCCAATCTACCTTTTTCAACTCAGTCTCATTCCTACATGGTGTACTTTGGTTTGATTTAAGACCAAAGCTTTAGGCTGAGCTGAGCTAAGTCATACTTAACGTAAAATACCTTCATGCTATGATCAATCTCCCGCAGAGGTTCCTTATAAAAGGTCATTAATTAACCGTGTCTCATTGCACAATACAAGACCTGAAGTCATCTGCTCCCAAGTTGGCTCCTCAACATGTTGATTGAAATAAAACAACCTGGGATGCATTTCAAGAACTTGTCTTCTGCACTAATATTTCAAATTTTATTTTGCCATTTTTAAAAGGAGAAAAAATACCCCATGATTACTATACTACTGTGGTGATAGGTACCTATGATTTGCAGATTTAGACTCTAGTTGACATTACAACTATGTGCACAACCCTGAGAGAGTTCTCAAAACTTGGAATGCAGGAGCTAATCACAGAGAACCTACATGTTTACATCTAGAGGCAAGAAAGATAGATGAAGGAGACTGTCACCGTTACATCTGATGAAAATAAATTAATTAGACTCAACCATGATTAAACAAGTTCTGACAGTGGACACAATACCTGTCCCAAAATATGAGCAGCACAAAAATCCAATTCGCTGTCCAGTGAGTAGACAATCTTTTAGAGCAGCATGTGTATTTGGGCTAAAATTACAACAATAGTGCAATCACCATGGGATACGTTACAATAATCAATACCTCAGGTGGACATGTTGTTGTTACATGGATTTCAACGCCAAAACTGCATTATTTAGAACTTCCAAATTTTCTGTAATGAGGTGTAAGCGCAAGCACAATAATTTAGTGCACTACAAAACATGCCTTAAAACACCTCAAAGACTTGTGCACGTAACTTAGATTGATACTTCAGTGCAGGAATGTGGAATGCTGCCTTCCGATTGAAAGCATAAAAATGAAATCTAGTCAGATGACAAAGATACCATGGCACATTGGAAAATGAAAGTTTTAGCCAGTTTAGCCACACGAGCATATTCAAGTACGGGTTAATGTAATGAGGGATTTTATCTTTCCTACTCTTTAAAGGCAGTGAATTCCAGACCCCTGACACACTCTGAAAAGAAATTCTCAACTCCCTCTAATACTTTTTCCATTTACTTTTAATCTATATCTATGGTTACTGACCACACTCCAATGGATCTAAACCGCCATCTACAATTTTATATATCTCAACCACATCTCTCAACCTCACAAGCTCCAGCACATCCAATTCCTCCCCACGACTTAAATTTTCTAATCCTCCTAACAACTCCAAAACATTTCTTATTTCTTATATAATCTTTTAGATACATAAAATCTGAAAGAGACATTTAAAGAAGTTCAATTTTAATGCAACAAGTTAAACATTCACTCTCCAAAATTATCCCAATATATTTTACTACTTCCAGAAGAAATTTTTACATTGTGGCAAATAGCAAATATCCTCAACAATTTTGGAAACCGCTCATTTTCTTACCTTTAGTTCTTCAGTTTCTTCACTGTCGGTACTCAGCAGGTTGGTTTCACTGTGAAGTGAAATTGTGTGGTTATAACAAGCTTGAAATGAGAGTTGGGTTTTAAAAAAGGCAACATCAATTTATAAAATTGTGTTTGCATCTACTGTTCTTGGAAAATTAGACTTTTGCTTCTAAAGAAAAAGAGAATAAAGAGTTCACATATTACACTCGTCCTCAGAGTGACTGGATGGATTAGGTACTATATTTAACCTGAACATTCACGATTGAAGGCAGAGGAAAATATTATGCAGTCTGAAGCATTATGATGGGAGCTTTTTTTTGGGGGGGGGGGGTTGTTAGCTTGTGGTTTTGTAATGGAGTGTGATGATACTATGATTTTAAGAGGTATTTTATCCTGTTTTTTAAAAACCGAAGAAAGGTTGAGACAGTGGTTTTGAGCAGTGTGCTCAAAGTCAATAGAGTAAACAGCTTGGGACATCTTTTTAAAAAGGTTGGAACAACAGAACAGGCCACAATAGATGGGGTCAAGCTCCCACAGAAACTAAAAATCCTGGTTTAGCTTTCTATAGTTGCTGGGGTCTTGAAGATGGATAAGAAAGCTCTTATTCCTCTTTGTTATGCCTAAAAGCAGTCATTCTGTCCCTGCTGTTAGAATTGTATACAATTCTGTCTATTACTGAATTTTCCTTTGGTAAGGGTGTGTTTATGGGTTGTTACTATATTTGAATACTTAAATAGTAATAGCTAATATATCTATTATTTTGTTAAGCATTTCAATAGTTAGTTGAGTCAATTCTTTTCATTTTTATTTTGTTTATTTTTACACTACAGTTAAAATAGAATGTATCTTTTGCTCAACATTGAATAGTTTCACCAATCGAATTGCATCTGGAACGCAACGCCATACACTTACCTTTAAATAAGAAAAGGTTAGGACTAAGTCTAGACTACTTTCTTAATATATTTTGACGGGGTTTGGATCTGATCCACTACAAAAGACACTGTTCTCAGGGGCAAACGGTACAGCAGCTTATGCTGCAATTCCATCCCTCCATTAACATTTTAGTGTATTAATGGAAGCTTTCTTACACCACAATTACTTGAAATGTCAGACTACTTGAAGAGCATATGTTTTGAAATGAAAATAGAGACAGCAATATGATTTTACAGATTGTTGCTCAATGCTGAAGACAAAACTACAACATTAAAAAGGGCCCATTGGGATAGGTGTGGAGGTGCCAGGGTTGGACTAGAGTGGACAAGGTCAGAAATCACACGATACCAGGTTATAGTCCACAGGTTTATTTGAAAACACAAGCTTTTGCAGCCTCATTCCTTCTTCAGGCATTAGTGAGCGAGAGGTAGTATCAGACACAGAATTTAATAAGTAAAAGATCAAAAGGATCACACCATTGATATGGATGCATTAAACAAACCTAAGACGCTGTTAAATCTTTCATTAGTTAGAAGGTTTTAATTCACTTCTATGGAAGTGAAAATTATTGTAATTCATTTTTAAACTTCACTGCACTGATGAAAGCACAACTGTCTCATTTTGTCATCCAATAGTTTGATTTTTTTTTAGAAAACATTTTAACAATGTATATGGATCATTAAAAAAACTTTAAAGGCTTTGATGTCATTCAGAAACTGTTAGATAGAAGTCACACTAATTGCTTCAATTGAGGTAATTATCACACACACACACACACACACACACACACACACACACACACACACAAAGCAGCAATTCCACACCGTCTCAGTAAGCGACACGCTGAGTGGAGAAAGGGGCGCTGGTTCTTCTATGGGCTAATCTTTTTTGGATTACATCTGAGGACACCATCTTGTCTTTCAACAGTTTGGAAAGTACTACTCCATGAATAAGAATCATTAAGGGAAAAGCTTGAGAAAGGTGTAGGTGTGCTAGTTAGCCTGTCACCTATATTGCAATAGTTAAGTGTAATAAGGAAAGATGCCCAGAGTCTCATTAGCCATTTCTGCTTCTACAACAACTTGTATAGTGTCTTCAATGCAATGAAATGTCCCAAAGCTCTTCATAGGGGCATTATAAAACAAAATTTCACATTAAAGACTATACAAGGAGGTAACTGGTCAGATGACCAAAAGCTTCATTCAAGATGAAAGCTTTACGGATTGTCTTATTGGAGACAAGTAGTCGGGCAGAGAAATTTCAGGAGTGTATTCAAGGGTTCAGACCTAAGCATCTGATAGCATGGTCACCACAACTAGAGAAATTCAACTTGGCACAAGAGGCCAGAATTCAAGAAGCTTTGATATCATAGAGGATTACGGGGAAGGAAGAGAATATCACATTGAGAAGTTGAAGGCCATGGAGGATTATGAAAACAAAAGATGAGAACTTTAATGGTGACATTTCTTTATTGGGAGCCAATGCAGGTCAGCGAGATCTGGGATGATGGGGTTTAAGATAAGTGTGATGTATGGATCACAAAAAGGGAGCAAATTTCTATTCCGGTCGTGTTAATCTTCAACTGTCACCCAAACTTTAGGTAGTATTTGTGATGTGGAAATAGCTATGGGTGAAGTTCAGAAAGATTCAAATGAAGGTGTTAATACTTGAAGGCCATTATCAGACTTGTCAACATGAAACCAAATTCCATAACAAAATTATTGAGCATTTAAAGAAAAGAAAAACCAGCAGATCTCAAAATTGGACATGAACATCCATCTACACCTTGACTGGGATGAACCAAAACAAGGGAGACATTCCAATGAAGTTTGTTCCCAAGATCAGAAGACTGAATTCTGAAAAACTGTTGAAGAAGCTGTCCATTTTAGGTGCCAACTGCAGTGACAATTCCAAGATAACTGGTACAGGAAATGTAAATTTGGGACTCGTTTTCAAATTAAATAATGACAAAAGGACAAGGAAGAAAAAAAGCAAAATCGGAACAGATTTTTCTGATGAAGGGTTTAGGCCCGAAACGTCAAGTTTTCCTGCTCCTATGATGCTGCTTGACCTGCTGTGTTCATCCAGCCCCATGCTTGTTATCTCGGATTCTCCAGCATCTGCAGTACCTTTTATCTCTTATATCGGAACAGATACATCCATTTGTCATGAAAGAAATGATCAACAAATGCAATAAGCCTCTGGGCATAATAATCGTGATATTATTTATTGTATAAAGACAGAAGACACTAGAGAAACTCAACAGGTCTGACAACATCGGGAGGGGGAGGGGGAGAGGGAGATTGTTCTGAAGAAAAAAAAAAGTTATAATCAGACTCAAAACACTAACTGTTTCTTCCCCCGTAGACGCTGCCAGACTTGCTTAAATTTTTATATGCAGCATTTTTCTTTTATTTGAAACAATTTATTTCTTGGACATTGTATCATGGTGGACCTACGAATTATTTCTGGATCATGAAACAAGATTAAATAGCAATCTTCCTAGAAATAGTGTACCATGATCTTAAAATTGATTTCAGATCTTGGTAACAATTCATCTAGAAGCACGAAGTAGTATTTCCGTAAAAATTTAAAACTAAAATAAGTTTCAGGACAGTTAGTCAAAATACATTTGATTGTTTGGTTCTATATGCTACAAGCTGCTACTGCATCTGGAACAGGCCATTCAGCATAACCAGTCAGTTACTATCTCTCACACAAGCAGGTAGTCTTGTTCATAGCCATCTCCTTTTTAAGCTCCAGCCTCTAAGTATTAGAACTTTAATTATTTTTAACCAAGATATGCTACACCACCTTTATCAACATTGCACTGCTTCTTACGTTTTAGATGTTTCATGTTTTATTAATATCGATTTGAAGTTTCAATTAAACTTCAGAATTGTGTCAAAATTTTGAATCAACTGCAATTTAAAAAACACTTCCAGCCATGTCAAAACTCTTGACGGACTTACCAAACAGTCATGATCCCAGAGCAGAATGGGACACAGCCACCTAATTTCAATAATTCTTAGAAGCTGCCCTCAACTCTGACACTATTTTCTCTCTGCTAAGCAGTTCTTAACCCAATTTTCTAGACTCCTAAATTCCACATCTCTTCTCCAATGTCATTCAGAGTCTCCTTTATTGCACTCTTTGACAACCTTTTTCGTTCTTTCCCCTCTCCCAACCTCCGAGGCTACTTTAAAATTGTCAAATCTACTTTGACAAAAAATAATTAATCTGAAACATTAATTCTCTCTCTCTCTCCATTGATGCTGTCTGACTTGTTGACAGTATTTCCAACATTTTCATATTTTATATCTTGGATAGTGAACATCCGCAATGTTTTAGTTTTGCAACCCATTTGAGGTACCTACTCTCGATTTTGTTCAAATGATTCCATAAATCTCCCTTTCTAAAGGATAATAAGGAATGCTGGAGCTTTGTGAATATACCCTTCAAAAATTCTGAACATGAATGTGTAGCATAAAGCATAAAGCTTTGGGTCAATCTGTAAGGAATCCTAAAATACATGACAGCCAGGCAATGTTACCCTCCCTCTCATCCCCACCTCCTTGACCTGACACAACCTGCCCATCTCCTCTCCCACCAGTCCCTACCTGCACTCACCCATCTCCATTCTATCTACCTTCCCCAGCTCCATCCCTCCTCTCTATTTATTTCTGAGCTCCCTTCTTCCCCCTCCCCCTTTTCTGAAGGAGGATCCAGACCCAAAATGTCAACTTTCCTGCTCCTCTGATGCTGCCTGGCTTGCTGCATTCCTCCAGCTCCAGCTCCACACTGCGCTATTATAAACTTGTCCTTTTGTTCAGCATTTTATTTGCCACCTGTTCAAAGTTTTAGTGTTTGAGTGGAAACTCAACCTGTAAGTCATTAGAAGCTTATAGAGGTTTATAAAATCATGAGGGGCATGGATAGAGTGAATAACTATTTTTCCTAGGGTGTGGGAGTCCAAAACTAGAGTGCCTCGGTTTAAGGTCCCTTTTAAACCTTTCTCCTCTCACCCTCAACCTGTGCCCTCCAGTTTTGGACTCACCTACGCTGGGGAAAAGACCTTGGCTATTCAACCTATCCATGCCCCTCATGATTTTATAAACTCTTTTTAAAAAAAAAAAAAAATCAAGTCACCCCTCAGCCTCCAATGACCCAGGGAGAATAACCCCAAGCCTATCCAGTCTCTCCCTGTGAGCCACGTTGGTTTATCCGTCTGTTAGAAACTTTCCTCCTTACTTGGATATATTTTTGCTCAGTCATGAATTACCTCCCTAAACATCTGTCATTGCTTGCTAATCTATTCATCCAGTTCACTTTAGTTAACTCTATCCTCATTTCATTGCGATTTCCTTCATTTAAGTTAAACACAGCTGTTTGACCTAATTTTTCACTCAAAATGAAAATTAAATTCCATAATATTATGATCACTACTTCCCATTTATTAAACCTGCCTCAATACCCATATCAGATCCAAAATAGCCTGCTCTCCGTTGGTTCCATGACATAATGCTCCAGGAAACTACCCTTAATGCACTATGAATTAGTTGTTGTAGCTACCCTTTCCAATTTGATTAATACAATTAACAAGATTAAAATCACCTGTACCTATCACTCTTCAATATTAATGGAGTTAAGTCTGAATCAGCAAGATCAATGGAAAACTGTAGCAAAATTGCTTGTAGCTGGATTGCACAATCTAAAATTATACAGATATCATGGGATAGGCACGAAAAGGAGCCAACAAACCGAAATCTCCCAAAAATCTGGTGTAATGGAAATAAATGGCATTTCTAACGAACAAAATTCAGCTTTCAATTTGATATTTAAAAAATGACAAAGATATGAAAAACTAAATTAGCTAAAAAAACTTAATCTTCTCTTGGAAAATAAGGCAGGGCAAGTGACTGAAGTGTTAGTAGGGAAACACTTTGGGACTAGTGATCATAATTCTATTAGGTCAGGAGTCACACGACACGAGGTTATAGTCCAACAGGTTTATTTGAAATCACTGCTCCTTCGTCAGGTGAAGTCAACCTGATGAAGGAGCAGTGATCAGAAAGCTTGCAATTTCAAATTAACCTGTTGTCGTGTGACTGCTGACTTTGTCCATCCCAGTTTATCACCGGCACCTCCACATAATTCTATTAGTTTTAAAATAGTTATGGAAAAAGATAAGACTTCCATAAATGTTAATGTTCTCAGTTGAAGCAAGGCAAATTCTAATGGTATGAAACAAGAACTTTCAAAAGTTGGTTGGAGTAGACTGCAGGTAGACGGACGACTGACAAGTGGGAGGCTTTCAAAAAAGTGTGATGATGAGCATTCACAGGCATTATGTTCCTGTTAGAGTGAAGGGCAAGACTGGTAAGACTAGGGAACAATGGATGAATAAAAACAGAGGTTCTAGTTAAGAAGAAGAATCAATATTTAATATAGACTGGAATCAAATGAATCTTGTGGTTGGTTGGCTTGCTGAGCTGGTTCGTTTTTCCAAAGATGTTTCATTACCCTGCTGGGTAACATCATCAGTGCAATATCCAATGAAGCGCTGTTGCGTTTTCCCACCTGTTATTTGAACTCTGGAGTACTTCACTTCCGGTTTTCCTTTGCAGTACAGTGTATATGGGGTCAAGCTCTATGTGTTTGTTGATGGCTTTCTTTGTGGAGTACCCAGTCAACAAACACAGAGCGCGACCCCATATACACTGTACTGTGGAGGAAAACCGGAAGTGAGATAATCCAGCTCAACGCACTCCAGAGTTCAAATAACAGGTGGGAAAACATAACAGGTGGGAAAACACAACAGCGCTTCATTGGAGGCTGCACTGATGATGTTACCCAGCAGGGTAATGAAACATCTTTGGAAAAACGAACCAGCTCGGCGAGCCAACCAACCAAAACATCCACAACCTGAACTACAAATCTGCTCTAAAACATCAAATGAATCTCTTGTAGAGTATAAAGAGTGTAGGGGCCTTCTTCAGAGGGAAATCAGGAAGGCAGAGAAGATATGAGATAGTCTTGGCAGATAACATTAAGGATAATCAAAAGAGATGGCATAAGAGTAAAAGAACAACAAGAGCGAGAATGGGGCCCCTTAAAGATCAAAGTCGTCTATGTGTTGAACGTCAAGTGATGGAGAGATACTAAAAATATTTTGCATCAGTTTTTACTGTGGAGAAAGAAACAGAAGCTAAAGAACTCAGGGAAATAAATATTGATGTTTGTAAACAGTTCACATTACAGAAGTAGTAGCGCTGGAGGTCTTAGATAAATCTCTGGGACCCAATCAAGTGTACCCTAAGAAGTTGGAAGTTAGGGAAGAAATTGCAGGGCCCCTAGCAGAAATATGGGTATCATCTATAACCATGGGTGAGTTGCCAGAGGACTGGAGGGTGGTTAGTGTTGTGCCTTTATTTAAGAAGGGCTGCAAGGAAAAGCCTGGGAACTATAGACCTGCGAGCTTGATGTTGGTGGTGGGCAAGTTGTTGGAGGTAATTCTGAAGGATAGGATTTACATGCGCTTGGAAAGGCAAGAACTGATTAGGGACAGTCAGCAAGGTTTTGTGCAAAGGAAGTCATGTCTCACAAACTTGATTGAGTTTTTTGAGGAAGTAGCCAAAAATATTGATGAAGACAGAGCAGTAGACATTGTTTACATGGACTTCAGTAAAGCCTTTGACAAGATTCCACATGGTTGATGAAATAACTGCAAAGGCTAGTATCCCATCACCAGGTCACCCTTTATTTACATGTGCAAAGTATATGGGCTCCGACTAGCTAGCTCAGAGCCAGTGCTTAGAATAAGGGAACTCTCTGAATCTCCTGTTTATATTAGCCAGCCAGGGCTCCTGATTGGGGGTTGTTAACCTGGGCCAATCAAGGAGTTCAGGAGTTCAGTCAATGCAAACCCTAGCCCTCGTTCCCATCACTACAGTAGACTAATTAATAAAGTTAGATCTCATGGGATTCAGGAAAAGCTTTCCAACTGGAAATAAAATTGACTCGAAGGTGTCAAAAACTGACACATGGTGGTGGCAGAAGGTTGTTTTTTGGAATGGAGGCTTGTGACCAGTGGTGCTGGACAGGGGTCGGTACTGGGCCCATTTTTGTCGGTCATCTATATAAAAGATTTGAACAACAGTATAGGAAGCATGGTTAGTAAGTTTGAGGATGACACTAAAATTGGTGGCATAGTGGAGAGTGAAAAAGGTTATCTAAGATTACAAAGAGACCTGGATCAATGGGCTCAGGGGTAGCAGATGGAGCTTAATTTGGATGAATTAATGGTAGGGCACTGTAGAACTGAGATATCGAGGAGTTCAGGTACATAATTCTTTGACTTTTGCATCACACATAGACAGGATGATCAAGAAGGCATTTAGCATGCCTGCCTTCGCTGCTCAGGCCTTTGAGTATTGGAGTTAGGATGTCATGTTGAGGTTTTTACAGGATGTAGACGAGGCCTCTTCTGGAGTGCATTTCTGATCGCTTTACCAGATTTACCAGGCTGTTGCTGGGAATGGAGAGTTTGAGTTACAAAAATAGGCTGGGACATTTTTCATCGGAGCATACGAAGTTGAGGGGTAACCTTCTAGAGGTTAATAAAATCATGAGGGGCATAGATAAAGTGAATAGCGGGGGTCTGTTCTCTAGGGTGAGGGCGTTCAAAACTAGGGAGCATATTTTTAAAAGGAGAGAGAAGAAAGCTTTAAAAAGGACATGAGGGGAAACTTTTTTTTAAAACAAAGTGTGGTGCATGTGGGGAATGAACCGTCAGACAAACTGCGGATGCAGGTACAGTTACAACATTTAGGCAAGTACACGAATAGGGAAGATTTAGACGGATACAGGCTAAACACAGACATGTGGGATTAATTTAGTTTGGGAACATGGTCAGCGTGGACTAGTTGCACCAAAGAGTCTGTTTCCATGCTGTATGACTCAAACTCTTGTTTTCATACAAGATTAAACAGAAACCAGAAACCATTTGTTTGTAACTTGAACAATCCTCCTTACTTCTTTTCTGTATTCACAGGACAGTCTTCTTTCTTTACCTCTTCACAGCTCCACTTACTTTTAAAGCCACAATCACTCTGAGCTGTTGATCTATCCAGCGCTGCAACAAAACCAGAAAGAGTTCAGACGGAAAGTGGACAACCAGCTATTTCCTTTCTCTCCAATACCTAAGGTTGCTTAGCTAGAAAACACTATTCTGCAACATTAAATTTAGTTGTTAATAGGTATGGAAATGTTCACTATTAGACCATAAGATATAAGAGCAGAATTAGATCATTCAGCTCATTGAATGCTGGAGCAGACCCAATCATGGCTGATATATTTGTCAACCTCAAATCGCCTGCCTTCTTCCTGTAATCTTTGATCCCCTACTAATTAAGGGCTCTCTCTATATTTAAGTACACTCAATGACGTCTTCCACAGCCTTCTGTGGCAACGAGTCCCACAGATTCGCCACCCTCTGGTTGAAGAAATTCCTCTTTCCCTCAGTCCTAAAGGGTTGTCCCTTCTCTAAGGCTGTCCCCTCAGGTCCTAGTTTCTCCAAGGAGTGGAAACATTTCCACATCCATTCTATCCTGTCCTCTCTAAGCTTAAAGTTCAGCATTTCTACTGGCCGGTTCCCATACCCATTTGCACTTCTGATTTGATCTATCCATGCCCAAGTTTAACCTGCCCGTCTCCTATATTCTCTTTAAACTCCCACAACTACCCCACAAAACCTTGCCATCAGAAGAGTTGGCAGTCACAATCAAGTGGCCACATTTGATCAGTTTATCACATTCACCATTGACTAACTCTTTTCCTCGCCACAAAACTGTCAGCTCCATCAACAACTCAACAGTAACCACTCCTTGGGATAAGGCAAGAAAAGTAGAGTTGAGGATTATCAGAGCAGCCATGATCGCACTTAAAGTCAGAATGAACTCAATGGGCTGAAAGGCCTATTTCTGCTCCTACTTATGGTCTAAAATACCGCAGATGCTGTAAATTTGACATATAAAATCGGAAGTCCTGGGGAAACTCACCAATTAAACTTTCAATCTCTTCCAGGTATGCTCTTCTCTGCAACAGAATTTCCATTTTAGTCTTCTGGCTTGCCAACATAGTGCAAGAGCTGCACTTTCTCCATCCTTTTGATTTTATTTCAACAGTAACTATGTTTTGACTCTTATTACTTTGGCTCTCAAGATTGTTATTTCTCTAAAGCACCACTAACATTTGAAACCTTAAAGTTAATAGCCATATGCTGGAGGATGCATGCTCACTGAATGACTCCCACGATTCGCCATGGCACCAAAAAAAAAGTTTATCTGATTTGACTACCTCAAGCATCCCTTCTCCATTCTCGGTTGTCAATCACAGAATCTAGAAGCAAAAGTGGCAGCTGTTCAGTAAGTCATGTTTTAAAAGTCCTTTGCAAAAGCGGAGCAAAAAATTTAATCCTCCCCAACACATTTTCTCCAAGCCCTGCAAATTAGTCCTAAATGCAAATTCCAGTGCAGATTGGAAATTTCTATGGAATCTGCTTCCTGTTGTCATTGATGTAACAAATTCAAGATCTCAACAACCCTTTGTGTGAAGGAATTTCCTTTCACACCCAATTGAATTCATTCGAAATTATCCTAAATCCATGACTTGCAGCTTAATCTTGCATGCCAGACAAAACAGTATATTTTACCAACACTCCCCAATTTTCTGCAATTTTACAGGTCTTCTCTGAAAAGAAAAAATCTCAGGTGCTAGAATATCTTCACAAAAAACTGAAAATCTCCCATGTGGAGTGTCATTCTACAACACATCCTCAAAGTCTTCAAATCCATTCGTAAGCGAGTAATTTTGTAAATAATACAGCTGAGGTCTAACCAAAGATTTTAAGTGTTTAGCCATACTTTCCTGTCTTTTACATATCAACATACAATATAAACCTTCTTATCTGCCATGGAAGCTGCATTATTTTGACAAGACATTGTACTGCTTTGTCATTCAGGGGAGAGGGATAGCAGCTGGGCTGTCAAAGGCTCTAGCACAGCCGGCCATCAGAGTGACATTAGAACCAAGCAGATTACCACAAGTGAAAACCAAACTGAACAAAACTCCTCTGGTTTGAATAAACTGGTTCAAGCTTGTGTGATGCCCACATGCTCATTGCTGAGTAAATCTGACAGTACACTATGATGTGTACAAATACACATTAATAAATTATAAAATATAATGCTTCACAGTATGATTGAGGATGAGAAATCTATGCTGAACGGAGTTTTAGAAATCTGCCATTTGACTGTTACCAAACTTCAGAAAAGTTTGTCAAAAACAAAACAACTTTACTGATGGTTACTTTGACCAGGAACTGCAGTTCAACCTTCAGCAGCTTCCTAGCCAGCATTTCTTCCCCCCAAAAGTCAAAACTGACAGCCAATGAGGGGATACCAGAAATGCCAGTTATACTGAAATTATAAATTTAAAATGTTACGGATGCCAGCCTCAAACAAGGCTTTCTTTTAAAAAAAAAATTGCAGTGAAATAGTTAATTAATTAACAACCAGACAAAACTGGATTCTTATTAAGCAAACGAACTGAGCTAGCTCATGTTGACAGCTGATGTAAGTAGCCAACTTACTGCAGCTTAGCACTAGATGTCGCTTCCAGAGTGCAGAGTTGAACATCTCAAGGATGTTAAGTGGAGGAAGGAGAGGGATATTTGAATGTATTTGTCTAAAGAAAGAAGCTGATTGCTAAGTAGAGATAACAAGGTGTAGAGTTGGATAAACACAGTAGGCCAAGCAGCATCGTAGGAGCAGGAAAGCTTGACGTTTCTGGCCTAGACCCTTCATCAGAA
>JAHRHZ010000059.1:2162008-2173471 GCA_024137785.1 Ginglymostoma cirratum
GACCTATCTCCTCCCTACCCCCCTACCTACACTCACCTTTACTGGCTCCATCCCCGCCTCTTCGACTTGTCTGCCTCCTCTCCACCTATCCTCTCCTCTATCCATCCTCTATCCGCCTCCCCCTCTCTCCCTATTTATTTCAGAACCCTCTTCCCCTCCCCCATTTCTGATGAAGGGTTTAGGCCCGAAACGTCAAGTTTTCCTGCTCCTATGATGCTGCTTGACCTGCTGTGTTCATCCAGCCCCATGCTTGTTATCTTGGAGATGAGCTGGGCTGGTTTGGGGATGCGGTTGGGGGAGGGGAGATTTTGAAGCTTGTGAAATCCACATTGATACCATTGGGCTGCAGGGTTCCCAGGCTGAATACGATTTGCTGTTCCTGCAGCCTTCGGGTGGCATCACTGTGGTATTGCAGGAGGCCCAGGATGGACATGTCGTCTGAGGAATGGGAGGGAGAGTTGAAATGGTTCGCGACTGGGAGGTGCAGTTGTTTGTTGCGAACTGAGCGCAGGTGTTCTGCAAAACGGTCCCCAAGCCTCCGCTTGGTTTCCCCGATGTAGAGGTAGCCACAACGGGTACAGCGGATGCAGTATACCACATTGGCAGATGTGCAGGTGAACATCTGCCTGATGTGGAAAGTCTTCTTGGGGCCTGGGATTGGGGTGAGGTAGGAGGTGTGGGGGCAGGTGTAGTACTTCCTGTGGTTGCAGGGAAAAGTGCCGGGTGTGGTGGGGCTGGAGGGGAGTGTGGAGCGGACAAGGGAGTGGCCCCTCTGGAAGGCAGATAAGGGTGGAGAGGGAAAAAATGTCTTTGGTGGTGGGGTCTGATTGCAGATGGCGGAAGTGTCGGTGGATGATGCGTTGGATCCGGAGGTTGGTGGGGTGGTACGTGAGGACGAGGGGGATTCTTTTATGGTTATTATTGCGGGGAGAGGGCGTGAGGGATGTGTACGGAAAATGCGGGAGACACGATCGAGGGCATTCTCGACCACTGTGGGGGGGTAAGTTGCGGTCCTTGAAGAATGAGGACATCTGAGATGTACGGGAGTGGAATGTCTCATCCTGGGAGCAGATGCGGCGGAGGCGAAGGTTTATTTTCTACATAAACATTCAATTTCCTATGAAATTATCATCAGTCGTTTGTTTCCTAGATGGATAGAAAATGTTCTAGGTCATAAACCACTTGCAGAGTAAAAACAAATTCCTCATATTCCCCCTGCATCTCTTGCCCAAAACAGAAAAATTGATTTGCATCATCCTCACTTTTTGTCACTAGTTCAAGTTTAACGTGATTATCAAAGTTAGTCTATATTTCAAGGTTCATGACATAAAACAAAAACAGCAATGATCCTAGCATTGACCGTTGGAGCACATCACTGTTTATTATCCTCCAACTGGAAAAATAACCAAGTTGTTTTATGTCCTCAAAAATCAATCATTTCAATCCGATAGACAGCAACCTTCCTATTCAAGGAGCCTCAGTTTGCCTTGTCAAACACCTTCAAAATCTGTGTAAACAACATCTATTAAATTCCTTTCATCAGCCTTCTGAATTCTTTGATTAACAAATGCAGAGTGATCAACCATTATTTTATATAAATATATTATGTTTCCTCATGTATTCAAAATTAACTTCCAACAAGCGCTTCTTTTTCAGAGTCCCTTTCTAACACAGCCAACATGTTATTTAATACAAATCTCTAATTCCCACAGGGATTTCCCTGAACGGCTACATTATGCCACATCTTTTAGGATTCTATATTTTCTGCTTCATACAAAAGCCCTCAACCGAGATCAGTATAGGTGTCTCAAGGATGTTAACTAGAACTGCTCTCAGTACTCCTAACATTGGTTAACCAGTTTTTTGCCTAGTTCAGGCATTACACCTAGCTCTTTGTATTCAAGTCCTTTAGATATGAAGGTTAGTACTTCATTAAATGTTGTTGACTATCCTCTGTACAGGTTCATGACATCTTTATAACCTCTATCTTCATACCTCCACTATTTCAAGCTTTTCACAATGGAAAGTATTCTACTCCACTTTTCCTTCGATCCAAAGTGGATGACTTCATATGTGCCTACCTCATATTATATTAACAAAATAAAATATCCCATGGTGCTTCACAAGAACATTTTAGAACAGCAAACCATTTAAGGAAATATATAGTCCAAAAATCAAAAACTTTGTCACAGTCCCACATGGTAAAGCTTGTCTAGGTCAAGGAATCTGCTGAGTAAAGCATGAAGTTCATAATCTTGAGAACAAGAGCAATGGCAGTGATGTTAACAGTTCTGAGCTTTTGGACAGAAGGGATAGGAAGGAGAAAGAAAAAAAAAAAAGAGAAAAAGGAACTGCAGTTGATGTGATCAACAGAACTAAGAGGCCGCGGGTTCTTTGCAAGTTAAAGTCACGTAGGATAGAGATGGTTTACAGTTGAAAAAGCACATTCCACAACTATATAAGGAATCTAGAGATTTCACCTTCTCTCTGGAATTCAACTTTTTTGTTCACGTTTGAATCAAGGCTAATAAGGTCAGGAGCTGAGTGGCCCTGATGGAACCCAAACTTGAGCAAGAGTCAGCAAGGCATTGCTAAGTGCTACTTGATAGCACTATCGATGACACCTTCCGTCATTTTACTCATGGGATGGTAACTGTCCAGCTGAATTTGGCTTGTGTACGTACAGGACATTCCTGGGCAATTTTCCCCATTTTTGGAATATGCCAGCGTTCTAGCTGTACCGGAACAGCTTGGCTTAGGGTGTGCCAAGTTCTGGAGCACGTCTTTAGCACAGATGCTGAAATTTTGGCAGGGCTATTAGCTTTTGCAGTATTCAGTGCCTTCAGTTGTTGCTTGATATCATATAGAATGAGTCCAATTGGGTGAAGGCTGGCATTTAATATTCTATGACATCAGGTGGTGACCGAAATGAATCAATGGCATGATATTTCTGGCTGAAGATCATATATGCTTCAGCCTCAACCTTTCCACTAACGTGCTGGGCTTCCCATCTTTGGGAATGGGGATAGTTATGGACCCTCCTCCCCCAGGGAATCATTTAAATATTCACCAATGTGACAGGACAGCACAGCTTAGATTTGATCCTTCAGTTGTGAAATTGTATAACCCTGTCTGCCATTTGCTTTTAATGCTGCTTGATACAGAGTAGTCTTGTGTTGTCACTTCAGATAGACACCTCATTTTTAGATCTGCCTTATGCTGCTCCTGTCTACCCTTTGGCTGATGCCTTACGGATGCATAGTCTTGAGTTACTAAGTCTGTTCAAATTCTGTCCTATTTAACATGGTGATAGCATCATACAATATTGTGTAGGTTATCCGCAATGTGAGGTGGGACTTCATCTCCATAAGGATCACGCAGTGATCACGGACAAATATATCTGCAGCAGGCAGATTTGAGGATGAGGTAAAGTATGATTTTCCTGGCTTTTTGTCTCAGACCCCATCTAGCAGCTTAGTCCTTTAGAACTTGACCAGTTCAGTCAGTAGAGCCACTCTTAGTGAGCCACGTTGAAGTCCACATTCCAGAACACATTCCGTGCACTTGTCACCCTCAGTACTTCTGCCAAATGGTGTTCAACATGACAATACTAATTCATCAGCCGGGAGGGCAGGGGTACAGGCAATCAGATTCCTTGCCCGTGTTAGATCTGATGCAATGAGACTTAAATGAGGTCTGGAGTTGAGGACTCTCTGGCAACTCCTTCCTGACTGCATGCCATTGTGCCATCAACTCTGCTGCGTCCTGTTGCTGGAACAGTCTGAATGAGTATACCAGGCTTCGTTAGTCTGAGCCAACGTTGATACTATCTTTCAGCAAGGAAGACTTTGCAAAGCTGAAAGAACTAATGTGCCATAGATTCCAGTGCCTAAGTTGATGTCCTCAGGCTCATCTAATTTAGGCCTGTTCTTGTTAGGCAATTTCAGAGGGCAGGTGAGAATCAACCACATTACTATGTGTCTAGAGTCACAAATCAACTAGTTTAGGCAAGGATAGCAGACTTCCTTCCCTAAAAAAGCTTTTGTGAACCAAATGGGTTTTTACCACCGTAAGCCATGATTTTCGTGTTGTCAATAGACTTCTAACTCTAGATATTTAATAACTTTAAAATCTACATCTGCTCTGGTGTGATTCAAACCCAAGTCTTTAGGGCATTTCCTGGGTCTTTGGATTACAAGCCCAACAACAAACCACTGCGTTATTGCTGCCCCTTCACACCAAAACTGACTGAAAATATAATTGGTAGCACCTTAATCTGACATTCTTAAACTTTCATTCCGATCATAGTTTGGGAACACTTTGTACCATATACTGAGGCAACGCAGAAACTTGCCAAGTTTTTCTGACAGCACCTCTCATACTCATGACCTCCACCAGCTAGAAGGACAAAAAGCATCAGGTGTTGGTATTCCCATATGCCTGTTAATTCCTCTCCAAGTTACGCACCATCCTGTCTTGGCAATATACCAATGATCATTCAACACTGTTTAGTCAAAATTCTGGAACTTTCCAACCAACAGCTCTGTAGCAATACATCCACATGGGCCTCAGAACGTCAATACAATAATTCACTATAAGCTTCTCAAAGGCAATTAGGGATGGGCAATAAATAGCAGCCTTGCCAATACATTCTATGGTTGAAGCAAAAATCATGTTGGAATATTCATACAAAAAACATGCTAAATAAATGAATGTACCTTAAAGGGCATTTTTTTCAATATATAAGCAGATCAGCATTCATAGGACAATTAATTGACAGACTACAAGTGAATCAATAAATATCTACAATTGACATGTGTAGCACAAGTTTCTAACGTGGTAGAACAACTTCAGAATTAAAAAACCTCTGGAAGCAATGTGCAGTTTAAAAAAAATAAAAAAATTCAGTTAACCATAAAAATCCTAACATCATACTGCACCCAACGGCAGAGCTCCAAAAATTAAGTATAGAACAGTCTGGCTGCTTGATAGCCCTGAACTGTGTGTTGAAATGGTTTCTAGGATAGAGGTGCAGATTCACAACTGGCTTTGCCAATGGAGCAGCATCAGCAGTGAATGAGAGTCAGAGAGGTGCATGCAAAGAAAGTGAGATTTGGCCTTAAGGAGTCATGGCTGAATGGTGAGTAGCACCTTCTAGAGCATACTATTGAAGACCTTCACATTCAATTTCACAGCAACGAAGGAATAAAAAGATGATAGAAAAGGAGATAAACTAATTTACAGAAAAGAGAGAAACTTGATGAAAAACAGCAATCTTAAAATATGGAACATTCATAATACTCTAGAATTTGCAGAGTGTTGCACCCCCTTCTCCTCTAAAAAGCCTAAAAGGAGTACAACAAAAGAAATCCAGAGGCACGGTATTTTGTTCGAAATGGGGATTGAGGGCATTCAATGCTCCTTTAATAGAATTAAAAGAGAGTGTGCCATATAGCCACGTTAATCAAAATAGATCTAAATCTAGCTTCAAAGAAGTCGAACATACTTGGACCATCAGTCCACTGGGCTGGACCACCAGAGCCATTTCAAAGAGGTTTGACCTTGTGCACTACACAGGCACATGTGGAGTTTCTACTAGGCCACGTTATCTCTCTGTAGATTTAAGCAAATTGAGAATGGACATGATCCAAAATCTTCTGCTATTTTGTAGCAGTTGCATTGGAGTTTTAGTCCTTTATTAATTCTGCCTGAACAAAACTGCAAGCTAATCTTGGGCTGGGCACTGAAGGAATGCGAGTTGTGATGTTGCAGGGGGCTAGGCTCACTTTAAACACCTGACAGAATTCAGCAGAGTAAGCTGTGGTCTTATAGCCAGTTACAGCAGGACGGAAAGCACAGACTTTACAGAAGGAGTCAAAAACCAGAAAAGAGAGAAGAGGCGTTTTTCAAACTTGAGAGTGAATTGCTCAATGCAGAAGTTGGGCAGCTAATTACAAAAGTTTGGTTGAAGGGAACTATGTACTGATACCAACGAGTTTGGAGACCTTTTACAGTACCCATTGTTACATATCACATTATATTGAACAAATTTGACCATAAAGTTCAATAGTATCTATCATAATCAAAGCATGCACTGTCATTCTTAAAGACCTTTCTGGAATAGATGATTTTGGAATAGATTCCTTTGAAAAAAAAACTGGTTGTATTTTGAGTTAGAAATTCAAGTTAGAATACTTCTTGATCATCTATGTGGGTTTAATTCAGCTAGATTACTTTAAAGAACATGACAAACAAATCTGGCAGTTTAAAAAGCTTTTCATGGAGTTTGAGAGATGTATGCAGAAATATTACATGACCATAATGTTTCTTTAGGCAAATGTTTGGGAACTCCTTGCATCCTCTACCTGAAAAAAAAATTGTTGAAGAATGGTTTAGGGAGATTAGGATCTGGTCAATTCTGTGTTTTACAATCCGACCTGGCGTGTTTGGTGGCACACTTTTCTTGACTCTTCAGTTCTCTGTTCATACGGATCTCTAATTGTAGTATTTAGCTAGAAACACCGATCCATTTATAAGATCCCAGTCAAACAAAATTTGGCATGAAGACACAGAATTATAGATGACTAAAAGAAACATCTTAAAAGATTCCAGACTTTGGGATCTTAAGAAATTGCTATTGTACCCGTTTCTAGCAACCTCTAAATCATTGAAATTGTTATCTACATGAACATAATAATTAGTAGTAGTATGCCCTTACTCAGCCCTCAAGCCTGCACCACCATTGTGAGATCAAGACTAATCAGACTGTTCCATATTCCTACCTACACCTTCCTTGCTCATCAAGAATCCAATTCTCTCTGTCTTAAAAATATTCAAAGACTCTTTTTCCACTGCCTTTTGAGAAGAGTCCCAGAAACTCATGACCCCGAGGGGAAAGAAATCTCATGTGTCTTAAAATGGAAATCCTTAATTCCACATTTTCCTACAAAGGAAACATCCATCCCACCAAGACTCATGTTACACCTCAATCAATCCATGTCTTGCTCTTGCAACCTCCAGCATTTGCCTCCATTTGGAGAATCTCTATTGTAACTTGCTTCAGTAAATTAAGTGGATGACATCAAGTTCATGAGTAAAAAGCCTTCACATTTTTGAGAGACAAAGGATATTTGCTCCTTATTTTTGATGGCCTTCTGTTAAGCACAATTTCCATTGACCTTAAATCATGGAGAAACGATAGCTCAAGTATTTTGTGCAAAACTGGCTGGACCGGATTGGATTTGAATTTGTAATTGCAGCCAAAATTTTTGAAAACCTATGAGAATACTACTCAGCAGGAGAGAGTGTGGTGAGTGTTGGAATTTTCATAGGAACCAGTGATACAGGTGATTCAAAGGGAGCCTGCAATTATCACGAGTGTATCAGTGTCCAAGAGGGTCTACAAGCTATAGCTCACTTGGTCTGTTCTTGGAAAAGATCTGGTTGTATTTTTTGTCTCTTTGGTGTATGCAGCAGTTTGGAGTATCTCATTAGCTGCTGCTTTTCCTGCAGTAGCAGGAAACATCCTGTATGTTTAAGTGCTCCACGTTAAACTTATGGCCCCTCTCTGCAAATCTCTACATGTCCCCTTTGAGAAACCTTCACTGTGTGCATGCATGCAAATTGTGTTCAACTATCTACTGAAGATAGTTTGAGTTGAAATCCTTCTTATTCATAAAAGTGAATAGTAAGTAAATCCCATCAAATAGCTCCTTGCATTGTGGAGCAACCAGCATTCAAGAAAATAAAATCTGATTAACTCTATCACTGGTGTGCAGCACAGATCATAGACACTGGACTCATAGGACATCGGTCAATTGTTGACTGCAGGTCTTCGCTGCTTCTGGACACACACTAGATTTCTCTGGTTTCTGGCCAGAAAGCAGGCTACACTGTAGTCATGAAAGCCAGGATCACTTTCATGACCACTGAATAAGTCCTGTAGATCACAGGTTGACATCAGGTCCTCAGAGGATGACACAGAGGCTGACAATTACTCCCTTGTTGAAACACTGTCCATGCAAGTGCATGGGTTCCGAACAATTGCTATAGGGTGGATGCTGTGAAACTTGAAAGGGTTCAGAAAAGATTTACAGGGATGTTGCCAGGGTTGGAGGGTTTGAGCTATGGGGAGAGACTGAATAAGCTGGGGTTATTTTCCCTGAAGTTTCCTAAGCTGAGGGGCGACATTATAGGGATTTATAAAGTCGTGAGGGGAATGGATAGGGTAAATAATCAAGGTCTTTTCCCTCAAGGTGGGTGGGGTGGAGAGTCCAAAACTGTAGGGCATAGATTTAAAGTGAGGGGGAAAATATTTAGAAGTGACCAAAAAGGGCAACTTTTTCCCCTCACACAGAGGGTCATACGTGTATGAAATGAGCTACCAGAAGAAGTGGTGGAGGATGGTACAATTACAACATTGAAAAGGCATCTGGAGGGTAAATGTATGGGAAGGGTTTAAGTGGGATATCGGTCAAATGCTGGCTAATGGGACTAGATTAATCTAGGATATCCGATTGGCATGGTCGAGTTGGACCGAAGGGTCTGTTTCCATGCTGTACAGCTCTATGACTCCAAGTACCTCGAATAATATCCAGTCCCTGTTCTCTTAAGTGTAGTAGAGTGTTCAAACATAAGAAAGGCAATAGAAGTGAAAGCCATACAAACATACAATAGAAACACTCGTGCAGAACCTGTGCATAAATTTTGAAGCAGGATAGATTAACAAGATTTATATAGAAACATGGGCTTTATAAATTGAGACATGGATTAGTGTTACATAGGAAACAGTTAGGATCAGGAAGTCACTTGAGTGCAGGGTAAATGCAGACACAATTAGGGCTTTCAAAAGAATCGCTAGGCACCTAACCAAAAAATAAAAATAAAAAATTGCAGGTCAATGGGGAAAGGGTGGTGAAGAGTCGCTCTCGTACAGACCTATCACGGACACAAAAGGCAAAAAGGACTCTTCCTTTGCTGCAGGCATGCTATGATGCTATTCACTTACGGACACATGCCAGTTTATTTATTCATTCCATACCCACATAAAAGCTAAATATCCTATTAAAACACATTACTTTTACTGCATCTTGTCTATTCTGCATGTACACAATTTACCACTTCACACTTAGACCCACAAACTTAAATCATTTTCTACGTCTTAAAACAATCTAGTCTCCACAGCCTGCACCATTTCTCATCATAGATTTTTTTTCTTTTTTTTTTAAAAATCAACCTGTTCAGAAATATCACTACAAACCTCCGAAGCAGATGGAACTTGAAATCGGGGCCTGCTGGGTCAGAGATAGGTTCAATATCACTGTGCCACAAGTGTCCCTCTGCCTTTCATTATATTCTCTCATCAACACAATTTTATTCCTAATTAAGAAAGCTACTTGTCTCCCAACATTTTTTGCAGGCCTTATAACCTGAAAAATTGGGTTTCAAGTTTGATACTAGGTCTTAGTCGTGGTGACCATGTTATTCTTCCTAAGTTAGATTTAATTAAGCAATCTGTTGGCATGAAGATTGCTGATTTGGATATGCATTAGCCTTTTATTAGACAATGAAATTCACAAACAGGAGCACTGCTAGACCCAATAATACTTGAATCAGAACAATAAAGAGAAGTTTGCGTATTGGGAACATTTAGGGAACAAAATACTGCATTGAGGATAAAAAGGTAAGACAGGAAACTGAAGAAAATCTAGAGATAAACAGGATGAGAATGGAACCATGAAAGCCAGAAAATGCAAACCGAGAAGAAGAAGAATAAAAGTGGAAAAAACAGCAGCTAAAAAAATTCAGTAACTTGGAAGAATGGGTATGTAATTGGCAAATAAACTTTAATAACCAAGGGTAATGTGGTGGATTTTGATCGGAAGAATGAGGAGGCTGGGTATTCTTTAGAAAATAATATTTTAAATGTGGACTTATGGACCTGAATAACTTGACCAAAAAAGGTAAGAACTATGGATAAAGTGGTCAACCCATGTGAAATGTGCTGAGCCTGTAAACAGCAGCAACTGGGCTCTAGAAATGGAATGCACTGGAACTGCATAAACTGCAGCATGAAGAAACTGCCGAACAATGAAGCAGGACTAATCTTGGAAGTGATGGCAACAGAAGTGTGTGGGAATGAACTCTGGGGGTGGATCTTGGAAACAGAATTTAATACCCAACAGCAAGAACCTAGGACCAACACTCAAGGAAGCAACATGGGTCAGGGAGCCGGTAACCAAATAGAAAAAGTAAAAGTATTCTACATGCACATAAATTATAACAGGGATAGAATACTCAAGGATGCACCCATTAAACTCAAGCAATGACTGAAATGGCAAAAATACTGAACAATTACTTTCTCCCCAAAAAGTAACATGACAAACAACACTGGAAGAGATCAAAGGAGGTACGGCATTCAAAAAGATAGAAAGCTAAACAGGGAAAGAAGTTGCAGAGGCAGATAACTGTTAAACTAATTCAAGTGAATAAAACATCTTGTCCAAATAGATTACATCCACTATTTTTTGCATCAGGAATTAACAGAGGTACAGATGAAATTCACCTTAATACTTCATAAAAATAGTATATTCCTCCTATTGAAATACTATATAGTGAAGTACAAATCGATACCATCTGGAAGAGCATTAGGAGAATCTCTGCAGTGACAAAAGACAGTTTGTTAGATTGTTATTGATAGCTTATGTGTAATGTATAATTTCTGAATGAGGTTTAAACATCATGCAGATACAGCTGTTAGATTAACAACAGTTTGTGTTATTGAAATTTTAGTACTGGTGCTTCACTAGTTGAGAGGTTAACAGATACAATCGCAGAGTCTAATTAAAATTCAAACTTATTTAATTTTTCCTATATCCTCCTTCAAAATTGTTCAATTTATCTTCCATATACCCACCTCTGGCAACTATTACATTTGTGTATAATCTCACTCACCTTTTCATGAAACTCAGCTCACTCTCTTCTCGTTTCCCTTTATCTCTTAACCAAGCGCCACCAACAGTATTAATACTCGACTGCTTTCCACTACCTTAATTAACTAAGCTGTTCTTACAGCTTTAATTCCCTCCTTAAGGGCATTGTAGGTTTACCCGCAGCCCACAGACTGGTGGTTTAAGGCAGCTCACCACCACCTTTTCAATGAGGGCCATGACATGGAGATGTCAGTGTTGGACTGGGGTGGACAATGTCAGAAATCACAACACTAAGTTATTGTTCAAACAGGTTTATTTGAAAACGCAAGATTTCAGAGCGTAGCCCCTTCGTCAGGTGAAGTGATTTCTGACCTTTTCAATGGCAGAAAGGCAATAAATGCTGGCCCAGCCAGAGATGCCTACATCCCATGAGTGAATTTAAATAAAAGGAATTCCACAGACTAATATAACAAGGTGTAGAGCTGGATGAACACAGCAGGCCAAGCAACATCAGAGGAGCAGGAAAGCTGAC
>JAHRHZ010000059.1:2173871-2184891 GCA_024137785.1 Ginglymostoma cirratum
ACAGACTAATAACTTTTTCTCCTCACTTTTGTCTTAAAAGAGACACCTTTTGGTTTTAGACTGTGTCCCCTAGTTCCAAACTCTTTTATACTAATAATGTTTATACTTTGGGTATAATGCAATTTGATTAGTGTAGAGAATCTTCCTTTTTCCTCATCATAATTAAGATTCTCTGCTGCTTTATAACAGACAAGAATGTTATCTATAATTTGTTATCCTCCAAGTAAAAGGAGGTGCTGTCTTTTGAGGACACAAGGTCTACCTGCTAGAACAGAAGCTTTTAGGCAGTAAGTTTAATGGTGAACCCCTCTGAAGAAGCATCAGTGGATTTGAAACAAAAAAAAAGAGTTACTCTCAAACCTTCTTAGTTTCTTCAGCAATTTTTGTTTCTGTTTCAAAGTTTAAGAACTCCTTTTAAAAGACAATTTTTCAAGTTTACAGCAGCCAGACCTCAAAAACACCATTTCTCCTTTCTCTCTTCATTCTCACACAATGTGATCACCAAGATAAATCAAAAGCTACAGATACTGATGAGCATGTGGCAATAAGGCACTTGCCTATTATCAAGACACAAGCACAAGCAGGTGGGACTAGTTTAGTTAGGGATTATGTGAAGGGTCTGTTTCAATGCTGTATGAGTCTATGACTCACAAAAGGTCTTGACTTTGAAGTCTGACCAATTTGTAGGAACTTCTGGCAACAACACAAAAGTTGGAAGTAGTTTTAGATGTTGTTCGTACGCCAGATAAATAATTTTGTTCAAGATGTAGTATTTTACTATGTGAAGCACAATATATTATTCTATTGTTGCTGAACAGGGAAGTATCTTATGGCTAATTGACAAAAAAAAAATCAGATTAATTTTTAAAGTTAATTGCTACTTAGGTTATAGATCAAAGACTTTGCTTTGTAAGAAGCTCAGCGTGGAGATTGTAGCCATTGTCATCTCCAAACTTCTTCTCCTGCAGAATTTTTTCTAGGCTGTACAGATGTCATGTTTAGTGCAATGTAAAAATTTTAATTAGAGCATTAGTAATTGGAGGTTTGCCACATAGTGCACATATACACAATAGGGCATGTTAAGTTGAATGCCATACACTTCTACATAAACTGGAACATTAAACAATGTCTTGCATTGGGGTGGCACGGTGGCTCAGTGGTTAGCACTGCAGCCTCACAGCGCCAGGGCCCCGGGTTCGATTCCAGCCCGAGGTGACTGTCTGTGCAAACTCCGCACATTCTCCCCGTGTCTGCGTGGGTTTCCTCCGGGTGCTCCGGTTTCCTCCCACAGTCTAAAGATGTGCAAGCTAGGTGGATTGGCCATGCTAAATTGCCCATAGTGTTCAGGGGTGTGTGGGATGCTCTAAGGGTCGGTGTGGACTTGTTGGGCCGAAGGGCCGGTTTCCACACTGTAAGGATTCTGATTCAGTGTATTATTCCACTGTTCGGGTGAAATTTTGTTCTTTTATTAAAACATTTAATTGCTACTAAATGTCAAGTGTAGAAAGAAAATGTAATGTCCCCTTGGAAATAAGGTAAGCTGTAGTCGAAGTTGGACATCCACAACTGAAAAATGGAGAGTTTTACGGCTTGAAAAAACAACCGCTGCACATTGTTGAGCTGCATGATACAATAGGAGGGAGAATGAGCCTGAATGACACCAACAACCACCCCAGTTAAGATTCTGCCTGACAACAGTCCTCAGATTGCTGTAGTGGCACTTGCAGCTTTTTTTTTAAAGAAAAACAGTCTGCAGCGCAACCAGAGGACAGTAAAATTACCAGAACCTGCAGAATGTTTCCATTTCTCCTTCCATTTGGAAAAAGGACAGGAAAAACCAAAGAATGTATTAATAAAGAATTCTAAGACAAGACCTGGGTCCACCTAATTGAGGAACAACCATAACTGTACAGACCAAAGCTTGTCATTATTGCTAAGATTTCCATAGTACCGAGAAAAATAACTTTCAACCTTATGGTCTTTGATCTTAAGAATTGTGTTTTCCGTAACCCGTTTTCTTTATCGACCTATTGTATCTATATTAAACTCTGTCTTTTTTCCCTTAAAAAGGAGTGACCACATGCACATTTAGGGCTTTACAAAGGGTTGTAGTTTAAGTTGCAAAGTCGCAGAATAGAAATCCTCTATTCTTGTTGAGGAGAAATACAACAATAAATATGTACCTTATCTTTACGTGATTGCTTTTGTCCCATCAACAGGAAGGCAAATTGGTTATTTTGTTGGTCTCTTCAGGAACTTTTTTTCAGTTATACATTTTATGGCAGCTTGTCAAGCAGTGCAGCACAGTGAATGAACACTCTTTACAAATAAATCATGACACAAGTCTTAGAGCTCAATTACAATCTTTACCGCAGACCAGAACCTTGACGTTCAAGATTATTGGTAAGACACTAAGCATTTTGCCTTTCATGTCAATTAAGCCTTCTTTATACTCCCCTGTCTCATGTTTGTTTTAAAAAGTGTTTCATATAAAATTTGCATGAGACACTTGATTAACATGCTAGTGTCATTTTACTCATGTTCTTCTCCCTTTTCTAAGGCCAAATCTCTCTGTCAGAATCTGCAAAAAAACAACTGTCCCAAGTCCCTTAGTCTTCCATTCACAAATTCCTAGTTATCAAGCTTTTGGCCTTGAATTCATTTTGATATCTTATCCATACACACCCCATCACAAATCATCTTTGATGAATTTTTTCCCAACGAAGTCTTCCCAACCTAACTGTTCCTCCCAGTATACTATTATCTTTGCTCCCTCAAGTCCAAATATTGCAAACTTAAGCACATTTGGTGATCTGAGATAACAAGGTGTAGAGCTGGATGAACACAGCAGGCCAAGCAGCATCAGAGGAGCAGGAAGGCTGACGTTTTGGGGATCAGTTGGTTTTCATCGCCAGATCTAGCTAAAATGCAAATCACCAGGTTCTTGTGCTGAAGTCCCACCTTCTCCGAAAGAAATGTATAATAACATCTCTGAACAGGCTGATTAAGAAATACACAAAATGTTTGGGTCAATGTTGCCCATTAATTTAAAAGACTGCCAATTATTCAAAGATCATGCAGGAACAAAGTTAACACTTGAATTCTCTTCCTTTCTGAACCCAGCAGGTCAAACCTTCTCAAAAGCTCATTCTTGTCCTAACCCTGAATTTACAGCTCACTCTAGTCTGTCCCTCATCAGTTTCCATGTGCTTTCTGAGCACAGCTTGTCCATGAGACCCATTTTCTGCCACTAAACCCCAAGCATAAATTTGCCATATATGTGATGTTAACTGAGATAATGGTTCTTTCCTCTCAGATACTATCCCTCTTTCATCAAATCTGCCATTTCCCCCTCCACACAAAAAAAATCCCTCTAAACAAACTATCCATCTTGTACCTCCTCAACATTGCCAAGATCCTCGATCTTGTTGGTGCCTCGAAAATCCTGACCTACCTTTCTCAGGAACTTCTTTAAAGAACACCTGCAATCCGGTTTCCACTGATATCACCAGACTTTTAAGCAAAGTTATAGGACACATTCTGGTTGGCATTGATAGAGGATAAACAAACCTCAGTCTTTCTGCAGCTTCTAACATGCTTGATCATGAAATTCCACTCCAACACTTGCACCTTAGTGTTGCTAGGTAAGATAGAGTCTTAGGGTCATAGAATTGTACAGCATGGAAACAGACCCGTCAATCCTACTCATCTATGCCAACCAATATCCTAAATTAATCTAGTCTCATTTGCCAGCATTTAGTCCACATCACTCTAAACCCTTCCTATTCATACATCTATCCAGATGCCTTTTGAATGTTGTAATTGTTCCAACCTCCACTAATTGCCCTGGCAGCTTATTCCATACATACACCATCCTCTGTGTGAAAACATTGCCCCTTAGGTCCCTTTTAAATGTTTCCCCTCTCACTTTACACCAGTGCTCTCTAGTTTTGGATTCCCCCACCTTGGGGAAAAACCTCAGCTATTCACCCTATCCATGCCCCTTATGATTTTATAAACCTCTATAAAAGGTCGCTCCTCAGCCTCGAATGATCCAGGGAAAATATCCCAACCTAGTCAGACTATAGCTGAAACCCTCTAACCCTGGCAACATCCTTGTAAACCTTTTCAATTTTCACAACATCTCTCCTATAGCAGGGAGACCAGAATTGAATGCAACATTCCAAAATGCTCTTGCCTGCTTTCATTTGTACTCATCGCGTCATAGCCAGAGAATCACCTACAATGGTTTCACTTCTCACTCATGTACCCTGTTTTCCTCCAATGAATTAATCTGGGTCTACTCTTTCTCCATGTGTTGACACTATTGTACCCAGTTCTCTCTCAACCTCTCCTGTTTCCAAGCGGTCTTGCTGCTCATCCAACAACCAATTTTAAATAGGGGAAATTCCAATCATTCAAATATTGAGCAGACTGAAATCATTATCTGTGGTTCCCAAAACTGTTCCCTTTGCACCAGAGCCACCTCTAACCCTGGCAACCAACTGAGTCAGATGACTGTTCACAATCAAATCAAGATATCTTACACTAATTCAAAGCGAGATTTGTACCACACATTAATAGGATTACTTATTCCCAAGTTTCTAAAAATTTGTACAACTTGCTTCAACTCATCTGCCATTGAAAGCTTCACATACACCTCTGTAATCTACAGACTTGATTATTCCATAACACTCCTTGCTAGTCTCTTGCATCCCACTCTCCTAACTTTGGAGTTCTTTCAAAATTCTGCTAGTCACCCCTAAAGCAGAAGTTCCAGTCACTCATCTCCTCTATGCTCATTGACCTACACTGGATCTCAATCAAGACATGCCTAATTTCTAAACCCATGACTGGATCCCACCCGCCCGCCTGATGGTGCGCAAATCTCTAATCCTCTAGATCCCCACACTCCACAGCTTCTGACCACTTCAGTATTGCCTATTTTAAAAATCACTCCACTCGTGCCAGCCATGCCTTCAGTTTACCTGTTCTCAAGCTCTGGAATTCCATCCACTTTTTTTCCCTCCTTTAGACAGCAAAATCTACTACTTTGCCAAAATTTGGTCAAGTCGGGCTGAATGTCTCTGATCTGGTTTGATGCCCCATTTTGTTTGTGTTCTTTAAAATCCATTGGGATATCTTATTACTTTAAAGCAGACTTATAGAAGCAGGTTTTCACAAAATCCCTACAGGGCTCCGGTGCACCTAGAGGAAACCCATGCAGACATGGGGGTAATGTGCAACTCCACACAGTCACTCAACGGTGGAATTAAACCAGAGTCCCTGGTCCTATGAGGCAGCAGTGCTAACCACTGTGCCACCATGCTGCCCCTCATTGTTACTGTTGAACTGGTGTGTAAATAATGTCCACTAAATATAGTACTTTTATTCTACTAACGCAGGTCAAGAGTGGTCAAATAGGCATACGGCATGCTTTCATTCATCGGACGGGATATTGAGTACAAGAGTTGGCAGGTCATGTTACAGTTGTATAGGACTTTGGTTCGACCACATTTGGAATACTGTGTACAATTCTAGTCGCCACATTACCGAAAGGATGTGGATGCTTTGGAGAGCGTGCAGAGGAGGTTCACCAGGATGTTGCCTGGTATGGAGGGCGCTAGCTATGAAGAGAGGTTGAGTAGATTAGGATTATTTACATTAGAAAGACAGAGGTTGAGGGGGGACCTGATTGAGGCCTACAAAATCATGACGAGTATAGGCAGGGTGGATAGCAAGAAGCTTTATCCCCCAGAGTGGGGGACTCAATTACTAGGGGTCATGATTTCAAGGTGAGAGGGGAAAACCTTAAGGGAGATACGCATGGAAAGTTCTTTAGGCAGAGGGTGGTGGGTGCCTGGAACGTGTTGCCAGTGGAGGTGATAGAGGCGGGCACGATAGCGTCATATAAGATGTATCTAGACAGATACATGAATGGGCAGGGAGCAGAGGGATACAGATCCTTGGAAAATAGGTGACGGGTTTAGATAGAGGATCTGGATCGGCGCAGGCCTGGAGGGCTGAAGGGCCTGTTCCTGTGCTGTAATTTTCTTTGCTCTTTGTACATTAGAGAGAAAATTAAGCCAGTGATCTTAGTCACTTTATGACTTTGTAGTGACATGTGACTCAAGGATGATTTCTTCTTTCCACAAGACGGTGCACAGTTCATCAGTTACAACAGAGCAACATTAGAGCTTTTAAAGGTCAGAGATTGGGTTGAAAAAAGGTGCATGCTGATGCCAACCCGCTTTAGCAAGTTTTCCACATTGCATCTGTGCATTTCTGGCAATTCAAATGACGGCATCCACTGCATACCAGAGATAATGGTACCCTGTTTAACTTGGCAAAAATCAAAGTACATAAAATACTGGTCCATGCATTGCTGTTTGAAGATTAGTTGCAGTGATGCTCCCCATTGCAGTTCACCAGCAGCAGCATGCAGTCCAATTCACCCAGAAATGCAAGGACCTTAAACTGACAATCAGCATCAAGGAGACAAAGATATGGGCCAGAATGTAGGGACTTGATCTTTCACCGACATTTTCACATACTTTGAATCAACAATTACCAGTAACTCATTCCTTGATGCTGAAGTCAATCAGAATTACCAAGGCTGCAACTGAGAAGTGTGCGCCAACAATAAATTGACTGAAAGTACAAAGTTCCATGGTGCACCAAACCGGTGTTCTTCAGATTATTCTCTACAGTCATGAAGACAAAAAAACCTAAGCAAGAAAAACAGCTCTATACCTTCCAGCTCTGCTGCCTTCGGTGAAAATTAGGCACCTCCTTGCAGAACAGAGTGCTAAAAATGGAAGCACACCAAAACTGAAGAACTTCAAGAACCAAGGTTATATTCATAGCCTGTCAATGGTTGCTATGTCAGTCACATGGGCACGTGGAGAAACAACTGGGACACTCATTTACCTTAGATAACAAGGTGTAGAGCTGGATGAACACAGATGGCCAAGCAGCATCAGAGGAGCAGGAAGGCTGACGTTTCTGAAGAAGGGTCTAGGCCCGAAGTGGTGTTTCAGGAGTTGCAGGGAGAAACGCTTCTGAAAGGTCTCAATGTTCTGAATGTAGACATTGTCACGGTTGGGGCCAAATTGGGAAGGCCTAAATGTGGACTGTAGTCCATTGGGGATGATCTGGTTTCCTAGGCAGGTACTAAGAAAGGTGATGTGGTTGTAGTACCTGGTTTGCTTCAGGACGTGGTCGAGCAGTTTCAAGGCCGAAGAGATTACCAGAGAGTTGCAGTGGGAGAGAGATCCACTGAGGTTTTTCCAGAGGGAGGAGGGTAACTTCTTCAGGGTAGGCATCCTTAGAAGAGGCTTCACAGTGGGGTTAAAATTGTTTCAGAGATAGTAGGAACTGCAGATGCTGGAGAATCTAAGATAACAATGTGTAGAGCTGGATGAACACAGCAGGCTAAGCAGCATCAGAGGAGCAGGAAGGCTGATGTTTCGGGCCTAGACCCTTCTTCAGAATTTCAGAAATTCTGAAATTAACACCAGAACATTTTGTTATCTCAGATTCTCCAGCATCTGCAGTTCCTACTATCCCTCACTCATTTACCTTACTCTGTACAACAAAAGTTGTTTTAACCCAACATGGATCAAAGACAGTTGTCACTGAAAGTACATAGCAGTAGTAAACATAGCAATTAAATGCCAACTAAAACAAAAGGAAAGCAAAACCTAATTTAAAAATTCAAAACGTTCTCCACCGAAGCCGTTTTAAATACCTTATCCTATCTTTTCACTGCAATATCTTGGCTAACTCGTACGACAGGTGCTTAGATTGAAATGTCAACATGGTACAAGTAAGCTAGAAAGGTATTTGTAAAGCTGGAGGATTTCATCTTTTGAGATTGTAAAATTTTGAAGTACTATTCCACAAATCTTTTTACACCATCAGATTACGTTTACGGCGACATTTAGCAAAAGTAAAATCAAAGCTTTAGAATTCAAAAACAACAGGAATGGAAATGATAGCAGTTCAGTTCGCTGCTACTTCTAATATTTCACTCTCGTACTTTTTTGCTTAAAGTTGACCGACAGACAGAGCAGTTTTAAACGTGAGTTTCTGTCACTCCTATAGGCCTAGACTGTCTAGAACAAGCCTTCAAATCAGCACCTCCACTGAATCCAATTACCCTACCCTTTGAGACGCACACAATATGTGCAAAAACCAGGACATTTCTTTTCCTTCAGCAACAACAAACAAACCGACATTACTCTCTCCAGTAACCAACAACCAATAACGCTAGCTCACCTTCTAAAAGTAGGCTTCTCCTTCCCGCCATTTTTGTTATCAGTCCTTTGTGGCCTCCGACCGAGCAGTACCGGCGAAGCGCGGACTGCACAACATCAGCTCGGCCATGTCATTGCGCACAGTCCGGGGGAAGGGGGAGGAGGGAGACACAAGGCCGGAACCAACCAATCCGGAACTTAACGGCCGGGACCGGATCACCGGGGAACCCAGCAGCTTCGGGCCCTGCCTACTCGCTGTTAGCAGTCTGGTCTAGTGATTGATGGTGTTGCAAATTTAATGTACGTGTAAGCGAGTAAAAAGTGTAGCACTGTCGATTTTTCTCAACGTATGTTTCTCTAGATATTTAACATAAAAAGCGACTTTGTGTGGTACATTCAGGGTCTGCAGATTTTCAGTGGTTTGTATTCCTCCAGTGGTTTTACGATTCACTAACTCAGTCGCTAAGCTGTACTTGTCTAATGCATGAGTGATTGTATGCATATTGGGTCATGTGATTTTACCTTGTACTTTTTGTGCAGCACTTTATCAAATGCCTTCTGGACGTCCAGATGTCTATCTACGAAACCCCAATTATCATCTTTGCTCGTTACACATTCAACGAACTCTAGCAAATCAGTCGAACGCGATGTACCATTTATAATATTTGCTAACTCTGATGGATTGTATTTTGACTTTCCAAGTGTCTTGTTAATACCTCCTTAAGAACAGATTACAACAATTTCCCAAAGATAGATGTTGATTTAACTAGACTATTTATTTTCTTATTATTATTCTCTTATTTTCTTCCTCCATTTTTTGAGTAAAGGGAGTTACATTAGCATTTTTCTCATCCAGTGGAACCTTTCCAGAATCAGGAAACTTTTGAATATCATAAGTGGATTCATTTGCTAATATCTGCAAGCACAGCCTACATCCTAGTGTCTTAAAGGATATCAGGCCCCTGAGGACTTGTCTGCTTTTAATCCTAGTAGTTAGATCTGTACTTTTTCTCCTCGAGAGAGAGATTGTTTTATGTTCCTTCTTTTCGATAACCTCAGCATTACCTGTTGCTGTGGGGATCGTACTCGTGTCCTACGACATGAAATGCAAGGCAAAACATTGCTTTTGGCTCAGAAATTGTAGGAGGTGCAGATGCTGGAGGATCTGAGATAACAATGTGTAGAGCTGGATGAACACAGCAGGCCAGGCAGCATCATAGGAGTCGGAAAGCTGACATTTCAGGTCTGGACCCTTCTTCAGAAAATGATTTTGGCTTTGTCGTTTCTGTTTCCTCATTATTAACTCTCCAGTGTCATCCTCTAAGGATCCAACATTCACTTCAGCTGCTCTTCCTTTTTATATACTTAGAAGCTTTTGCAATCTGTTATATTTTGAGCCAGTTTCCTTTCATAAATTTACCTTATTATTGTCATTACTTTTAGTTTAAGAAATGCTTTGTTGGTCTTTAAAGGTTTCCCAATGTTCCAACCTGACACTGATCTTTGCGATGTAGTATGTGTAAGTTTTTATTTTTATGCTATCTTTAACAGCCTTACTTAGCCATAAATATTTTCCCTCTCTTGTAATCTTTCTTCTTCAGGAATATATTTCAGTTGAGAGAAATTGAATGTCTCTGTCTCTTTAAAACACCTATCACTATTCATGGACAGTCCTACTTTTTTGTAGTGTGCCAAGTCCACAAAATCTGCCCTCACTTATTTAATTACCTTTGTTTAACACCTGAATACTGTTGTGGGTCTGAGGTTTCTCATTCTCAAACTAAAATTTAAAAATTCCAGCATGCTGTGGTCTCACTTCCCTAGAGGATCCTTTACTATGAGATCATTAATCTCTCTCATCTAATTACACAATACTGAATCCAAACTGGCCTGCTCTTTGGTTGCTTCTCCAATATATTGCTCCAAGAAACAAACTCAAATGCTCTCTGAAGTCTCCCTTGAGGCTACCCTTGTAATTTGATTAATCCAGTCTATATGCATATTAAAATTATCCATAATTATTGTCAGAGATAACAAGGTGTGGAGCTGGATGAACACAGCAGGCCAAGAGCATCACAGGAGCAGGAAAGCTTGACGTTTCGGGCCTAGACCCTTCATCAGAAATGATTTTGGCCTGCTGTGTCCATCCAGCTCCACACCTTGTTATCTCAGATTCTCCAGCATCTGCAGTACCTATTATCTCTGACATAATTATTGTCATACTTTTCTTACAAGCCCTCAATATTGCCTTCTTTATATTCTGTCCTGCTGTGGAACTACTGTTAGGAGACCTATATTACTCCCACCAGGGATTTCTTATTCCTGATTCCACATCCTGATCTCCTGTGCCAAAGTTTCTCAGAACACTCATGCCCTCCTTTACTAACCATGCTACACCACCTCCTTTCCTTTTTGTTTTTTTTGAAAAACTGAAACCTTGGATATTCAACTTCTAGATCTGATCTTCCTGTAAACTTTTCTCAGTAATCACCACTAAATCATACCCATTTGCCTCTATTTGCATTGTGTATTAATTAATTTTATTCTGCATGCTTTGCACATTCAGATACAAAGCATTAAAGTTTGCTGTATTATCAATCTTCCCTTCTGTTGCATGATTCCTTGGTGAAATGTTGTTCAGTCTGTCTCTTCTTTTCCTTTTCTGTTCTGTAAGGAGTCAGCCTCATCACTAACCTGCACCCCTGCATTCTCCTAGATAACAAGCATGGGGCTGGATGAACACAGCAGGTCAAGCAGCATCA
>JAHRHZ010000059.1:2185291-2215707 GCA_024137785.1 Ginglymostoma cirratum
TGATGAAGGGTTTAGGCCCGAAACGTCAAGTTTTCCTGCTCCTATGATGCTGCTTGACCTGCTGTGTTCATCCAGCCCCATGCTTGTTATCTCGGATTCTCCAGCATCTGCAGTACCTTTTATCTCTGATACAAATTTACCCCTGCATTCTCCTTATGCTTTTAGTTATTTTTAAATTTTCCATACAACTGACACCTCCCACCTCCACTATTTGGTTCAAAGCCCTGGTTACAGTCAGAGTTGTGATTCGCTAGGACTCTGGCCCTAGCATGATTAAAGTAGAGCCTGTACCAACAGAACAACACCCTCTTTCACCAGTACTGTCGCCAATGTCCCAAGAAATCAAAATCTATTTATCCCACACCAATCTTTGAGCTTTGCATTTCTTTAGTCTCATTTACTCTGTGCCAATTTACTATCTGAGGTAGAAGTTAGAAGTTAGCTGGAGATTACTACCTTTGTGGTTCTGCTTTCTAGCTGCTTGTACTGCATCAGCTTTCTTGTTCTTGTTCTACCTGTATAGTGGATATCTACATGGGCTATGACAACTGAATCTTTCCCCTCCCACTCCAAGTTTCTCTGCAGTGCAGTTGAAATATCATTAACCATGGTACCAGATAGCTTTTGGGACTGTTGATCGTGGCTATAAAGAACATTGTCTATTCCCCTAACTATATTATCCCTAATTACAACTACAATTCTTCTTTTTCTCCCCACTTGAATGGATTCCTGCAGCATGATGCTGTAGTCAGTTTGATGCTCATCCATCAAACTGACTACAGTTTCTATTCTTGTCCACATAGGGATCAGGAATCTCAAACCAGTTGGACAAGGACCAGGGCTGAAGCTCTTCAGTTCTACCAGCCTCACTCGGAGTCACACCCCCCATCCCTGACCACTGGCCGAGTTCAAGGTCTTTGATAGTTCCTTGTGAATCTGTCTGTTTTGTCTGGCAAGGGAATTGGGGCCCAAAAATCTTAGATTAAAATATTTATAAAAAGAACTGGAAGAAAAGTGACAAGAATTTTTTCTACACCTGGCCTTGTTAGGATGTTGAATATAGTACCCACCAAGATGCAACATCTCACATTTACAGATATTGAAATTAACCTGCCAATTACACAGCTCTACACATTTTTCCTATTTTGTCACAATCCTTCTCAGTATTAAATAAAGCATTTTTTTGTTACTGCAAACTTTGAATATGAACTTACAATTCTAACTTAAATCTAAATAGTGAATGAGTGGTTCCAATACAAATCCTTTTCCAGCACTTTGTCTGAACAAGTAATGTTAGCACTCTTTGATAGAGCTTCCAATTTATCCCATCCTTCTGTATTTTACCATTGCTTTGTACTTTATTTTAAATAATGAATTATGACCCCAATTGGAACTTGTAACTCAGAGCCTCCACTCCTTCTCCCTCTCCTGCTCCTGCTCTACCTCTTATTTTCTAGCCTTCATCATCTCTAACCACTTCATTTTGCCCTCTCCACAACCTTAACCTTCCTCCCTCTGCATGCTTCTACCTCCCACTTTTCCAACGTTTTGCCATCTGAATAAGTAACATTAACCCCTACTGTTTTGTATATTTTGACAGCTTGCTATTTGTTATCAGGCTTAACGCAGCGGTTTAATGAGTAAGTTGTCTCGCCTCATAGGTCAATATACACAGTGGGACAACTCCAAAGAATGAAAGAAATAGAAGCAAGATTAGGATATTTGGCCCCCTCAACTCTTCTTTTGTGCCGTCTCGCAGAGTTGAGGGCTATGAAGAGATTTTTTTAAAAATCTACCTACCTCTTGTTTAAGTCTTTTCAATGATCTGGTCTTAACAACTCTCTCGGGTAGAGAATTCCAGATATTCGTTACCATCTTGGAGACAAAATTCCTTCACATTTTAGCTTAAAATGAGTGACCCCTTATCCTGCAGTTATGTGCCCTAGTTAAAGACTCCCATACTAGTGGAAATATCCTCAATATATATACTGTCAAATCCTTCAGAATCTTGAATGTTTCAATAAGATCACCTCTCATTCTTCTAAACGCTAACGAGTAGAGGCCTAACCTATTTAGCCATTCTTGACAAGTCAACTTCTTCAGCCCTCGACCCAGCCTAGTGAGTCTCTTTTAAACTGTACCCAGTGGCAGTACATATTTTCTAAATACAGTGAGCAGAACTATACATAACACTCCAAGCATGGGCTCACTGACATAACAGTGTGGAGCTGGAAGAACACAGCAGGCCAGGCAGCGTCAGAGGAGCAGGAAATCTGACGTCTCGGGTCGGGACCCTTCTTCGGACTCGAGCATCAGCAGTTCTTTTTATCCGAGGTGGTCTCACCGACACCTTGAGCAGTTGTAATACCACTTGCTTATTTTAAATCTCTAACCCCTGTGTAATAAAGACCAAAACCAAATTTCTTCTTAATCTCTTGCTCTGCCTCTTTGTATTTCATACACAAGAACATCCAGATCTCTGCACTGCACGTTTTTGGTGTCTCTCTTCTATTTAAATAATAGTCTATGTTTTGCTATTTCCTACCAGAGTGTATGATTTCACACTTTCCTACATTAAACTCCATCTGGCACATTTTTGCCCACTTAATATATCTGTATCCCTTTACCAGTTTGTATGTCGTTATCACTACATGCCCTTCCATCTGTTTTTATATAGTCAGCAAATTTGGGTGCATTATTCTCTGTGCATCTCCAAGTCATTAATATAGAAAATACATAATTGAGGCCTGACTAATCTTTGTGGCACTCCACTCGTTACATTTTCCAATCAGAAAGATCTATTAATCCTGACATACTGTCTTCTATGTAGTAATCAATCTTCACACCATGCTTATGTATTACCCTAAATACAATGAGCTCATAATTTGTGCAATAATCTTATGTCGCACTCATCACATCCCTTCTGGAAATCCAACTACATTCTCTCTGTCAGTTCACATTTTTCAACTCTGCTTCTTATATGCTCAAAAGATCTCTGGTATGTTTGTGAAATGCAATTTCCCTTTGACAAAAAAATGTTGTTTCTGTTTGGTTGTGTTAAGGTTTCTAAGTGTCCTGCTATTTCTCCCTTTTGACCTTTTTCCAACTTTAGACTTACGACCTATAGCTTCCTGGCTTAAAGTGGTCTCTCACCCATCTCCCTAATTATGCTATCCCCTATTACTACTTATGTTTCTCTTTTCTCTCCCTACTTGTACCATGGTGCTGCAGTCATTTCCCTCATCCTTTCTGCAGCTTGTGCCCTTGTCTACACTCAGAATAAGAACCTCATATTTATTAGAAAGGGAACTAGCTAATGCTCTCCAAAGCTAAATTCCAAATCCCTGTACCTGCCTAGTTTACAGTTGCACTGTCAGGTCCCTGACCACAGACCAAATTTGATGTATTTAAGGGATATGATTGCCTCCCTTTTCTGATGTGTCAGCGTCCATAGCTTGAACTTCAGCTCATTAGTTCTGAGCCAAAGTTGCTCGAGCAGCCAACACTTGCTACAGATATGGTCACTATGGATTGTACCAGTGTCCACCTGCTCCTACATATTACAGCTGTAACACATCATCTGCCCACAATCTCCATCCTATTCAGTGAATTTGGATGTTAAATATTTTCAAGTTAAATTTCTTAAATGCACTGTTCAGTTGTAATAGCATCCATTGATTTAAACCACTTGACAATCAAAGGAGACATGGATGAAATATCTCCAGCCACCAGCCCCAGCTATCTCTTTTCCTGTGGTGTCACACTTCTGATCTGGGCGGTAGAAACAGGTTAAGGAGACTCTCTGCCGGTTTTAATTTCCTGCCACTGCTGCCTTCTTTTTATGAAGCTGCTGACTCTGCTCTCTCCCACTTCGTTTCACGTGGTCCTTCATTTCTTAACTCTTAAGTTTTTGTGACTATTCCTAAGTTCTCTTTTCTTTTGTTTGTGCCATAGCTGTCAAAGTTACAAAAGGAAATTGATTGATCTATATGCAAGAATCCCTAGGCTGCTCCTAAGCATTTTAAAGCCAATGGCTACCTTTCAAAAGTAATCCATCAATATTTGGCAAATAATATAGCCAATTTAAGTACTCAAAGCTCCCTTCAATAAATTTGTTGCCAGTTAATTCACTTTTTGTGGTGTTGTTAAGGAACTGCATATGGAGCAGGAAACTAGGAAACTCTGATCTTCTTAGAAGATTTCAGTGAATATTTTCATTTGTCCTAAACAATTAGTCCAGGATACAGTATAAGACCTCATTAAAATGAAAGACCCGCATTTACACAAGTATTTCATGTTCACGGGGTGTCCAAAAATATTTTACAACTAATAAGGTACTTTGGAAGACGAGACACTATTGTAAAATAAGAATTGTGGTAGCCAACCTATGCTTATAAGGAGTCAGAAACATGCTGAGATAATAAGGAGTAAATCAGTGAACTGCAGAATAGATATCAAAAGCACTTGTGGAACTACTGCTCTTCGATATAGGGCCATTTACATCCATCTGAGGGGGCAGAAATCCTACATTAGTTGCAACCTTCTAAATCAGAGACTAGAGTGCCGTAGAATTATACAACAGGTTTTGTTAAGGGGAGATCATGTCAGACCAATTTGGAGGTGTTGCATTTCCTTAAAATGAAAAGGACAGAACTTACATAGTAAATGATGGGCTCCTGGGGAGTTATAGAACAGAAGGACCTAGGGATTCAGGTACTTAGTTCATTGAAAAGTTGTGTCACAGGTAGACAGTGGTAAAGAAGGAATTTGTTTGCTTCTGTTGCTCAGACCTCTGAATATCGGAGTTGGGACATAATGTTAAAGTTGTACAGGGCTTTGGTGAGGCCACATTTGAAGTACTGTGTACATTTCTGGTTGCCCTGCTGTAGGAAGATTATTATTGGAGAGGGTGCAGAAAAGACTTAAAAGGACGTTACTAGGATTGGAAAGTTTGAGTTCTAAGGAGAGGCTAGATGAGCTGGGACTTGTTTAACTGGATCATAGGAGGTTGAGGGGTAACATTGTAGAGGTTTCTAAAATCACAAAGGTTAATTTATAAGGTGAGTTGCAAAGATTTTTTTCTACGGGATTGGAGAATTCAAAACTAGAGGGCATAACTTTAAGTGAGAGGAGAAAGATTTAAAAAGGACATAAGGGGCAACTTATTCACAGAGGGTGGTTTGTATGTGGAAATCAGCTGCCAGAGAAAGTGGTAGATGCAGGTACATTTACAACATTTAAGACATTTAGAAAGGTACATGAAAAAGGAAAGATTTAGAATGACATGGGCCAAGTGTAAGCAAATGGGACTAATTTAATTTGGGAAACTTGGTCAGCCTACGTGAGTGGGGCCAAAGGGTCTCTTTCCGTGCTGTATGCCTTAATGATTCTATAACTTGATTGACTTTTTCCAAGTAACAACCAGGTGTTTAGGTGAGGGCAATGCATTTGATGTAATTTATTTGGACTTCAGTTTTTTTGAGAAGGTCCCCCTTGGGAGATTGACAGCAAAGCAGAGAGCCTGTGGGATCCAAGGAAATTTGGTTAAAGAGAATTGGCTGAATAGCAAGAAGCAGAGAGTGATAGTTGAGTGTTTTTTGTTGACTGGAAGTCCAGAGAGGGTCTGCATGCATTAGTATCGGGATCTTTGTGGTTTGTGGTGTATAAAAATTATTTAGTCTTGAATTTAAGGAGATTTTTCAGTAAGTTTGAGAATGATACGAAAGTTGGTGAGATGGTAAATAAGCTAGAATAGCGCTTGCAGTTCTAGAATCCACATTTATAGAAGGGTGTTATTGCACTGGAAATTTACCAGGACGTTTCCTCGGCGGGAAAGTTTTAGTTATGAAGAGAACTTGGACAGACTGGGATTGATTTCCTTGAAGCACAGGAGACTGAGAGGGACATGATTGAGATGTATAAAGTTGAGGGGCATAGATAGGCTAGATAGTAAGAAACCTTTCCACTTGGAGGAGGGATCAATTACTGGGGCATATATTTAAGGTAAGGGGCAGGAGATTCAGAGGCAATAGTAGGAAATATATTTTCATTTAGAGGACAGTGGGAATCTAGAACTCACTGCCTGTTAGGGCGGTAGAGAAACCCTTAACATTGGAGAAGTATTTAGATGTACACTTGTGATCTTTACAAGCCAATGAACCAAGTGCTGGAAAATAGGATTAGAATAGTTAAATGATAGTAAAGTTGATGAACTTTAACTAACACCTTTCACCCCAACCTCAAGTTTACCTAGACCAGCTCTGATATCTCTCTCTCCTTCCTGGACTTCTGGTGACCACCTCAAAACCAACATCTATTTCAAGCCCACTGACTCCCATAGCTACCTAGACTATATCTCCTACTCCCAATTCCTCTGCCTCCACCATGTCTGCTCCCAAGATGGGGCATTCCACTCCCGCACATCCCAGATGTCCTCCTATTTTCAATGACTGCAACTTTGCCCCCTCTTCAGTGGTCAAAAATGCTCTCGACCGCATCTTTGCTTTTCCTGCACCTCTGACCTCACATCCTCTCCCCGCAACATTTCAAAGACAGAATCCTTCTTGTCCTGACATATCACCCCACTAACCTCTGTATTCAACGTATCATTCACAGCCACCTGCAATCCGACCCCACAAGCAAAGATTATATTTCCCTCCCCACCTCGATCTGCCTCCTGTAGGGACCGTCCTCTCCGCAACTCCCTTGTCCGCTCCACACTCCCCCTGAGCCCCACCACCTCCAGTACCTTCCCCTGCAACTGCAGGAAGTACAATACCTACCCCCTCACCTCCATCCAAGGCACCAAACAAACCTTTCACATCAAAAAGAGGTTCACCTGCACATCCGTCAATGTGGTCTATTACATCCGCTGCTCCCGATGTGGCCTCCTGTACATTGTTGAGACCAAACAGAGGCTCAGAGACCGCTTTGTAGAGCGCCTGTGCTCTGTTTGCAACAAATGACAACACCTTCCAGATGCGAACCATTTCACCTCCCCCTCCCTGGACAACATGTCCATCCTGGGCCTCCTGTAGTGTCACAATGACGCCACCTGGAAACTGGAGGAGCAGCACCTCATATTCCGCCTTGGGAGCCTACAGCCTGATGGTCTCAAAGTGGACTTTACCAGTTTCAAAGTCTTCTTATCCTGCCTCCTTGACCTGACACAACCTGTCCATCTTCTCTGCCACCTATCCACTCCTCCTACCTCACCGACCAATCCCCACCCCTGCTTACCTGCACTCACCTATCACCATCCCACCTACCTTCCCCAGCCTCACCCCTCCTCTCTATTTATTTCTGAGCTCCCTTCCCCCCCTCCTCATTTCAGAAGAAGGGTCCCAACCTGAAACGTCAGCTTTCCTGCTCTTCTGATGCTGTCTGGCCTACCATGCTCCTCCAGCTCCACACTTACCTCTGACTCCAGCATTGGCAGTTCTTACTATCTCTTAGAATAGTTAATGGTGGTTTTTGACTGGTGGTGACTCAATGGCCCAAAATGCCTTTTTCTGTACTGTAGGCCTCTACAACTATTTTCCTAAGACAAAAAGTGATCATTCAACCCAAGACATATCTGCTCTTAGAGCTGTCCAATTGGTCCCATTCCTCTATTTGCCATTGTCCTGTACTTTAGGTTAAATAATTCATAGAATCCCTCCAGTGTGGAAACAGGCCCTTTGGCCCAACAAGTCCACCCTGACCCTCAGAGAATCCCACCCAGACCATCCCCCTATAACCCACCTAATTACACAGAGCTATGGGTAATTTAGCATGCCCAATCCACCTGGCCTGCACATCTTTGGACTGTGGGAGGGAACCAGAGCACCCAGAGGAAACCCACGCAGACATGGGGAGAATGTGCAGATACCACAAAGACAGTTGCCCGAGGGTGAAATCAAACTGGGGTCCCTGGTGCTGTGAGGCAACAGTGCTAACCACTGAACCACCATGCTGCCCATTATGATCCCAATTAGAAGTTTTATTTTGTAAAATAGTACGACTGTTATCTCCACTACTCCTTCCTCTCCATCTCTCTCTCTCTCTCTCTGTGTTACCGTGCCCATCCTACTATCCTTCATTTCTAACTTCTCCATTCCCTATTCCACCCCTTCCTTAATTTCTCTTCATTTGCAACCTTTCAACCTTCTCTTGGTTTCCCACTATCCTCCTGGCCATCCCACTTTCTCATCCTAGACTTCCACTACACTCAGTTATCTTTTTCCCCTTAACTTTAACTCTGCTTGACCTAAAGTCAAGGTCAATGTGGCATTTAAGTGAAGAATTTAGATGAATTGAACAGAGCTAAATTAACAGAACAATGAGAAATACAGTAGCAAACCATGTGCACTCACAGGTATGCCTAAAGATTGAGCCAATTTTGTGGAAGTTGAACATATTTGTATGCTGAACTGTGGAGGCATTGAGATAGACAGAGCTAGGTAATCCCAAAGATCAGATCGAAGCTGTGCAGTCCTTCCACATTTTGCCATGAATAGTGATGAATAACAAATAATTAATTTGATGAAGAGGCTGTATGACCATCTCTATTCTCAATGAACAGTGGACCAATTACAGTGTACAAGACAAGGTGGAAGCATTTAGAGCTGTTTTCAATCAGAAGCACCAAGTAGATGATCAACCTCAGCAACTTGAGGTTCCCACCATCACAGATCCCTCAAAGTTAACTGTGTTTCTATTTTAAATTTCTTTATTCAGTTAGCACAGCTATACTTGTTTGTTCTATAGCAAATATCTGCAATCACTTGATGCTATCTTCCTTAGTTAATATCTCCTCAGGAGACATTTAAAGAAATTGCCAACAAAGCTCATTTATTCTTCAACTTCACAAATTCAACAGCCTCATAGGATGGCTTCCTATCTGACACCTCAAACCCTTCCATTTCTGAAGCTTTTCCTAACTTTTAAGCCACTCATGTTCTTTTAAAAAAAGTTCTGCCTTTACTGTCTCGGAAACTGTTAAACTGCACCACCACAAAACTGTTCTGTCTAAAAGAAATCTGCCACCACACTAACCTTCAAGATAGTTCTTGCTAAAAGAAAACTGAGCTTTGTCTCTATTTCCCTGGATGAAAGACACCTCTCTTTTTCTTCCCCTTTTGCTATTTGTTTCATGAACTATTAACCTCAAAGGATTTTTCTTTTAAACTTGTATGCATTAAAATAAGGCTTTAACTTACCACACAACCTGGCACCACTCAATGAAGCTAAAATTGTGTCTCTTCTTAACAAACAATATAGAAATCCAAATAAAATTAAATCATAAATCTAGTGAACAAACCCAATTTAACCAATTATTGTCCCATTGGTCTACTCTTGAACACCAATGAAGTGATAGACAAGGTCATTGATAATGTTATGATCCCAGCTGATGGTAATATTGGACAAGTCAGATTCCAGAGTGAAACCTGACTTGATAAATCATATGTTTTATTGCTTGCAATTTGTTCATTGTGGTGGGCAGGCATAGAACAAATTCAGAGATTACCAATATTTTAATGCTACAAGAGACTATCAAGTTCTTTTCCACAAATGAAAATAAAAATTCAAACTACGCACATTAAACCATTTAAAACTGTTTTATTACAAATAACAGAAAAATTCTACCCCTTTATCCTCAGGAACAACGTAAAGGACATTGTTGCAGGAGCTCCCTGGAGTCGTGTCCTAGGCCTAAACAATTTATGTTGGTTCATCATTGACTTTCCACCAAAATAAGTTCAGAAGTCAGGATTGCTGATTGCTCATTTGTGCCTGTTTGGCTATTATACGACTATTTGTGCCTATTTGGCTATTAAAGCCATCTGTACATACCTGCAGCAAGGGTTAGACAACTCTAGGCTTATGCTGGTAAGTTGTAGGTAACATTCACACTGCAGAAATGCCAACCAATGACTCATTTCCACAGGTGTCAAGATATTTGTTTTGCCAAGACTTTGGATCTTGTTGAGGTTATCTTGTGGGTTAGTTTTCACTTTTTTGAGGGAGATGTTTAGTTTTTGACTCCCTTTTTTTCATTCTCTCCAACTCTTTTATTAAGTGACAAGTTGTGTAATAACATTACTTGTGTTGTTTTTTTTCTTTAAGTTTACCTTCAGATAGGATAGCATTTATATACACACATATATATTGTATATGTATTTTTATAATAGTCTATTCCTGTTCCAAAATTGTAAGGACATGGAAAAGGACACAATCATAGAATCCATACAATGTGGAAGCAGGCCATTTGGCCAATCGAGTCTACACCGACCCTCTGATGAGCATTCCACCCAGACCATGACCACGACCACCACCACTACCACCCCTGCCCCCTGCACCCCTGAAATCCCTGTGACCCTGCATTTACCATGGATAATCCACCTAGCTTGCACATCCTGGGGAAATTTAGCATAGCCAATCCACCTAACCAGCGCTTGTTTGGACTGTGGGAGGAAACCGGAGCACCTAAGGAAAACCCAAGTGCAGCCAAGCATGTAGTATCACTTCAAGTCAACTTTTTTTTATGTTTGCCTGCCATGAGATTTAGGCAACAGTTATAAGGCATGATTTTATTGATTAATCTTAATGGAATGATATCAGTCTTCTCAAAGGTCAATCACTTACGACACATTTTCATCACTAAGGGTGACTTTGACCAGGTTCTAATAACAAGGCAGTTCTGGTGGTGTCTCTTTGTGGCTAGAGGGCTGATCAAGGTTACTGTTTTTAATATAAACTTCTTATAGTCTCCATGGATAAAAAAGGTCAGAGACTGGTCACAGTGGTGGAACTAATTAAAGTCTCCATATCTAAGGCACTACTGCATGCAGTAGTCACAACAAGGTGAATGATTTGAAGGCACAAATAAAGGAAAAATGGGGATGCCATGACATACATGTGATTATAGGATCATCAAGACTGCTCAATGTTCAAGAATATTCATCATTTAAGAAGCATATGCAAAACGGAAAGGAGGTGGGTAAGCATTCTTAATACAGGATAAAACCAGTACATGAGTGAAAGATGATCTTGGATTGAAAAATCAAGGTGTAGAATCAGCTTGGGTGAAACTAGTAAACAGCAAAGTGCAGCAAATATTCAGAGTTTCTTATCAGCCATCAAACATTGGTGGTAATAATGGGCATGGTATAAATCAAGGAATTACAGCTCCATGTAAAATGGGTAGTACAGTAATGATGGGTGACTTTGATTTATATTATGACTGGGTAGACCTAATCAGTACTAATGTTGTGGAGTATTAATTCCTGAAGTGTGTTCAAAATGGGTTTCTGGTGAAGTACATTGGAAAACAAACTAGGGATTAGGTTACTTCACATTTAGTGCTATGAAATGAGAAAGGCCAAGTCAGTTACCTTGCTGTAAATGGGAATTTGGGAAGTAGTGACCGTAACATGATAGAATTTTACATTAAGTTTGAAAGTTATATAGTTCATTCTGAAACTAACATCTTAAATTTTAACAAAATTATGAAGGCACAAAGAGCATGTTGCCTACGTTCAATTTGAAAAACGTTCTGAGAGATTTGATGCTTGACTAGCGATGACTATTAGTTAAGGAAGTATGACATGGCCTACAACAAATATACATTCCGTTAAAACATAGAAACCCAAAATGAAAAGTGAATCAACTGTGGATAACAAAGGAAATTAAAGATGGTTTTAGGTAAAAGGAAGTGGCTTATAAGATTGTCAGATGTGGTAAACGTGAGGATTGGTAGCAGTTTAGAATCCAGCAAAAGATGATCAAGAAAAGAATTGAGGGTAAAGAGAATATGATGCAAGCTTGTGAAATACGTAAAAGTGGACTATGAAAGATTCTTTAGGTATAAGAAAGAAAAATGATGGCAAGGGCAATGTAGATCTATTACAGGCAAAGACAGGAAGTATTTATAATGGATTATACGAAAATGGTAGAGAAACTGGACAGTCACTTTGTGTTGTCTTCATGAAGGAAAATCTCATTGAAATGCTAGGGAACTAAAGGACTGATGTTAATAAAGAGGTGGTTCTCGAAGAAATCAACAGGATTGAAGGTTGAATGATGTAACTGGGCAGAATCAACATTGATTAACAAAAGGGAAGTCACATTTGACAAACCTATTGAAGTTTTTTAAGGATGTTACTTTGAGCATAGATAAAGGAGAATGGGTAGATGTCCTGTGTTTGGATTTTCAAAAGGCTTTTGACAAAGTCACATGTAGGAGGTTAGTAAACAAAATCAGAGCGCACGAGATTGGAGATAATATACCGGTATATATTGAGAGCTGGATAACAGACGGATAATGGGAAGTAGGGATAAATAGGCTAATCTCAGGGTAGCTGGCTGTTATTAGTGGGTTACCACAAAAATCTGTGTATGTGCCACAACTGTTCACAATCTGTTAAGAAGTGGCTTAAATGTGGGGACCGAAGGTAATATTTCAAAATTTAGTGATGAGACACAACCGGGTGAGAATGTAAGTTGTGAGGAGGATGGAAGTAGGCTTCAGGTGGATTTGGACGGAGGAGGTGAATGGGCCTGAATATGGCAGGTAGAATGTAATGTAAATAAGCATGAAATTATCCACTTCAGTAGCAAAACAAAATAGTAAGGCTGAATATTTTTAAATGGTGAGAGGTCAGGAATGACTGATATCCAAAGAGACCTTGCTGTTCTTGTTCAGAATCTTCTGAAAACTAGCATAATAGTGCAGCAACTAATTAGAAATGCACATGGTATGTTGACCTTTGTCACAAAGGGATTTCAATACAGAGGTATTGTCTTGTTGCAATTGTATGGAGTTTTTTTGTCAAAATGTGTCAGACTTATCATTTAAAATAAATAACTGCTGTAGTTCCTCCACTCTTAGGTTCAGTCCCTGCCGATCACATGCTCCTCTAATAAAAACCGAAAACTGCGGATGCTGTAAATCAGGAACAAAAACAAAAATTGCTGGAAGCTCAGCAGGTCTGGCAGCATCACTGAAGAAAAAATTCAGGGTTAATGTTTCGGGTCCAGTGACCCTTCCTCAGAATGTGCTCCTTTAGTTATAGAATTGTCTCTGAAGAAGTAACAACAGCACGACGGGAGAGGCTTGTGATTGGAGGAACTGGAGCAGCAAGCATGGAACAGACAGAATCTTTGATGGAAAAGCTACAGACTGTTTCTCTTCCATGCTCCATACACTTCCAATCAAACTCTGCATTGTTTCCCTGCCTCCCAAGGTGACAACTGCTGTTATAGTTCAATCCTTTTGGACCATGGAAGACCCGTAATATAATTGGACAGGTACAAGCTTTCTTGAATATTTTGTCTCCATCCAGCTACTTTTGACATTTCAAGGGTGAATTTGCCTGCTGTCTCTTTGTGTGTGCAACACTGAATGCAGCAAGGGAGATTCTGATCCCCATCTCTTGATAATCAGCAGTATTGTCATTGCTGAATATTGGTTCTGAGGGGAGTAACTCATCTTCTAATTCTCCACAGCCTGTCGACCAGAAATCAGGAAAATAGTGGAAAATTTTCACAGTTTGTAGTTCCCAACAACAATCGAAGGTCTACAACATTCGAGAAAAACGAGCTGCCTATTTGGTACTCTATCCACCATCTTTAAACACTGACTCCCTTCACCACTGGCACACAGTGATAGCGTTGTGTACCAGCCACAAGATGTAGTGCAACACCTCGGTAAGCCTCTTTGATAGAAACTTTCAAACTTGTGATTACCACAGCCTAGAAGGACAAGATTGCAGATGCATTGCAACAACACCACCAGGAAGATCCCTTTCAAACTACGCACCATTCTGATTTGGAACTAAATTGCCATTACTCATCGACAGCAATCCAAAATCCTGGAACTCACTTCCTAACAACATTATATCTGCACCAAATAGACTGTTGTGGACACAAAAGCAGCTCACCACCACTTTCTCAAATACTGACTTTGCCAGCAATGCTCAAAATCCAACATTTTTAAAAACAGCATTATGCTTCCAAACTGGGCACTATCAGAACGTTCACCTTGTATACAACAAGTGATAATCACTCATCACTAATTTGATGGTGAAATACATTGGTCACTTTCCTATTGGAAATTTCATTTTCAAGCAAAAAAAATCACAGAAAATCTTTCAGGAACAAAAGTTATCATATTTCCTATCATTTGTTAAGATGCTGTGACCGTGAGAGACACTCATCAAACTTGGATATCAAATAGGCAAATTTAAGTCTGAAGTATATCTGACTAGAGTTGCCTTCAGTCTCCCTTTATGAACAAAAACAAGTTGCTGGAAAAGCCCAGCAGTTTTGACAGCACCTGTGAAGGAAAATCAGAGTTAGTGTTTCGGGTCCGATGACCCTTCCTCAGAACTGACGGTTGGAAGGAAAATGTCGGTTTATGTGCAGAAGATAGGATGTGAGGAGGGTGTAAGGAGTATATGATCTGTGAGGATGGAGCCCAAAGAGAAAGAAGAACAGTTGGACAGACAAAGGTATTGATAATGATCTGGCTGTGAGGGTGAATGGAAACTGCTAGTGGCTAATAATGGTTAGTGCATAATGGCACGCTATGTGATAACAAGGCTTGTGTGTGGGGTAGGGGGCTAGGACATGGGAGAGTGAACCCGATATTGAGTCCAGATGGCTACAGGGTCCCCAAGTGAAAAATGAAGTGTTGTTCTTCCAGCTTGTGCTGAGCTTCACTGGAACACTGCAGTAAGCCTGAGACAGAGATGTTATCCAGGGAGCAAGATGGTGTGTTAAAGTGACAGGCACCTGGAATCTCAGGGTCATTTTTGCAGGCAGAATATAAATGTTCTGCAAAGCAGTCACCCAGTCTACACTTCGTTTCCCCAATGTAGAGGAGACCACACTGTAAGCAGCGAATGCAGTAGACTAGATTCTGAGAAGTGCAGGTAAAGTGCTGCTTCACCTGGAAGGTATGTTTGGGCCCTTGGATACCGGGTGGGGAGTAGATAAATGGGCAGGTGTACACCTTTGACAGTTGCAGGGGAAGGTGCCATGGGGCTATGGCGGGAAGTTGGAAGAGTGGACCAGGGTGTCTCGGAGGGAATGGATCTTGTGGAAAGCGGACAAGGGAGCGGAGGGGAATATGTGTCTGGTGGTGGCATATTGCTAGAGATGGCGGAAGTGGTTCCTGATGATCTTCTGGATGCGGATGCTGGTGGGATAGTAGGTAAGGACTAGGGGAACCCTATCGCTGCTGTGGGAGGGAAGAGAGAGGGTGAGGGCGAAAGTGCAGGAGATGAGTCAGACCCTTTGAGGGCCCATTCGACAATGGTGCTGGGGAATCCTCGGTTGAGGAAGAAAGTAGACATTCTGGAGGCTCCCTTTTCAAAGTTTGCCTTCTCGGAACATATGCGACAGAGATGGAGGAACTGAGAGAATGGAATGGAGTCTTTATAAAAAGCAGGCTGTGAGGATGTGTAGTCTTGGTAGCTGTGGGAGTTGGTGGGTTAAAAGTAGATGTTGGTGGACAGTCTATCCCCAGAAATGGAAAGAGCTGTCGAGGAAGGGAAGGGAAGAGTCCAAGATAGGGTGAATAGCTGTTAATAGAGACCTTGACGCAGTCTTTTCTCCCCTGGTCCACCCCCTGCCCACGTACATCCAGGATTCATCTGACACTTTATGCCAGTTCTAGAATTTCCAGTTTGCAGGCTGCAGCTGCATCCTCTTTACCACGGACATGCAATCCCTTTACATGTCCATTCCCCACCAGGATGGTGTCAGGACTCTCCACTTCTTCCTGGAGCAAAGGCCTGAACCGTCCCCACTGACCACCACCCTCCTCTGCATGGCTGAGCTCATCCTCACCCTGAACAACTTCTCTTTTAACTCCTGTCATTTTCTTCAGGTCAGAGAGGTGGCCATGGGTACCCGCATGGGCCCTAGTTACGCCTGTCTCTTCGTGGGGTATGTGGAACATTCCTTGTTCCAGTCCTATTCTGGCCTCACCCACAACTCTTTCTCCAATATATTGATTAAATCATAGGTGCTGCTGCCTTCTCATGCGTGGAATTGGAAAAGTTAATTGAATTTGCTTCCAATTTCCACCCTGCCCTCACTTTTGCCTGGTCTCCCAGCCAGATTGTTATCAACCTCTTTGTCTGTCCAACTGTTCATCTCTCTCTTTGGGCTCTATCCTCACCTATCGTTTACTCCTTACCCCCTCCCCCACCCTAACGTCTGCATATAAACTGACATTTTCCTAGCTACTGCCAGTTCTGAGGAAGGGTCATTGGACCTGAAGTGTTAACTCTGGTTTTTCTACAGTGATGCTACCAGACCTGCTGAGCTTTCCCAGCAACAGTTTTTAGTATTTTATTAGTTTTTTTCTGCACTAAGCAGCGTTAAGAGAAAATGTGGACATCTTAATGCTTTTAATATTAGATTCAAGAAAACATTATTACAGTCTCTCTTTGTCAAACCAGTTTTTGAAAGAACAATTTATTTTCCCCATGAGCGTTACTTTTTGCCTGTGAGAATTATACTGGACTTCAAGCCTCTAAATTTGTTATAACCAGGTGAAGAGGAGAAATTGACTCCCCTCTAAATCCCAATTTGATTGGTCATAACAAATGTTTTTATTTCTTTTCAAGCATCTGCTATCATGTCTTAATTAGAATGTAATTAACTAGATCAAAGAAAGGAGCCCATTCCAGTGGTTTATTGAGTGAATGAATGAGGAATTTTAATATTGTTATGTCCGGTTAAAAAATAATTTAACTCAACATCAAATGCACACAAAAACACCGGTAAAAGGTTGCAGTGTTCCATCTGAGTTCCCTGGATTTGCCTCAATCTGTAGTCAGCTGAGCACTATAGCCATTTTAGGTTAACATTTTGAAAAATCTCTTCAGTCCATGAAGCTCTTGAATATTAAAATGAGATGAAGGAAGTTGAAAATCAATATTCTGTGTGTACCATTATCGTAATAGTATCTTTCCACAGAAAACCATAGGGTGGAAACTTGGCAGTCCCTGAACTGAGCTATGGTAAGAAATTTTAAGAAGATCGCATGAGATGTCAAGTGAACCTTCCTTGACATCCAGATGAACAAGTTGCATTTTCCAAGCAAGTCCTCTATTTGGAGACACTATTCTTATGAGTTTCATGAGAAGCTTATCGTTGTGGTTAATGCTCATTATCACTCTCCATAGTACCTAATTTCCCCCTGTTAATGAAGTTTATCATTCTCCATCCACCGGATGTGTGAACAGATACCTGGCAATTTCAGCTCACCACTTGTTCTGCCAGACCTTTATTTAGATGCCCACATTAATATCTTGTGCATGCTGCAGGGGCAGTGCCACATCTATTTGTTAGCCTTACTGGGGTGCACAGTGGAAAAGAAGCCTACTATTCTCTGAGTCGTTACAAAAGTGGCCCTCCACCACCACCCTTAAGCTTGTGGGAGCTCAATATGAGGAAAGGGAACATGCTTCTGGACAGGATCCCTGAATATTTGCACATTTAACTTTCTCTGCTTCTTGTGAGGTACTTTAAACACGATAGATAAATTTGTTTTAAAAGGCATTCAATGAAGGCAAGTTGTTATTGATTTAAGATACCATTATTTTTATTAAGTCATGCATTCGTTCGCAGATAATGAATGACCACTGAATATCTGCTAATACTGACGGGTTTTTTTTTCTCTTTTAAATGCGTGATTTAAATAAATGCAGATTATTTATGGAAATTCAGTGTCTTGGCATAGTTTATTGTTGGTCTGAAACGCATGCGCGTAGTATTAGGTTGGTCGAGGAGTCGGTATGATGTGAAGGACGCATGCGCGCTTTGGTGGTCGGATAGAGCCGGTAAGTGAAGGTTAGGCTGGTAAGATAAAGTCATCGGGCATCAGTATAGAAATGAGGGCCAACTGGGGGTTTGTCGCCTGTTTAGCGTCTTGGTTGCTAACTTTGAGGCGTATGTCACGATCGACAGGCGTCAGTATTGTCAGTGGGATGCACGAAAAGACTGAGAGAAGGTTGGGCAGCAACTGGAGAGAAACCGTTATAGTGAGTGGTTACTTGTCCTGAAACGATAGTTTTCTCTTTCCAGAAACGTTCCCCCAGCTAAATATTTCTAGCATTTTTTTTTTCTTGTTTCTGTTTTTATCTTCAGATTTCCACTACCCAGTTTTGTCAGGAAATGCTGACCGGGAGCCCAAAGGGTTCCGCCATCTTGCGTTAGGAAGGTGGGTGTTTCTTTGCATTATACTGCTCATGCGTTCTGCTATCCTGGTGACTGGCCATGATTTCTTTGTCTCTGGATAACTGGGGGCTGGCTACAATTAGGTTTTAAAGATTGTTCGGCCCAGAACTTAAGTATTCGTTCTGGGCTAAGTAAGCATGTCGGCGAACGGATGGTTTTAATTAAAATCCTCATTCCTCAACTTACTGGGCTTCAAATCGTGATAACAAGGTGTGGGGCTGGATGAACACGGCAGGCCAAGCAGCAACATAGGAGCAGGAAAGCTTGACGTTTCGGGCCTAGACCCTTCATCAGAAATGGGGGAGGGGAAGAGGGTTCTGAAATAAATAGGGAGAGAGGGGGAGGCAGATAGAAGATGCATAGAGGAGAGGATAGGTGGAGAGGAGGCAGACAAGTCCAAGAGGTGGGGATGGAGCCAGTAAAGGTGAGTGTAGGTGGGGGGGTAGGGAGGAGATAGGTCAGTCCAGGGAGTACGGACAGGTCGAGGGGGTGGGATGAGGTTAGTAGATAGGAGATGGGGGTGTGGCTTGAGGTGGGAGGAGGGGATAGGTGAGAGGAAGGACAGGTTAGGGAGGCGGAGATGAGCTGGGCTGGTTTTGGGATGCGGTAGGGGGAGGGGAGATTTTGAAGCTTGTGAAATCCACATTGATACCATTGGGCTGCAGGATTCCTAGGCTGAATATGATTTGCTGTTCCTGCAACCTTCGGGTGGCATCACTGTGGCATTGCAGGAGGCCCAGGATGGACATGTCGTCTGAGGAATGGAAGTGAGAGTTGAAATGGTTTGTGACTGGGAGGTGCAGTTGTTTGTTGCGAACTGAGCGCAGCTCCTCCCACCCACCTTCCTGTAAAAATGCCATCCCCTATTCCCAGTTCCTTCGCCTCCACCGCATCTGCTCCCAGGATGAGACATTCCACTCCCGCACATCTCCGATGTCCTCATTCCTCAAGGACTGCAACTCCCACCACCCCCCCCCCCAACAGTGGTCGAGAAATCCCTCGATTGTGTCTCCCGCATTTCCCGCAACTCATCCCTCACACCCCATCCCCGCAATAATAACCAAAAAAGGATCCCCATCGTCCTCAAGTACCACCCCACCAACCTCCAGATCCAACGCATCATCCTCCAACACTTCCGTCATCTGCAATCCGACCCCAACACCAAAGACATTTTTCCCTCCCCACCCTTGTCTGCTTTCCAGAGGGACCACTCCCTCCGTGACTCCCTTGTCCGCTCCACACTCCCCTCCAGCCCCACCACACCCGGCACTTTTCCCTGCAACCGCAGGAAGTGCTACACCTGCCCCCATGCCTCCTCCCTCACCCCAATCCCAGGCCCCAAGAAGACTTTCCACATCAAGCAGATGTTCACCTGCACATCTGCCATTGTGGTATACTGCATCCGCTGTACCCGTTGTGGCCTCCTCTACATCGGGTAAACCAAGCGGAGGCTTGGGGACCGCTTTGCAGAACACCTGCGCTCAGTTCGCAACAAACAACTGCACCTCCCAGTCGCGAACCATTTCAACTCCCACCCCCCCCCCATTCCTCAGACGACGTGTCCATCCTGGGCCTCCTGCAATGCCACAATGATGCCACCCGAAGGCTGCAGGAACAGCAAATCGTATTCAGCCTGGGAACCCTGCAGCCCAATGGTATCAATGTGGATTTCACAAGCTTCAAAATCTCCCCTCCCCCAACCGCATCCCAAAACCAGCCCAGCTCGTCCCCGCCTCCCTAACCTGTTCTTCCTCTCACCTATCCCCTCCTCCCACCTCAAGCCCCACCCCATGTCCTACCTACTAACCTCATCCCGCCCCCTTGACCTTGTCTGTCCTCCCTGGACTGTCCTATCTCCTCCCTACCCTCCCCCCACCTACACTCACCTTAACTGGCTCCATCCCCGCCTCTTTGACTTGTCTGCCTCCTCTCCACCTATCCTCTCCTCTATCCATCTTCTATCCGCCTCCCCCTCCAGGTTTATTTCAGAACCCTCTTCCCCTCCCCCACTTCTGATGTAGGGTCTAGGCCCGAAACGTCAAGCTTTCCTGCTCCTGTGATGCTGCTTGGCCTGCTGTGTTCATCCAGCTGCACACCTTGTTATCTCGGATTCTGCAGTACCTATTATCTCAGTTAGAGTTGCTGCTATGCAGTGGCTACCCTATGGCTTTCGAGTCACCACAGTGCTGTTGACCCAAAAAGTAGCTCTGCTTGTCATATGATGAAGCAACGTTGTCCTGAATTTCAATATTTGTAAGATGAAGGGTACTTAAATTCCAAATTTCAGCAAAATGGTCCATTGTTGTGCACAAGAGTGTAACCACACAGTGGGCTGAAAAGCCCAAAAGAAAATGAATGTTGATTGATGTGATCCTATGATTGTTTGGCAACTGCTGTCAATCGTGTGTGCTGATATCTGTGCTTAAAGTCAGTGTAAGATAATCAGTTCAGCTTAAGACATGGATTACCCTAGTAGAAGTAACATATGCTCATATGAGCATATTTTCTGCAAATAAATGGAACGTGTTCAGACCTGTCTCTTTTTGAGTTACCCAGGAGCTTGGAGACCCTATTATTTTCTCTGTGGCAAAAACTTGGCTAGTGAATCAAATGTCAGTTAACAGTCCCTTTTTCACCTGTACGATAAATGGTTGTGATTTCCCACTTCTAGGTTAGGGTATGCACATTCAAGGCCCGCATCCGGACATGATGGCTAGAGACATGGGTCAAAATGACCAAGCAGCTTGATTATATTGAAAGGCTGTGTTCACTGGCACTGGTGTATGCACATGTATGAATGGTTTTGGGGGTTGCTGCCGTGGGAAGGTGGGGTGGTGCTGGAGAGTGAAGAGGAGATGCAGACTTATGTGGTGGGAGGGGACCATCGATAGAGAACTGGTAGGTGGGCCCCTCCTTGTCACCCGTGCACAGTTGACATCAGTTGCAGGTGTTAACGAACACTGCCTTAACAAAAAGGTATGTTTGTTTGAAGAGATAGCAGGAACTGCAGATGCTGGAGAATCTGAGATAACAAGGTGCAGAGCTGGATGAACACAGCAGGCCAAGCAGCGTCAGAGGAGCAGGAAGGCTGACGTTTCGGGCCTAGACCCCATTTCTGAAGAAGGGACTAGGCCCAAAACATCAGCCTTCCTGCTCCAGTGATGCTGCTTGGCTTGCTGTGTTCATCCAGCTCTGCACCTTGTTATCTCTTATGCTTGTTTGAAGTTTGGCATTCTGTTGTTTTGAGGGCAAGGTGAAAGGTCTTGGTAATATCTCTCTCTTTTCAGAAATATTTTTAAGGTTACATCCTCTTAAAAATATTACTGGCAATCTGACTCCATTGTGCATTAACTCAGAGTTGATTTGCATGACAGGTACTGCCACGTTCAGGCTCGAGATTGAGGGGGCCAGCTAACCCATCCTTTTTTAATTCTATTATAGCTAATAAAACACACTTTAATACTTTCTTTCACTTTTCTAGATATATGTAAAACCAACTGCGTTTGCTGACCCAGGTGGGTGGGGGAACAGAGATTCGGACCTGGGAGAGAACTGGAACACGGGGGGCGGGTGGCGGTGGTAGTAGAGGTGGTAGAGGGTGGAGGATTGGAAGGTCTGGGCCCTCCCTTCCAGTACCCTTCATATTCTGTCCTCCAACCTCAGCCCTAACCCCGGGCCCATCTCACCGCACCCATGCATCTGGTTTGCATTTCAGCATTGCACTTATTTTGTGCATTCAAGCCATGTGAAATTCACATACGAAGTAATGACGTATGGGATGTGGAAGCATGCACATGCACAGTTGCCCAGCAGTTCCAATGTTAGCGTTCGTAAGAACCTGATTTTCCCAACCCAGTAAAGATCTGCTGTCAAGGTATGAAGTGATTCTTCTTCATGGGTGCAAGTTGGTTCTTCAGTCTGTCTTCAGATTAAATTCTATCCCAGTCAGTACAATTAAATACTTTTAAGTTCTTTTTTGGAGTTGAAATTATAACCCATGATTTACATTTTAGGGGTCATTATTCTGTACAATTACCTTAACACCCTGTAAGTTCAATTGGCCACAGTACCAAATAAAGAATTTTTACAGGGAAATTCCCAAGTGCTCTGCAGTGAAGATTTCCAAGATGTCCATTGGATCATCATATATGGATGTATTACTCAAACTATTTAACTGGTCTTGCTGTAAACAAATTCATTGCATGTACATTGTTTGACATAGCATTCAGGGCAATAATTATTTTCAATATGCTCAAAACAAAGCTGCAAAAGTTTAAAAATTGCATTTGATGCTGTGTTTTGAAAGATGCAAGTTGCTACTATTGTCTCTAAATTTTTACTGGGATGGAGATAAGATGATTCCAGAAAAATGTTAAAATACTATACATGAAGGGAGTGTTTGTCTGTTAATCCTCTGACTTAGACATGTGATGCTTCAGAGTTGTTCCTGTCAGTGCATTCACATTTGACAACAGCTGAATCATGAAGGCATGCTGTGATTGATTTGGACCAATCATGGTTGGGAATTTGCATGATGGAAAACAACCTGTAATACTAATTTGATGAATATGACGGAAAAAATCTAATATAAATAGTTTCTGTAATTTCATTCAAATCCAATTCTACAAATGATGTGGCAATCCCCATTTTATATGCTCATGATAATAGCTTGAGTCAGAAACCCTGCTGAACACTAATACTAAACATTTATGAATAAAACAAAGAGCTGGAGATTCTGAAATAGAAACAGAAATCTCTGGCAGCATCTCGCAGAGAGAAGGCAGAGTTAACGTTCAGTCCAGTGACTGTTCATCAGGAGTTCTGATGAGTCACCAAACTCAAAATGTTAACTCTGCTTTCTTCTGCCAGAGCGGCTGAATTTTGCTAGCAATTTCTGTTTTTGCTGTAGAACTTCTGCTTGGTGCTGAAATTTGGAAAACCTTGTCGATTGCCAGCTATGCTATGTGCTTTGTTCGGTATTCTGGTTACTTATGACTCAGTTTTTATTCTTTTGTTCTCTTCTCTTTGACGCTTCTTTCCCTCTTACTCTCTATACATTTGTTTAGAAGGTGAGGATTCTTTTGGTCAATTTTCCTTAGATTGAAAATGGTCTACTTGTTTTGCTCCATCCTTGCACTTAGGAGATATTTACTCTTAACTGTGGGTTTCTCTTTTCCCCTTCAACATTGCTGCTAATTTGTTAATAACAAAATTGATTTTGGAGTTGTCTCATTCATTCAACCTGATAAGAACTTTGCATTTAGTCTGGTTTCAAATAAAATATTTGCTTCTATCTAAGTACATGCACCTAATAATGGGTGGTGTCATTATTTATTTTGTTTCTAATAGAAAAATAGATTTCTTCTTTCTTTAGAGGTAGTTCCAATCTCTTTCAAGCGCATTTTTGTTAAAATTCAACTGATCTGGAAGTTTTATCCTCCTAGCTGTTTTAAAAAAAAAAAAAAGTTTTCACTGGTGGAATGCGTGGGAGGAAGAGCATGCACATTTTATGGTAATTAAGAGAAGTCATTGGGAGACATTCATGCAGCAAGTGCTTGGGATCTAAAAATGCACGGCTTAGGTGTGTAGTGAGCAGGTTCAATTGAGGCATTTAGTTGGGAATTGGATACTTCCCTCAAACGCAATAACGTGCAGTCCAGGGGGTAAAGGCCCGGAAATGGCACTTGATAAATTGCTGCTTATTCCAGATTGACTGACTGGCTTTCTTCTGTGTTGTAACCATTCTGTTTAATTCTGCTTTGTTGATCAGGCTTTTTCGCATTCCAACAAATTTGGGAGTTCTGCCCAAGAAATAAAAAAATCTGAAGCTACACTCGGATGTTCAGTTATCATCGTAGAGTCCCCACAGTGTGCAAACGAGCCATTTGACCCAACACGTCCATATCTACTCTCCAAAGAGCATCCCACCCCATCCCCCTATCCTATCCTTGTAGTTCCCATTGCTAATTCACCGAACTTACACAGCCCTGGACAGTATGGGCAATCCACCTAACCTGCACCTCTTACGGACTGCGGGAAGAAATCTGATTACACCTGGCAGAAGCCCACACAGACATGGGGAGAATGTGCAAACTCTACACCGTCGCCCGAGGGTGGAATCGAATCCGGTCCTTGGTGTTGAACGTCAGCAGTGCTAACTGCTGAGCCCCACTGCTGCCCTTTCTGTATTCACAAATAATGACTGGCAGGGACCTCTCTGGAGGAACAATACATAAAGAGTCAGCACTCCCTTTCATTTAACCATCAAAAAGCCTTTGTTGCTCCATTTTGTGTTCAAAATACATGCAATATTCAAGCAACAAACCACAGCAATATCAGCTGGTTAAAAGGAACATGCAACATGTGACTGGTCAGTTATATGAAGTAGCCTTTTAATTGATTGGATTACCTCAGCTGCAGCCATAACATGTCATAGTTGATGCCTTATATAATTGCAACCAACATGTGCTAAATCAAGGATGGATCCTTACTGGCTGATTGCCTTTGTTTTTGTTTCAGGTCAACAAAATGGGCAATTGTCCAGAAAGCTTAGTTATTAACTATTAATTGCACTTTTAAAGTCTAAGGAGCGTTCAGAGATGTGCACACATGCATCTTTCCAGACTCCTAATACCTATTTCAAAACTATTTAATAAGCTTCCATTGTCTTCATACTGATATGACTAGGTACAGAAGTCGGCCATCCAGCCCCATTGAGTCTGTCCCACCATTCAGTAGATCATGACTCAGCTGATTATTCTTAACTCTATTTTCTTATCTTTTCCCTGTAACACATTCCCTTATTAAAAATCTGTCTTATCCCCGAGTTTGCTTAATGACACAGCCTCGACCCAGCCGTCTGTGGTAAATAATTCACAGATTCAGAAGAAATTTCTTTTCAGCTTCCTGTTAAAATGCATGACCTCATTTTGCTATATTATTTTCCATCTGCTGAACTTCTTTCATTACTTTCTAAAACTATCTATTTCCCTCTGCAAACTCATTATGACATCCTCACCACTTGACCTCTCACCTATTTTTCTGTCATCTACAAACTTGGTTATAACACATTTGTTTTCTTCATCCAAATCATTAATGTGTGTTGCGAATAATTGTGGCCCCAGTACTGATCTCTGTGGCACACCAATGGCTAACAAGTTGCCATCCTGAAAATGCCCCTGTACACCAACTCTGAATCTACTTAGCTCGTCGTCTATCCATGTCTATATCATGAGATGGAGGTACTGGTGTTGGACTGGGATGGACAAAGTCACCTGACGAAGGTCCGAAAGCTTGTGATTTCAAATAAACCTGTTGGATTATAATCTGGTGTCGTGTGACTTCTGACCATGTCTACATCACCACAGATTCTTACTAAGTAGCCTAATGTGTGGTACCTGAATGAGTGCCTTGTGAAAATCTAGATATATTATAGCCAGAGCTTCCAATTTGTTTATCCTGATTGTCGCCACCTCAAAGAATTCTAATAAATATATCAGGCAAGTAGGCTATTTGGCCCGTTGAGTCTGCTCTGCTATTTATTGAGATAATGGCTGACTTGATAATCCCCAGTTCTATTTTTCCTGCCATTTCTCCATCACTCTCAACTCCATTTAAGAGAGATGATGTTGTCTCTCTTTGTATGGTAATAAGTCAGTTTTCAAGACAAACTGTTCAGATTTGAGGGGAAACAAAAGTCATGTTTTTCTCAGGGTCCCAAAGCATGATGGACTAAGCTGGTGAAGCTTAAATACTGTGTACCTGTACAACATCATTGTGTAGCTTCTGTAACTCTTGAACTATACTACAATTCATCTTGCTATAGCTTTCAGAACCTCACAAGTAGGGAAACTGGTTTCTGCCTCAGTATCTTGGTGATAAATACTTGGAGAGTCAAAAAAAATGAGTCTGTAATTCTGGCAACGAGCTGAGAAAGTTAAAATTAATGGAGCAAGCACATAGGACTGGTTCTGTGTTGCATTAAGATAGAACTGGACTCAGGATAACCTTCCTCTGCTGACCTCATTGCTAAATATAACAGTTCGTTATTTCAACAAATGAAATCTTCTCAAGTATTGCAGGATCAAGAAAGGATATGATGTACAGACAACAATTAAGTTGTTGGAGTTGGATGATCGTCTGATAAAGATGACATTTGAAGAAATGTGTTTATTGTTCAGACAAAACCTGACCCATACTGCCTTTGAGTTATTTTGCTCTCCCAACCACTTAACCATTCTAGCACAGCTTCTGAGGAAGTAAAAGGAATAACTTGCATTATTATGGTGGCATTAACATCATAGTAATTCTCACAGTCTTCACAGGAACATTATCAGACAAAATATAATATTAATCCACATATGGGTTAGTGGCAAAAACTCTTGGCCAAGGAGTTAGATTTTTAAGTAGCATGTTAAAGGGAGAAAGAGAAGTTCAACACCTGGGCAGGAATTCTGGATGTTCTGACCTCAGCAGCTGACGGTATATCTTTCAAAGATGTTTAAAATCAGGAAAGGTGAAAAGACTGTATTATATCTCTTTCTGATGTGAAGTATGAGACTGGAATATGTTAGAGAGAGGGAGGCATAACAACCAGGGGCTGAAAATAAGGATGCAAAGTTTAAACTCATGACCTGGTTTAACCAGGAACCAGTAAAGGTCTCAGTGCAAATTAAAGCACAAGCAACAGAATTTTGGATACGCTTATTCTTGAAGCAGGATGTGGAAGGCAGCCAGCAGTGCTCGCAGATTTTTCAAGTTTAGAGGCAACAGACATGGTTGACAGTTTGATAAGCAGTTAAGGAGGGGGGAGGGGTTTGGAAATAGACTTGTTCTGGGGCAATGCAGTTTCTGTTTCTTAGGATAACTAATGTGGAGAAAAGAAAATTGCTGCAGAACAGAAACAAAGTCGACAAATAAAAAGAAAGCTAAATGGAAAATTGAGAAACTGAGTTATATTAAAAGATGGAAGGCTAGAATTTGTAAAATGAGCAGAGTAGCTGAAGTTGCTTATGCTGAAGCCTTGCATTGCAACGGTCAGTTTGCAATTGGGACACTTAAATAAATGCAAAGACTTGAGCAAAGCAAGTAGGTTGATTTCCCCCGGGTAATGAGGATGAATTACAGGGAAAGGTTCCAGAAGCTTGGAAAGAAGAGGTTAAAATGTTAAATAATATTGAAGTGTGAAGTAAACAATATTAAAGTAAATCTAGATTTGTACTTCTCAAAACTAAGCACCAAAGGAAGATGGAAATGAGTAATAAATAAATTTAAACATCTTTACCAAGAGTTTCCATAAACTATTTCCATAAACTGTCTGGTGGAGTACTTTAGTTAAAAGATATGTGTATTACAGGGAGAACTCCAATTGTACTGTGTGTTCTGACTGGCATCTAATGATTCTAATTGTTCACTGCTGTATTTGGAGTAAGTGCAGTAATTATTTCAGCTCAGCACCAAAAGAGCAGTTCTAATTGAATGATACAAGTAGTTTACATGTAGAGTAATGGTACATTATAATGATTTGGAGCTGAAATCTATTGTTCTTCAGAATGTTTATACACAAAACAGGTGACAAAGAGCTGAGATGTAATTGAGCTGGACTACTGGGCATCCCAGCGGTTCACTTAAAAATACATGAATATTTCAGTTTGAGATTTAGATTATTCAATCAACTAATGTCCAATTTGCATTTGTCAGGAAGATTGAAATGTGCTAGAGTCTATCATAGGTTGAAGCAGACTCTACAGTTTTGCCAGAGATAGTAGGAACTGCAGATGCTGGAGAATCCGAGGTAATGAGGTGTAGAGCTGGATGAACACAGCAGGCCAAGCAGCATCAGAAGAGCAGGAACGCTGACGTTTCCGGCCTAGACCCTTCTTCAGAAATGGGGGAGGGGAGGAGGATCTGAAATAAATATGGAGAGAAGGGGAGGCGGAGAGAAGATGGATAGAGGAGAAGATAGGTGGAGAGGAGACAGACAGGTCAAAGAGGCGGGGATGGAGGCAGTAAAGGTGAGTGTAGGTAGGGAGGGGATAGGTCAGTCCAGGGAGGACGGACAGGTCGAGGGGGCGGGATGAGGTTAGTAGGTCGGAGATGGGGGTGGGGCTTGAGGTGGGAGGAGGGATTAGGTGGGAGGAAGGACAGGTTAGGGAGGCGGGGACGAGCTGGGCTGGTTTTGGGATGCGGTGGGGGGAGGGGAGATTTTGAAGCTTGTGAAGTCCACATTGATACCATTGGGCTGCAGGGTTCCCAAGCGGAATGTGAGTTGCTGTTCCTGCAACCTTCGGGTAGCATCATTATGGCACTGCAGGAGGCTCAGGATGGACGTGTCGTTTGCGGAGTGGGAGGGGGGGTTGAAATGGTTTGTGACTGGGGGGTGCAGTTGTTTAGTGTGAACCAAGCGTAGGTGTTCTGCAAAGCGGTCCCCAATCAATGGGGACTTCACAAGCTTCAAAATCTCCCCTCCCCCTACTGCATCCCAAAACCAGCCCAGCTCGTCCCCGCCTCCCTAACCTGTCCTTCCACCTCAAGCCCCACCCCCATCTCCTACCTACTAACCTCATCCTGCCCCCTTGACCTCTCCGTCCTCCGCTGGACTGACCTATCCCCTCCCTACCTCCCCAACTACACTCACCTTTACTGGCTCCATCCCCGCCTCTTTGACCTGTCTGTCTCCTCTCCACCTATCTTCTCCTCTATCCATCTTCTCTTAGCCTCCCCCTGGCTCCCTATTTATTTCAGATCCCCCTTCCCCTTCCCCATTTCTGAAGAAAGGTCTAGGCCCGAAACGTCAGCCTTCCTGCTCCTCTGATGCTGCTTGGCCTACTGTGTTCATCCAGCTCTACACCTTGTTATCTACAGTTTTGCCATCTTGTTTGACCCTAAGCTAATTGTCCACTCTTACGAAGTCTGCCTACTTCTTCCGACAAAACACATTCTGTCTCAGTGTCCGCACCTTTTGCAACTTAGTCTCGTCTGTGCCTGTCACCTCTAAACTCCACAATACCAATGCCTTCCTAGCCATGACCTTTGTCTCCAAACTCTAGAAATTTCAGCTAATGAGAAAGATATCTGTTTTCTGTATCCTATCTAACGGAAAATCCTACTCAATCATTATCTCTTCTTTCAGGAACCACATGGTCTTCTGGTCTTAAATTTTCATATGTACTTTAAATTCCTTTGAGGTTTTCCCCATCCCTCTCTGAAACTTTCAATTCTTATGCTGTTCTCCTTTTCCACCACTGATCATTAATTGAACAAAGAACAAAGAAAATTACAGCACAGGAACAGGCCCTTCAGCCCTCCAAGCCTGCGCCAATCCAGATCCTCTATCTAAACCTGTTGCCTATTTTCCAAGGATCTGTATCCCTCTGCTCCCTGCCCATTTATGTATCTGTCTAGATACATCTTAAATGACGCTACAGTGCCCACCTCTATCACCTCCACTGGCAACGCATTCTAGGCACCCACCACCCTCTGCGTAAAGAACTTTCCAAGCATATCTCCCTTAAACTTTTCCCCTGTCACCTTGAAATCGTGACCCCTAGTAATTGAGTCCCCCACTCTGGGGTGGGGGGGAAAAAAGCTTCTTGCTATCCACCCTGTCTATACCTCTCATGATTTTGTAGACCACAATCAGGTCCCCCCTCAACCTCCATCTTTCTAACATAAATAACCCTAATCTACTCAACCTCCCTTCATAGTTTGCGCCCTCCATACCAGGCAACATCCTGGTGAATCTCCTCTGCACCCTCTCCAAAGCATCCACATCGTTTTGGTAATGTGGTGACCAGAACTGTATGCAATATTCCAAATGTGGTCAAAACAAAGTTCTATGCAACTTTAACATGACCTGCCAACTCTTGTACTCAATGCCCTGTCCAATGAACGAAAGCATGCCATATGCCTTCTTGACCATTCTATCGACCTGCGTTGCCACCTTCAGGGTACAATGGACCTGAACACCCAGATCTCTCTGTGCATTAATTTTCCCCAAGGCTTTTCCATTTACTGTATAGTTTGCTTTTGAATTGGATCTTCCAAAATGCACCACCTCGCATTTGCCTGGATTGAACTCCATCTGCCATTTCTCCGCCCAACTCTCCAATCTATCTATATTCTGCTGCATTCTCCGACAGTCCCCTTCACTATCTGCTACTCCACCAATCTTAGTGTCATCT